>CM053783.1:367617955-368002955 GCA_028749045.1 Cupressus sempervirens | reverse complement strand
TTGGAAAGCTCTCTAAATTTTAATTAAATTTGGTTCTTTGTGTTTCAATTTTACAGATCATATCAGGGGTCAATAATTCGAGACTCAAAGAAAACCTAGATTTGAAAGATTTGATCATATCTTTTAGTCGGCTAGGTATTTTGATCTGAATTTGTTTTTGTAAGCTATTCATATATTAGAGAAGCTTCAGTCCAATTTTTAGATATTTCTGAAATATTTTCAATATTTTATGATTTTTCATTGATTTTTCATGAAAAATTATTTTAAGGAGTAAATTAACATATTTTTTAGAAAAATTTATAGTTTTGGAAAAATATCAAAATTTTGAACAAAGTTGATTCTTTGTATTTTGATTTTAGAGGTCATATTAGGGGTCAATAATTCGATTTGAAAAAACTAGTCTATTTTGACAAAATAACTCCTTAGAGAACAAATTAAAAGATCTTTTCAAATTTTTTGCATTTTTGGAAAGCTCTTTGATTTTTGATAGGGGTTAATTTTCTATATTTTGAGTTTTGGATCTGAATTCATATCATGTAGATCCAGTCTTTATGACTAGGTCAAAAATCAATTGAAAAAAATGGCATTTAATGAATAGCTTGCATTTAATTTTTACAATGAATCAATGCATGATGTGAGCTTTCATTTGGATTACTTGCTGATTATTATCACTCTTAAAAATCAAATTTTTAGATCTAACTCTAGTTTTGCATGAGTTGACATATATTGCATATATTGTGTTTGCTTGTGTTGTTTGTTGCTTTGTTCGTTGCGAGCGAGCGATCAAGCATAAATGACGCGTTGCAAGGATTACTGGGTATTTTGTTTGATCTCTAAAACCTTTATATTTGGGATTAAAATTAAACCTCTCATTTTTTTGGCTTGATTGTTTTACATGCTTTCATAAAACACATTTCAATTGATGCTCTTAATGGGAAATGAATGAACATAGATTTGCTTTCATACAAGTTTGTGTAAGTGAATGCTTGTGTTTAAACCTTAAGTAATTCTTGATTCCAATATCAAATATCTCATTAAGTGATTGAGGGCATGGATTCATTCCTTGTTTACATAGGGAGTTGAATGCACCACTTTGTGGACTCACTCTATGTTTACTTGGAAAGTTAAATATTCCATTGGTCAACCCTTTTTCATTTGTGATTAGTATTGATTAGCAATCTTAGATTACTTGTGATTGATCTAGATTTCTATTTTGGGTTATTGGACTCGCTAATCTTCCGACCCCTCATTTTTGCCCTGTGGTTGCAAGATCAGTGCCACATTAAGGGGGAGGGGTCTACAGGAAAGAAGCATTAATTGCTCCACTAGGCAACCCTTTTGTGCTTTTTGGAACTCACTTGTTTTCTAAGGTGTGGACTCACTTTGAGTTGGTGTGAACAGTTAAATGTTCCAATTTTGGACTCATTTTGAGTTGGTGTGAAGAGTTAAATGTTCCACTTTTGGACTTACTTTTAGTTTGTGTGAAGGGTTAAATGTTTCACTTTTGGACTCGCTTCACATTGTCTTGAAGGGTTAAATGTTCCACTTTTGGACTCGCTTCACATTATCTTAAAGGGTTAAATGTTCCACTTTTGGACTCACTTCACATTTACTTAAAGAGTTAAATGTTCCACCTTTAGTGCTCTTCATACTTTTAGTATTGAATTACTTAGTTTTTAGTTCTAGGAGGCCTGCTTGGGGATTTCATCACCCCTTGGAATGACCTCAACTCCTATGTTCTGACGGAGTATAAATATCGAGAGGTGAATCCAAAGACACCTCTCTTGGGAATTGAGTTTGATATCACTCTTGGCTAAGCCTCAAAGAACTTTATACCTTTGAGAAGTGAAGGAGGAGATTTGGGTTACCATCTCCCCCCGGCTGTGTGATTTTGGATTCTTCTCATCTACGGATTTGGGCCTCACATACCTTGTGTATATCGAAGACTCCTTTTAGAAAGCCACGTATATCCTTCTACACAATTTGATAAGGTGTTGTTGTGTTCTAAGTGCCTGCTAAAACATTTTCAAGAACATACACAAGTAGAACCTTTAAGGAGTAGAAATACTAAGTCACTATACTTGTTCATGCGCAAGGTTGCTTTGCCCCTTGCTCATTATTTGAAGATTGTTTTCTTGAAATCATTGATTTCTATCTTGTGTGCTTAGTTCATGATAGATAATCTATTGATACATCTAGTTGGATATTTAAAATGAACAAAGTCTGAGTTCTTGAGCTGAGACTTTACGATCAAATAACTTTGTTATCCCATTATTTCTAGTCTCCCTAGGTTGATCCTATTTGGATTAGGCTACTTACCCCATTGTTAGAAGTTTATTTCTACCTTAGGTTATTGTTCTTTGACATCTTGAATTAGTAGTCATTTATTTCACAAAAGACCTTGTTTGGAGTTGGTGAGTTAGAAATCGTCCTTGTTGAGAAAGATATACACTTGGATCCTTTGATATTACACTTGGAGAGTCTTAGTAATCTCTTCTCCATTCACTTTCATAAAAAAAAATCAATTTTAATTATTTATAATTTGGGTAAATCATCCTCCTAGTCCATATGTGCTACGGTATTCACCCAAAGTTGTGAGCACCTCTGTGGCAGTGTTGGTTTATGCCTATTGCAAAATTCTATCTTATCACATCTCTTTTGGACAAGGTATTGCTTTTACTATCCTATTTTGGTACCAACATTTCTTAGGGTTATCCTATCAATTATTACCTTTTCTTTCATGCCGGTTACAACAAGATATCAAGTAGATCAAGGAAAGCAACCTCAAGTTGTCTTTAAACAATTACCCTTAGTTCAAACTCGTAGAAGACGTAAGGGAAAGGAACTTATGTCTATTCAATGACCTGAGAGTATTCCAAAGGTTTTGTGTGACCCTAATGGTGATCTTATTGAGTTGATTACACCCTTATCATTACCTCATTCAACTATGGATATGAGTTTTACAAGAGTGCCATACAAGAAGAATCAAAGTAGTTAGTATAATGTTGACCTTTTGAGTGGTGATCCCACTCGTGGAAGTAGACCAACTTCACCTCTTATTGAGGATAGGTATTTGGATGCACATCAAAGGGATGAGAAAGGAAGAAATTATGCCTATCAAGAAGAGGAAACCCAACATGATGATCAAATTGGTGAGCCTTCTAGTGCTCACATGAATGCAACACTTACTGATAATCGGTTTAGACAATCAAGACCATGTACACCGCTCATGACACCTCTAGGTTATGCAAGTGGAAGGCTCAAAGCAATTGATCGTGAAAGAAAAGACCTTCTAGAAGAAAAAGCTAAGAAAGAAGAACAATTTCAATGCCTAGAAGAAGAAAGGCAAGTTATTATTGAGATGGAAAGAAAATCCCGTCAAGAAGAACAAGACTTTTTCAAGACTTCACAACTTGACAATCAATTCAAGAATGTGCATATTGGTGGTGGAAACAACTCTCCCCCATCTACCCCTCCCAAGACTCCACAAAGTGGGAAATATTCAAGAACATCTTCACAATCTCTTGCTCCTAGAGGAAGGCAAGCTTCAAGACATGATTATTATAGAAGACCAACATCTCCTAGAGTTTCAAGAAACCTTCACAACAAGCTCATCATGGTTCACAATATGGAGGTGGTAGCTCCAAATTTTAATATAATTCTGATGATTTCATGGCTATACCACAAGATCCAAATTTTCAGCAACGTATGGAAGCATATATGGACCAAAATAGAGATGCATGCTTTCAACGTTTAATCAACAAGGGAGCTAAGGTCCCTTACAACTTTGATGTGGATAAAAAGATTCAAAAGCATGATCCTTCCATGAAAGAAGAAATTTATGAATTGAAGAAACAAATGAAGCAAATATTGGCACCCAAGAGTTCTTCTCAATTTGATTCAATTTGTCCAAATCCTTTTGATAAAAGTGTTGACATGAAAGATTTTCCTAGAAAAGTTGAGATCCCCCAATATGATAAATATGATGGAAATGGGGATCCAAATGATCATGTGCGTCAGTTCTATACTATGAGTTTTGAGTTTCATCATGAGGACTCATATCTTATGAGATTATTTCCAAGGAGTCTTAAGGCTCAAGCCATGGAATGGTTTACCAATATAACTCCTCCTGTTATGACATTCCTTGAGTTAATTCAAATATTTGTTCAACACTTTTCATACAATCTTTCATGATCTGTCTCACTATTGGACTTATGTCACACAAAGAAAAATCAAGGAGAACCCTTTGTTACTTTCTTGCAAAGATGGAGACGACAATGCTCTCGTTATCCTAGGACTATTCCTGAGAAAGAAAAAATTGAAATCCTCATTAGTAATATGGTTCTTGAGATGAAGTATGAAGTTAAGAAGATGGTTTTTGAATCCTTTGATACCATGATTGAAGCTGCATTTAGAATTGAGGATGTTTTGAGAGAGCAAAGTATTTTGACAAAAAATGGAAACAACAACAATAATGGTCATAATAACAACAACAACAAGGATAAAGGAAAGAACATAAATTGGAATAAGAACAAAAAAGTGGTCAATGATGGAGTTGTGGATTCCTCAAACCCTACAGACCAAGATGTTCTCCATTTGGCTAGTGCTAATCAACAAAGTAACAAACCAAGATATCAAGAAAGGTCTAAAGGAGAGAAACGTAACTTTACACAATTAGGTGAGACATATTAAGAGATATTCACAAAGCTCCTTGCACATGATATTATGCACCCTTATGATGTTGTAAAGTTCTACATACTTGAAGTTAAGCCATGGTGGTCGGATGAGAAGGCTTATTGCAAGCTTCACAATGGCATTGGACACAATATTGAAAAATGTTTGAGATTCAAACATATTGTTCAAGATCTAATTGAGAATGGAAAACTTAAAATAGATAGACTAAATACCAATGCTGATCACACAGGATTCAAAGAGCCTTTGCCCAAGTATGAGAAAGGCGAAGCTTCCCAACCTAAGAATGGTAGGGCTACAATCAATTATACTTACACAAATGCAAAAAATGTTGTCAATATGCTTGAAGTTGTAGAAGAAAGTGTCAACATGATGGAGGATAAAGATCCCAATGGTTATAATTTAAATTTGAACTCTCCTACCTTTGGCAAAAAACCTATTGTGGTGCTAAGGGGTGCTCACTCTAGAGAGTCATCTCAAGGCCCCCTTGTCATTAGAGGACCCAATCCAAACCAGTCAAGTAAACCTAAGCAAGTGTCTTCCCAAAGTCTCAATGTTGTTATGTGAAGTCAAGGTCCCCTTGTTATCAAAGGACCTAGTTCAAACCAACCAAGTAAGCCAAAACAAGTGCAATACAAGAATGTTCCTTCAAAACCAATGGTTAATTCCAAGTCAAATTATAATCTTGTTAATTAATTGCAAAGAACTCCTACTCAGATTTCAATCTTTGAGATTTTAGAGTTGTCTCCGAGACACAAGAAGGTCCTTGAGGATGCTTTGCACATGGGAAACATCCCCAATAATTTAGACGTTGATCAATTCCAGAACATGGTTAATCATATTGCAAGCCCTCATTATCTTTCCTTTTCAGAGGAAGATGATAAATCTTTGAGCCATCCACACAATATTGCCCTTCATATTGAGGTTATGATACATAGGACCCATGATAGGTGTGTGTTGATAGATGGGGTTGTTGGGCTTAATATTTTTTCTTTGAGTCTTTTAAAGACATTAGGTTATTTTGAACATGTTATTGATAGCAAAAGAAAGATTACTATCAAAGCTTATGATGAGGCAGAGAGAAGTTCAAAGGGGTTGGGTTGTCCTTCCTGTTAGGATTGGCCCTATGGAAAAAGATCTTTTATTCCAAATAGTTGATGCTAGACCCCTTGCATACAACATTCTACTTGGTAGGCCATGGATTCATGATATGCAAGCAGTACCATCTACTTATCATCAGTGTGTTAAGTTTCCTTACAATGGAACAGAGATATGTATTACTGGGGATAACACTTTGTCTATCAACTCAATTTTAGCAAGTGCTCATGTTCCCCTTAATAGGCAAGTAGATGATTTTAATGTAGTTTTAGCTGATTGTAAGAACATGTTTAAGTCCATAGACCTTGGCATGGGGGGATATCAACTTAACTTCCTCACTGCATTACTAGTTTCACCTAGGTCTTATGTTAAACCTTCACAAGAGATGAAACCTTACTCTTTAGCTATGACATTATTTGACACATTTGTACAGTCGTTAGTCCCTACTCAAGATGAGAAAGAAGATGTGGTTGTTAAAGATTGGATTTATAGAGAAAAGAAGTATATGCACAATGTAGATTTCACTCCTTCACCTAATGCTTATGGAAGAGGGTATTCTTTTGTTAAGAAAATGGGTTATCCTGGACATGGTCCTCTTAGTAATAGATTGGATGCTAGAGTTGAACCTCTTGATCATCAACTTTTTGGATGCAAGTCTAAGAAGTCAGTTGGCCTAGGGTATGTGGATCAAAGTAAGAAGGTTGTTTCTATCCTTGATAAGTCAGATAGGGAAGAAGCACAAGAATACACACCTAATTCAAAAAACCAGCAAGATATGTGTGAAGATTGGGTCCCTTCTACTAATCTCTTTTGCAGAGATTCAGACAATCTAGTATCTCATGAGACAGTTTCCAATTTAGAACAAGAATGTGTGACTCTTAATAATATTGAAGCTTTCACATCTAGGCATCCCAAGCATTCATGGTGTAAGCATCCTAGTCGAGACTATGAAATAGATTCTAATGAGTATGAATGGGATTCTTTCTTAGAATCTTCCACAGTTGATATAGATTTTGATGTTGTTCATACATATAGTTCTCAACCTGAGTTAGTCAATGAATCATGTGTAGGATTAGAGGATTTGAACTTGCATGTTGCCTTAGTGGACGATTCTTCACTTGCGAGGATGAATCTTGATTTGGGTAGTTTAGGAAGTTACTTGATAGACCTCAAGTCTTCAAACACTAGAGATATCATCCATATTCACAACCTCAAACCTGTCATTGATTTACCCCTTGTTCATCCTGACCTAATTGATTGGTCCTAATGCAATCAAGAACTTGAGCTCTTAACATTTCAAAATGATTATGAAATAGCATGTTATTTGAATGTAATTGAACCTGTAGTCTCTTCCAACAGTGAACCAACTACTAGTATGACAGAGCCAGATATCAAGTACCTTAGTCACAAAATAAAGAGAAAAGAATGGAAAAAGAAAAGGAGTTCTGATGGCAAAAACCACTATGTGGCAGTGTTAGAACTTAAAAAAGTAAAAAGAAAGGACGTATCCAAGGGTGAAAACCTCTCTGAGGCACCTAAGGATGAGGTACTTGATTCTCTTCCTAGTTATTTTCGAGATAGATCTTCAGTACTTATTGAACCAACACAAGAAGTCAATTTGGGTATGGATGAAGCTCCACAAATGGTACATTTGGCACAGTCTTTGTCATCACAAGAAAAAGAAGCCTATACTAAATTCTTACAAGAAAAGAAGATTAATTTTGCATGGACTTATTCAGATATGCCAAGGTTGGACACTTATCTTATTATGCATCACTTATCCATAGCTCTAGATGTTAAAACAGTTAAGCAAAAATTGAGAAAAATGCACCCTCACATAGCTCTCTTAGTCAAGGAAGAATTAGAGAAACTCCTTGGTGGAAAATTCATAAGAGCTATTGCCTATGCCGAATGGATATCAAACATTGTACCAGTTTCAAAACATGAAAAAACCATTTGAGTTTGCACAGATTTTAGAGACATTAATAAAGCATGCCCAAAGGATGACTTTCTACTTCCTAATACAGACATGATAGAGGACATGACTGTAGGTTATGAGATTTATTCCTTAATGGATGGTTTTTCTAGATATAATCAGATTAAGATAGCTCCTGAAGACCAAGAAAAGACTGCATTTACTTGTGCATGGGGTACCTATTGTTGGAATGTTACACCTTTTGGATTAGAAAATGAAAGAGCTACCTATCAACGAGCTATGGCAACTATTTTTCATGATATGATGCATAAAAACATGGAAGATTATGTGGATGACACCTTGGTCAACTCTAAGAGAAGAGATACACACTTAGATGATTTAGAAGTCATTCTAGATCGTATGGAACAATTTCAACTAAGGTTAAATCTTAAAAAGTGTGCATTTGGAGTCACCTCTGGAAAATTACTAGGATTCATTATTTCAGCAAAAGGGATAGAGGTGGATCCTGAAAAGGTTCAAGTAATTGTGGATATGCCACCTCCTAAAAACATTAGTCATATGAGGAGTCTTCAAGGACGTCTTCAATCTATAAGGAGGTTTATTTCATAGTTGGGAAATAGAGCTCAACATTTCAACAAAAACTTACATAAAGGAGTCAAATGTGTATGGAATGATGAGTGTCAACAAAGCATGGACCAGATCAAGAAATACTTGGCAAATCCGCCTATTTTAATGCCTCCTATCCTAGGAAAACCACTTATCCTATATGTTTCAGCAACAGAATCTACCTTGGGGGCATTATTAGCTCAACTTGATGAACATGGGAAAGAAAGAGCAATATACTACATTAGCCATACTCTTGTTTCATATGAGGTTAATTACACCAGCATTGAGAAAGATTGCCTCGCAGTTGTGTTTGCTTCCCAAAAGTTGCGACATTATATGCTTGTGCACACTATACACCTCATAGAAAAATTAGATCCACTCAAGTACTTACTATGTAAGGCTTCCCTCACAGGTAGACTTGCTAAATGGATGATGATTCTTTCAGAGTTTGACATAGAGTACATTGAGCATAAAGCAATCAAAGGACAAGTTATAGTAGATCAATTAGTTGATTTCCCACTACGAGATGATGCATCTATTCAAGTTGATTTCCCAGATGAGCACCTCATGTATATGACTGAAAGAACATGGAAGATGTTCTTTGATGGGTCATTTATGCAAAATGGTTCAGGAGCTAGTGTGTTGTTTGTTTCTCTTCATGGGTACACAATTCCTAAATCTTACAAGTTATTATTTCCATGTACAAGCAATATTGCTGAATATGAAGCTTTAACAAATGGACTTAAGATGGCCATAGAATGGAGAATTACAGAGTTACACACCTATGGAGATTCATAGCTGATAATCAACCAAGTCAATGATGATTGTCTAACAAAAAATGATAAATTGGTACCTTACAAGAAAATGGTGGATTCCTTGAGACTCTACTTCACATTTTTCTAATTTCAACAAATCCCTCAAATAAAAAAATAAGGTAGCTGATGCTATGGCTACACTTGCTTCACTTCTTCAATTAAAGCAACATGAATCAAGATTTGAATTCCTAGTAGAAGAGCTACATCACCTTATCTATGATTCCCAAGAAAGTCATGTTATATGTACCCTTGTTGGTCATGAGTCATCTTGTTATGGTGCCATTTACTCATACATTCATGATGGAATTATAACTGAAACCTTTAACCAATTTGAACGCAAAAACCTTATTCAAAATGCCTCTCACTATTCCCTTATCTTTGGTGATTTGTATAGGAAGGGTCTAGATGGAACACTTCTTAGATGCTTAGAAAAGGATGAATCTAATCAAGCCTTAGTTGACATCCATGAGGGTATCTGTGGGGGACATTCTAATGGTCTTGCCATGGCTCGAAGATTGCTTAGGGTAGGATATTATTGGCCCACAATGCAAATTGATGCAGTAGCTTTTGTAAAGTCATGTGAAAAATGTCAAAAACATGGTAACTTGATACATACTCCAAGTAGGGAGCTCATTCCTTCTATTTCTCATTGGCTATTTCAGTGTTGGGCCTTTGATCTTGTTGGGAAAATTCATCCCAACTCATCATCTGGACATAAGTTTATTATCACTGCCACTAATTATTTCACTAAATGGGTAGAAGTTGTCCCACTTTATGTTGCCTCGGGTAAGACAGTTTCTCTATTTATTTTGAATCATATTATCTATAGATATGGAGTGCCTTCTGAGATTATCACTGACAATGGAGGTCAGTTTAAAAATAAGGACCTTAAGCAACTCTATAAGAAGTTCAAGATAAAACAACATTGGTCCTCTATTTATTTCCCACAAGGGAATGGTCAAGCAGAAGCATCAAACAAAACCATTCTTAAAATCTTGCACATAACAGTTCATAAGAATTGTAGAGATTGGCATTTACAAATAAATGTAGCTTTGTGGGCCTATAGAACGAGTATTTGCACTCCTACTAGGGCTACTCCTTTTGCTCTTACATATGGTGCTAAAGCAGTTTTAGCTTTAGAGGTTGAGATTCCTTCACTTAGAGTTTCTCTCAAAGGTCTAGTTATAGATGAAGACTACCATGCCATGAGACTTCAAGAGTTAGAAATTCTAGATAAGAAACGATAAGCATCATTTGACCATATGAGGGTCTATCAAAAGCGTATGTCAAAAGAATTTAACAAAAAGGTTCACCCTAGAGAGTTCCAAGTGGGAGATCTTGTCCTATGTGTGAATCATAAGAATCAATAGAATAGAGATCAAAAGGGTAAGTTTGAACCTAATTGGCTTAGACCTTACATTATCATAGTAGCTTTTGGTTCTGGTGCTTATTTACTATCTACAACAGAGGGAGCACAGCTCCTTGATCCTATAAATGTCTTGCACTTGAAGAAGTTCTATCCATAATGCCCATTCTGTCTAGGGACATCTTTGTATATATTTATTGATCCTGAAAATAATTTAAAAAATTGATATATTTCAAAAATCCAAAAAAAATGATATATTGTCAAAAAGTCTAAAAATTGAAAAATATCCTGAAAAAATTGATCTTCTTAGTGACAACCTAGCGAAAGGCACTTTGATGTATCACCAAAAAAAATCATCTATTCCAAAAATACCAAAAAAAATTAAGAAAAAAGAAACAAAAAAAGAAAAAAGAAAGAGTGCCTTGGTGAAAACATGGAAATAGGGATCTTGGTAGCAAAAATGCAAAAAAATTATAAAAAGTCCTGACAAAAAAAGAACCCAAGTGGTGAAAACCTAGAAACCGGCTCTACTTGAGGCCTTTGCACCCCTATTTCTTAGCGCATGTCCTTGACACTTAGCGTTTCTCCATCATGCCTTGTCCTTGTTGCCTTGGTTAGGAATTGGTCTTTTTCTAGGGGGCATAACTATGTTAGCTTTGGTCTCTTGGATGTGTTAGTCTTTAGGACACCTTGCAAATGGTATTTTTCAACACCACCCCAATTGTATTTTTCAATACAACCTTTGACATCGAGTGTTTTTCAACACTTATTGGTTTGGTCTTACCCAATATCATCATGTGATCTTCCCTTCCTGCAAGCATTTTATCCTTATCCTCAGAACTTAGTATTAGTTAACACACTTAAATTTTTAAACACAAAACTCAATGCTTGACTTATGTCATGATATTTTCCTTGTGTGCTAACTATTATTGATTTTTGTTGAGTGTCCTTGTTAGATAAGTCTCTCCATGATGCATCGTTAGAGGACTTGGGGCATGGGACATGTTTTTATTTGTTTTTTTCTTATGGGTGTGGTCCTAAAACTCTAGAGTGTCTCTTGCTGTCCCCTTGAAACGCTTAGGAGATTTGAGGCATCATCCTTGATTGTTTTTGCACAACCTTTCTTATGGTCATCTCGGCATCTATTCCTTGATGCGAGCATGGTTTTGCTACATTAAATTGGGTAAGCTAACATTGAAGTCATCTTGACCTTTATGTCTTTGATTCTTATGTTAGAATCTTTCCACATTCCAATCCGACATAAATTACATTCATATCTTCATAGTTGCACTTGTGACTAGTGATGATTGTGTGATTTTTGATGTTCGTTAATAATGGCCCAATGATGAAAATAAGTTCTTTTACATTCTTTAATAAATGATGAACACAAAAATCCTATGTAACTATTACTCTTTTGCAAGTACACCTTTTCATTTTCATGTAGCTTGCATTATTAGACTTCATGTTAGTTTGCATTTTTAGGCTGCATTATGAGTTTGAGAGGGTTCTCCCTTCATCTTTATTGTAGACTTTTAATCAACTATGGTCACATTTTGATCTTCATTTTCTTATCTTCTTTCATGATCTCAATCAAAATTTCTATCTTAAATATTTGATTGATTTTGGGGCATTTTCTTTTCTTCTTTCTTTTTCTTTCGATATCTTCCAAACTTCTATCTTCCATTTACTTTTTCCCCACTTCTTTTCTTCTAAATCAGCTTTGTGGCATTATATTTCATGCTTGATGATCTACCTTGGTTCTATGATTCTTATATTTTTCATCTTATATCAAGAACCTTATCTTTTGTTTGATTTGATCAAATTTAGCAATTTGTTGTTTCTCCTCTATCTCATTTTGATTTCGATCACGAGGGGGCAGTAATTATCAAATTCAATCTTAGATTCATCAAATTCAATCTTTGATTCAGTTTTATCAATTTTATCGTTGACTTTTTCAAGTCAAAATTTATTTGTATTCTTTGTCCTTTTGTGTTCCCAATTCGACCACACATCTAGGTTGTTTTGTTATCCCAAATCGACCTCACACTTCAATTTCTTTCTTTGACTACATGTGTTCCCAAATCGATCACACATTAGCCAAAGAGGGGCAAATGTATGCACCCTAAAATTGTCACCTAGACTATGGGCCCCCATTATTCAATTTATCAAATTTCCTAAATCAATGGTGTGTAATATTTTATTAAATCAATTCAAATCAATTTCCTTGATCAAATTCAATTTGTTTTATTTCTAAGGTTGATCATTTTATCCTAAGTCTTATTTAATTAAAAGGAAGCCTCTCTCTTAATTAAATAGTTCATCCACATTTAATTAATTAAGAGAAAAACCTCTCTTTTAGTTTACTTAAATATTTTCTATTTAATTAAAAGAACTCGCTCTATTTTAATTAAATAAAATAAGTCCCCATTTAATTAAAAGAAAACCTCTCTTTTAATTTAATTAAATATTTCCTATTTAATTAAAAGAACTTGCTCTCTTTTAATTAAATAAAATAAGTCTCCATTTAATTAAAAGAAAACCTCTCTTTTAATTAAATAATTCATCTACATTTAATTAATTAAGAGAAAAACCCCTCTTTTAATTTGATTAAATATTTCCTATTTAATTAAAAGAACTTGCTCCCTTTTAATTAAATAAAATATCCCACTTAAATCTCTTTTTGATGAAAAAGGAGTTAAAACAAATAAAAAATTAAATAAATCTTTTATCTACGCTTAATATGGGACTTATCTTCATCCTTTCTCCACTTTCTTCTCAACCACTCCACTTTTCTCATTGGTGGATCTTTAGTTCGCATGGATCATTATTTCTCCACCCTTGATTAAATCTTTTTCCTCTCAATCTAGATCATCCAATCTTCTTTATAAGGGAGAGCCCTCTCCTCATTTTAGAGACACCCATTATTATGCTATTGTTAGGTTGCAGGTTTGGAGAATGATTTTTGAAGGAGTTTTGAATATTAAAGCTTTTGTGGAGAACTTCTATCTTCTTGTCTCATTCTCTCTCGCATGCATGGCTTCCATCATCATGATCCATACTTTGATTTTCATGTTAGCTTAGATCTTGCATTGATAGATTAGATCTTGCTTTCATAGATTAGATTTCATTTCTTGCATTGTTTTGCATTGTTATCATTTAGATTAGTTTTTCATTTCCACTTGCATGCATATTAGATCATTGAATCTCTTGTTTCGTGGTGTACTTGCATGGGCACAAACTATGTTAGACTGAGGGCCTCCATTACAAATCCCTCTACCCCATGAATAGGGAGCTATGAGTCACCATTTGAGACCTCATTTTTGAAAAATCTTGAATATAATGACTCGTAGAAGCGTGGCTACATTTTAGGTATACAACTACGACTCCCTTCCTTATCCACATCAGAAATGCCATATAATAAGAGAACAAATGCACACACCATACACATGCAAGTGTGGGGTAAGTATCCATAAGAAAACACATGTGATAATAAACCATCTAACTAATCATCATCAATAACTAAAAGTAATGTAATAATCATCATGCATACATGAAATGTAGAGTCTAAGTAATCTCATCACATATCAACTGAATCCATAACACAATATCTAATAGTCACAAGATAATGCTACTAACCATCAACATTAAACTATTCTAATAGTGTTTGACCATGATAGCAATAATGTATCTAGAAGAATGTGAACAAGAGTAGGCACTACATTTTCTCCACACAACTAAGCCAGCCTACAAAGAAGACATATGCATGGAGAAAATATATTCATGCATCTAAGTCAGATGAGTAGAGGAAAAACTCAAAAGTCATTAATCAATTTTAGGTGGTAAGATATAATCCCTCATTAGATATAGAAAACTTGTGTGAAAATGTTAAGAATCATGAGCTTTTGTCTTGTTTTGCACATGTTGTATCTGATAAGTTAAGAAAGTTTGATCAGAATAAGGTAGAGGAAGCAATATCTATGATGATAGATACATTTAAAACTACACCTATTGATATTACCAACTCACTAACAAAGAGTCTTAATGACTGAGTTGAGCAGAAGTTGCAATAGAGTTTGGCAATAGAAAGAAAGACTAGGGAGACTACACTTGCTAGAGTAATGCCTTCTTGTGGTAAGGAAATCATGACAAAAGAAATGAATAAATTCAAGTGGAGATTTTCCCCCAAAAATAGAGCTTTTAATATTTTTCAAAATAACATTATAGAGGTTGTCGAATAGAGAACCCAGATATAGAAAGGCATATATGGGTTGAGAATAGAAAAGCCAAGTGATCAAGTTCTTGAATAAGTTGAAGATAAGAAAGATTAACGAGGACAGGTAGGCCAAGTCAAGGATGGTTAAATGGAAGGCACTTAATAAATAGCAAAGGCCATGGTTGATGACAAGTAACAAGATGATCACAATGTACTAGAGATATAAGTTCCAAGTGCTATTCCACCACATGTAGACCAAGTGAGTCACTAGGACTCAATATAAATTAAGGATGTTCCTAACAAATCTGCTCAAAACATCAATCCCTTGATAGAGGAAGACATGAAGAAAAATTTTATTGACTCCACCACTACAACTAAATTATGCATCCATCATATATTTGTGAGAGTAGATGAGATTAAGAAGGAGGAATTGGCATCTATAGGGGAGAAATCGCAAGAAACATCCAAAATTCCCCCTCAATCTACAAAAGTTAAAGAACAACTAATACATAAATTGCATTACAAATTGTGGGATATCAGGAGAAGGATGCAATGACACCATATATCTACACATTAGTGCCAAATCCTTTAAAGAAAACAATATTAACTATTCAGAAGGATGGGATAGAAGTCCGCATAGGTCAAGAATAAATCCCTACACCTATGTCAAAATTGCAAGGTGAAGATGAAAACAAAGAGAGGGAGAAGGATAGGAATAAATAGTCAATTTTTACTACTATGAGAGAGAAACAAATTTCTATACAGACCTTGCTTACACTACTAGCTTCTATATCACCTCCTAGTAATCAAACTCTTCAACAACTAAGTACAGATACTACACCCTTACAAATATCAAGCCCTAGTCCTAGCACATCTAAGTATGTTGAAGGTACATCTTATGGACATGTAAACTTAAATGAGTTGATTGAAATATGAAAGTTTGATCTTACATCAATCACCATAGAACAAATGAGTATTCTATAGGAATTTTTTGAAAGGTAAAAACAACAAGAGTTTCTTAGATGAGAGAATAAGCAGAAGCAAGTACTTCATGACATCAAAGAGATTTTTCTTCATCCATTCTATCTACTAGAGCCAAGTGAGGAAAAACCAATCATTGAGAAAGTAGTCAATATAGTTGATAAGATCAAGGATAAAGACCTAGATTACAATTTTAAACTTCTAGAATAGTCTAAAAAGAAGTTTCACTCTAAAGTTCTTCAAAAGATTTCTAGTGCTATTGCACTAATATAGGTTTACTTAGCAAACAAAAATGGAGGATGTAAAAAATATGTTAGAGAATATATTTTCTCTAACCACAAATATTTTTGATGTGAATTTATTCACATAAGAAGTATAGAGGGAAATTGACCACCTATAAGGAGATCTACAGTTAATAGTTAAAATATTGAAACTATCTCCTAGTCAAAGCCAGACTCATTTTTGAGACCACTATCTACTCAAGGTAAGGTAGCCACACTACAAACACAAGATGCAAACATAAGGGATACCTTGATTAGTATACAATCCATGTTAACCCGCATATGGAAGTATTGCATAAGAAACTAGCCTTCATTGAAACATTAATGAAGAAAGATAATTGACTTTAAATGCATGATGGCCCAATTAACCTTGTTTACTAGCTAGATGTTCAATACCACTCTCTAGAGGTAGCATGCAATAACTGGGATGCAGGATTGAAACTAATCATGCGGATCCACAAAACATTTTTGAAAAAACATACTATTAGTGTACCGCCCAAGTGATGTAAGTGTCAAAAAGGGGGAGTATAAGGTTTTTGCAATGAAGGTGAGTATAGTTTTAAGTTAGGGGGAGTACTCATGTAGAAATTGGGAATATCAAAAGATCACATGCTTAGTAAATATGAGTACAAAAATCAGCTATAGAAAGGAAATATCAACTCAAGGGGAGTTATAAAATTTTGGTGCAATAAGGTATGATAGTTGTGTCATCAGTTTTGAAAATTTTGTAATTTTTTGTGAGATCCAAATAATGTATATGCATATAAGTTAGGTTGTATATGCATGTGAAAAAAAAATTTCCACTAATGTTAAATGGGGAGATTTTTGATCTCATTTGTGTTTCGACAAGATAGTGACAAAACACTTAGGTCTTTACTTAACAGAACTCAGTATGTCTCAAGTAAGTAATGTGTGCCAAGCAATATACATAGTTAGTGTTGAGCACCAATATGTGTCAAGCATATGTTGTGTGTTGAGTCACTTGATTGTTGGCCAAGTCATATATTCTAAGTAAAATAGTAGATGTTGAGTCATTCAAGAGTTGAGTTACAACAATAAGGATATAGTGAATGCTAAGCATCAAAGCTTTCTAGTGTTGAGTAATTAAACAATTTTTGGCATAGCTATTTGTAATGTCTCAAACTCCTATGTAAATCATTTTTGGGCAGACCTAAGGATTGTCTTAGGATTCTAGAATATATGTATGAAGGTACGTTTGCAATCCCTATATAGTACATGCAACCAATAAAAAAAAGGGATGTATTAAGAAGAAAATGGGTGTTGACATCTTTTAACTAAATGCTTGTTTTCTTCCAAATTTAAGTCCTCAAAAATGAACACTTTTAGTAGAGTGTTGAAATCCTTTAATAGGGTAAAATTTAATAGTCTTTATAAGCCTTTAATAGGGAAAAGCTTTCACAGGGTAGATCATAGTTTATGATCAAACAATTGTAGCCTTAATTGGATGCACTTTAGAACTATAGTAGTGAAGATTTGTTGGTTTCATTCTCACCCTAGTTTTACCTTTTCTTTGGAGGGTTTCTAGATAACATTTTTTTTATGTGTTATTTGTTTCATACTATGGATGAACATGTGTAGTTAGCTATTTTAGTTAGCATGATAAATTGTGAGATCATGGATGTGTGGTGAATGTTTTATGGTTTACTTTCCATTGTTGTTTCTAGCACTCTGAGCCTCACCAAGTTGTCTAACATAAGGCTATATGATCTAAGCCATAGAGAGAGGACACCAAACACCACATAGAGGAAGTTTAGCTACAAAAATCTAGATAAATGTTAAATATTAGCAAGCTAGATGAAGTGAATTACCACAAAGAGAAAGATGAATTGAACCATCCTTAGAAAAATATGTGTCAGGAAACCTGACACTAGAAGAAATCATTGGAAACAAAGATTCAACATTCCTAATAGGAAAAATATTGAAGAATGAGACATGTTTACTATGTGAGTTTTAGCTAAGAAAAATTAAAGATGCATTAGAGAATGAAGATTAGATTAAAGAAATGAATGAGGGTTTTGATACAAGAGAGAAAAAAAGACATGCACATTGGTACCAAGGCCAAAGGATAATAATGTGATTGGGAAAAAATGGGTATTTAGGAAAAATATGAATGAGAAAGGTGATGTCACAAGAAACAAAGCATGATTATGTTTTAAGTGATATGTACAAGAGGAAGGAATTGGCTATGTAGAGATATTTTCCCCAGTTGCAAGTTTAGAATGGTTAAGAACATTACTTGCATAAGTTTATTACAAAGGATTCAAGGTATATCAAATGGATGTCAAATTAAAATTACTAAATGAATTCTTGGAAGAAGTTTACATTGAACGATTTGAAGGTTTTGTTGACTGTAGAAAAATATTATGGTACGTAAGTTGCCCAAAATATTGTATGGTTTGAAACAATCTGCTAGAGCATGGTATGAATGGTTGCACACATTTTTGGTGAAAATTAGTTTTACAAGAACTAATGACAATATTAATTTTTACTAGAATAGTGAATCTAAGGATAACATAATACTAGCCAAAATATTTGTTGATGATATAATATTTGGAGGACATGATGTGTATTGGAAATCATTTTCTAATGAGAGGAAGAAATAATTTGAGATGTCAATATTTTGGAAAGACTACATTCTTTATTTGATTGTAAGTCTAATGAATCAAAGAAGGTATATACATTACAAAATCAAACTATATAAGGGTAATATTCAAGACCTTTGGAATGGAATATTAAAGATCAATTGGAACACCTATGGCCATTGGACATAAAATTTCTAAGAATTTTGAATCTATTGATGTAAATATGACATTGGATAGGTCAATGATTGACAAACTACAATATGTTCTTCATAGAAGACTTGACATTGCATTAGCTATTGGTACTTTTGCAAGGTTTTCTACGAACCATGAGGGGAATTACATGATGGTTGTGAAAAGGATATCTATATATCTAAAATGTATACAAGAATATGGTTCATGGTAAGAGAAGAATTAAATGTTTGAGTTGAGAGTTTACATAGATGTTGATTGAGCTTGAAGCATTGATGATAGAAAGATTAGAAGTTGAGGTTCTTTCTTCCTTAGAAAGAAGCTGATTTCATGCACACGCAAGAAGTGAAATTGTATTTTAAATATGTTAAGTGTTTGAACATTGTGTTGATCAACAAATTATTGGAATGTATGAAGGAATATATTACTAAACATTTGGTGATATATTGTGATAACACAAGTAAAATAAAGATATCCAAGAATCATGTGACACACACAAAGACCAAGCATATTTCCATTAAGTGTCATTACTTGAGGGAATTAGTGCAAGAAAAAGAAGTGAGACTAGAATATGTGATCACTAAAGAGTAGATAGCTGATATATTTATTAAGGTATTACCTAAAGATGCATTTGTGTATCTAAATAGTAAGTTAGGGGCCATTCCTCTATTTGAGGAAAACTAAGAAGAGATGAAATATTTCATGAATTTTTATGATCAAAATATATTACATAATGATGGGAGAGGTCACACTTTAGGAGCTGCATAAACATGTGAAAAGGAGACAATTAGTATGAGTTGATGAAGTTATAAGTGAGCACATGGTGATACAATTAGGGATAAAGAAGAATGAGGGAGACATATTTAAAAATTAGTCTAACAATGACAAGAATAAATATGTGTATAGAGTAGATGACATCTCTAGACATGTTGTCAACATGAAAAATGTATGATAGTTACCATACAATACATGTCATAAATCAAAGAGGGAGAAATTTTATTGTAGTAAAGAATCTACAATTGGTATCATGAGGGGAGAATTGTACAAGAAGCAAAGAATGAGCATATACAAGATTGCATGGATGAGAATAGGAATAAAACTAAGGATATTAATAAAGATCTTATACATAACTTAAAAGGAGCTAATAGTGAAAATCATGAGCAAGATTTTACCATTGTATTGTAACTAAAGGGTAAAAACAAAAACTTGTGTCAAATTTTATAAAGAAATGGGATATCAAAATGCAACAGTTCAACATTAATGACAAAAGAAATGGTATTTGTGTTTAGAATTCGAAGATGATGCAAACTTGATGAAATGTGTAGAATTGGATGAATTTGATGCCTATAATTTTTCTAATTGTTTTGACTAAAAATTTATTCATTTTCTTTTATTTTGAAGTCCTTTTTTTAATTATAAAAAAGATAGGGTGTAGTTCCCGTCAAGGAAGTATATGCAAAATCTTCATTTTTTGTCCTAATTTGAAAATATGTTATAGATGACATATATAGATAGTGAAAATAAAAATAAAAAATTATTTTTCTCTATATTTTCTTTGTTATAAGTACTCAACCTCGACCTTATCAGAATCAAATAGTTTTTTCCTCCTGTCAAAACTTCCCCAACAAATCTACAAGTTTTTGAAACACAATTACATATTCATGAAGAGGACTCTCTCCTATATATATATAATTTTTTATTTTTAAAATTTTTTTTTTGGTTGATATGATTTACTATTTTTTACCTTTTTTGAGGGAGCATCTTCTAAAATGTTGAACCATCAAATTATAATATTTTAAAATTATAACATATTGTAACTAATTAAAACACTAAAAATATTATATAATGATGATAATTAATCTGAGATCTATAAAAGCATATTTTAAGTTTTTGAAAAAAAAAGTTTTGATAGAGAATGAGATTTGACTAAAACAAGTTTTGGTATTCCAAATGATGGGACATATTTGTGCTTTTTGTTGGAATATTCAAATATGGAAAGAATACTGATGAGAGGGGGGGTGAATCAGAAGTATTACACTTTATCCAATAAAACTTCAATCTGAAAGTAAATTGCATTCATGTAAATACGTCATGAAAATATGAAACTAAGACATGCATCAACAACACATAACAATCGAATTTGGTAACCTAGAAACCCTCCAGAAATAAGAAGGTAAAACTGGGGTGGGGATGATACCCACAAAAATTCACTGCAGTAATATTGTTCAACCACTTCTAATGGTCTACCCTATTAAATGTCTGCCCTGTTAAAGGCTTTACACTATGTCAATAGTGACCTGGTTAAAGGATTTCCAAACACTTAACATGAAGTGTCACCCTGTTAAAGGATTTAATCACCTTTTGATAAGGATCTACAAATAGTTGTTAAGCCAACCTATCTACATAGGATTTCCTTTCTAATACAATGGTAAGAGAGTATTAGGTATTATGAACCTGATAGTTTGCAATCCGTGATTGCTGAATGTAGGCACTTGTTTTGGCTCTCTCTCTGATTTTGATCCTTTGAGATCTGATTTCTATTTGTCTCCTTTGCTTTGTTCTGATCAAATGAATATTGAATTGCTACTCTTACTCTCTATGTCGTCATTTATTGAATTCCATTATGTTTTTTCCTTAACAGTATTCTCCTTCTCTCATCATCATCATAGTGAAACTTTAGTCTTCCTTTTAAAAAGACTTCGAAGACTTAGGGTTAGATATGGATCTACGATCCACATTGAATCTCAATTTCTCGCTCAATACTTCTTTTTTGCTGATTGGTTGCATGCCTTTCCAATTTTCCAATTGGTTGCATGCAGATTGCATAGGAAATGTAAAAGATTCGTTCTTATCTCTAGATCTTTCTAGATTTACCTTATGTCGGCTACAAAAATGGTTTACATCATATTTTGTGCAATTACAAACTCTTATGCTGATAACCTGAGTTACTCAGCTCCTGAAACATTAATGATGCTTAGCACATGTTATTTCCTGGATAGCTCGACATCTAATCAAAATAGTATCACTTGGCACCTTATGTTACTTGGCACTTGAATAACTCGGCACGTGATATTACTCGGCACTTGATATCACTTGACACTTGATATCACTTGACACTTGAGTAACTCGACACTTGATATTACTCGGCACTTGATATCACTCAGCACTTGAGTAACTCGACACTTGATATTACTCGGCACTTGATATCACTTGGCACCTACTCCTTGCTTGGAATGTATAGTGAAAAAATGGTTAAGTGTATTGAGACTCAGCTGTCAAAATTATTCTTTAAACCAACAATCTCCCCCTTTGACATGAGTGGCAAAAACACTTAACTAAGATCCTATGATCTTGGCATTATTTCATGCATCCTCTTATTTGCTTCAAAAATTTTAGAAACAAATAACAATATACCTTATGATTCCCTATGAGTTGATTATGCCTTGTACACTCAGTGACTTCTGTCCTATTTTTGCATTCTGACTAATATGTTATATCAAAATTTGGCAAAAATTCTCTATCGTCAAAAATTCTCTATCTCTCCCTTTCATTCTATACTTAACTCCCCCATACTTAATCTCTACTTAGCATTCTCTATACTTATTCTCCCCCTTTTTGACACTTATGTCAAGGGTCTTATAAGGAAATTCCATACTTGGCCAAAAATGTACTATTGACTTCAAGGAGTACCTTCAGAGCTGCATCCCAATTTTCTAGTGCAACATCCAATGACTTATGTTGAATGACAATCTCTACTGCTAGGTATACAAGTCCATCAGTTGTAGAAAGATTGGGGTCTTTCTTGAGGACTTTCTTTGCATTCATCTTCTCTTTGTGAAGTATTTCCAAATGAGGAGTGATAGAGGATTGAATTTACATCAATTTAGCTTTTGTGGTTGCCTCCTCTGCTGCTAAGACAGCTAACTCTGTTTGTGTGTGAAGCGATTGGGCAAAATGCTTCTCACTCTGAGCTAGATTTGTGGGGAGTTGCATGCTAGAAATCTTCAAATTTTTCTCCAATCTCAGTATCTTTGGGCTAGTGTCCTATGTGAATGTGGAAAAGTCACACAACTTGTTGTACAGGGAAAATATGTTTCCAAGTACAGTTCTGACTGTTTCAATTTTCTTAGCTAGCTCTACTTGTGATAGTGCTATATCACCGAATATTTTTTTGTCTACCTTGCCTTGGAATTTTCTTTCCGACCATTCCAGTAGTTTGGAATTTGTTTCCAGGTCTTCACTAGTCACCTAGTCAACTATATCAGATAGTTGCTCTACAATTGGCCTTGACTCATCTAGAGACTGTAAGAAGAAAGCTTCTGTGAATATGTCTTTGATTTCATTCAAGGTAAGCTTATGCTTATGTTCTCTTCTAAGTGCTTCTTGTCTCCTTCTTCTATCCAATGCACTCTAAATTTCATTGATCTTCTCTTCAGTGAGAGTGTTGCATTCATAATATGGAATCTTTATTTCTTCATCAAGCTCAAGAATTCCATAGTGAAGTTTCTTGACTACCTTTGATGAGCTCGAGCCTGGTGTTCTGATTTGTAATTGTAACCCATCTGTGCTCAGCTACTGAAGAGTCTGTGTTGGAGTACCAGATATGGGTAATGCAACCAATTTTTGTATTGCAGACTCCTCCTTCCTTCTTGTCTCATCTTTTTCTTCAGTATGTATATCCTTTTGATGATCACTAGGTGGGGTTGAACTTGTTGACTGTTCAGATGTTTCTTTAATTTCCCCTGCTACTGTACTCGGCATCTAAAGTGTGTCACTGACTATGCTTGGTGGAGGTGGTGGAGGAAGAAATAGAAAACAAGTAGGTTGTATGATCGAAGGTGGTTCTTTTGTTTTCACCTTGACTACCTTTTTTTTGACTACTGAATTCTACAATTCATCAACACTGACCAATACAAGATTTGAAAATAATTTTGCTACTAGTGTTGATTGGTCAAGGATTTCTAAATCCTTTGCAATTAATGGATTGATGTTTGGACTTGAAGTGTCTGTAACATCCTTGATTTTGATAATCTCTATAAGTGTGATGGTGGCATGAGGAGGACTAGGAGGGGATACCTGTGTGTCTTGCACACTTTGATCTTGTTGCACAGTTGTATCTTTCTCTTCCTCTTTCTCCTCTGTATGTGCCTTTTCATCTTCCTTTTCTTCTTTAACCTTCTTCTCCACTTTTTCTTTTTCTTTTTCTTTGATTCTTGATGCCTTCTTCTCCTTTATCTTGACACTTGCTTCTGCCTTATTTTCTTCATTATATACATCGTCTATTTTCTTGTAAACTATCTTCCAAAATCTTATGGATTTTGTAACTACCTCCTCAATTTTGTTCTGTAAAATGCTGAAAGCTCTATGTTTGGGAGTGAACCTATTGTTATGCCTCTTGGCTGCATTTGTTACTTGATCCTTAGTCAAATCTGGCAATAATCTAGCTAATGTTTATTCCCTTATCTCCCTTTCCATTTGTAAACAAAAATGCCATTTATCATCTATAATTTTGTACAATTCTTTAGGCATTGATTCATCTAATTCTAGAGGTGTGTGCTTATACTCAGCCATCATGGCATACACTAATTCCTCTAATTTATTTTGTTCTTCTTTAGTGAGCTTAGAAAAAGTTAGGTTCTTTAAACCTTTCAAATCATCATTCTTGATCTTTGAACATAATTTATCAATAGTAGTCTGAGGTTTGTGCCTTACCACTTGAAATTGGTTGTTTTCCTCTGACTCAGTCTTCTCCTCATCTATTTCAGGCTCGGTAAAAAATTTTCTTTTCTTCTTTGGCTTAGTAGCAGTCTTCTTTGAAGTTTTCTTCTTCTCTCTTGCCTCCTCTTGGGCTTTTTGTGTTGTAGCCCTTGTAGTAGGTCTCTTTGGTGCTAGAGAAGCTAATTTATTTCCCTTGTGTTGAGGAGCAGGAGGAGTTGTGGCCTTTCTTTTTATGACCTTGGTTTCAACTTGTGCTTCCTCGACCTCTTCTTCCTCAACACTTTCCTCTTTATCTTCTCCTAACCCTTGAGTTAGACCTTGTCATTCATCTTCCTCATCCTCAATGTCTTCTTCTTTCTCTTCTGTTGTTCCTTCTTCTTCAACACCAAATTTTCATTTGATTTTTCTTACCAGTTTTTCTTTCTTCTTTACTGCTGAGGCAGTTTTCAAATCTATTATCACCCTTGATTTTACAACATCATAGGTTCCAAAGGCTTTTGCATTCTTATCAACTTCTTTTACAAGGAGGGTTTTTATTGCTGCAGAGGCTTGATCAATGTCAAGTTCATAGCCTAGTGGCCTAAGCCATCTTACTCTAGGTATGACTACTTGTATATAGGTATAATCAATATCTACAAGAAAACAAATGTCTTTTTCATATTTGTTAGTCAATGAAACTGGAATCCTCATTCTTTGTTTCATGGACTGTTTGAAGTCCTCAAAGTAACTAGTCATTTGGGCATCAAAATTGTCACCCATCTGTTCAATATATCCATTGATTTGTTCAACAATTTTTTTTGTCTAGACTCCATCTCACCTTACCCAGAGAAGGGAATTCTTTCATCCGATAGAAAAACATGCACACCAAAACTGATCCAAAATTGCACTGAGCTCCCTTGCTCTTTCTTATAGCTCCCAGATTCTCATTAATCTGTTAAAACATGATCTCTACTAGATCATAGGTATGATCCTTTTTATTCAATTTGTATGCAACATCAACTACTATACAAGGCACACTGTTTAACCTGATTGACTGATAGAATTTGTGTGAGATGATTCTCATAGGGAAATCCAGTAGGGGTTCTATGAATGTATCAATAGTCATTCCCCTATTATTCCATTTAGCACCAGTGTTTCTCTCTATTACTTCCCTTTTATCACTACATAGGGTCTTTGGCTGATCTAGGGTTGGAATACTAGTAACCCTATGAACAGTTCTTTTGGTGAATTTCATTGGCCTTGTTTCTAACCAAAAGGCTCCATCATGTATTCTGCTCAAAACTATGCATACCCATTCAATTTTGAAAACAATTGGAAATTATGGGGTTTTAGTCAATCCTTTTCTCTCAACTATTGAGAACTCATTTTTTAGTATCTTGTTCTCACATAGCTTGTCATATGCATTGTAAATTTCTAAATCTCCTATGGCTCCAATTTTTTAGTTATAGCATCTTGGACCATAACAACTTTATCGGGAATAACTGATAATGCACCTGCGGGATCCTTCTTATATGCAACTTTTGGAATGGGCTTGAATTCTAGTTGCTTAACTTCATTACTAACCAACTGTATCTCATGACTCTCTTTGCTCTTAGTGGTTCCAGACCTAGATTCCATTCTTTGCCAAACTAGGGTTTACAGTTTAAACAAGTTTATAAACACTATATAGCTTGGCACTTAACTGAAATACCTCAAATCAATGAGACTCATGCTAAATCACTGTGGAAATCTTCACAAATGGCTTCTCAGCTGACCTTGATCTTTTGCACTCTTCTTGTCTTTGCTTCGTGTTTGAATGGTAAGAAATGATAAAAAATTGAACTATGTACTCTTCAAAATAGAGTAATTAATGCTTAGTGTGCTGAAAAATATCTAATCAGCACCTGAAGGATTTTGACGTGACTCGACACTCATTGTGTTTCGCTTCGCTCGACTCCCATTGATATTTCATAGCTCGGCATCATCTATCAACTCAGTCGCTGTTAGAAACTCGACACTTGAAGACAATTTTGGCTGATTTTGCAATACTCTTAATTTAGCATCTTTTCTTATGTTGTTTTCTTCTTTGCAGTTCTTCTTTGTTTTGGGACCGATGTATGATGTAGCTTAGTTTATCAATCCCACACACCTATTCTTGCTTAATTTGATGAAGTGTGATCACTTGATTTATTAGGTGAAGTTCTCTCTGCACTTGATGTGCTACACTCATCTTTCTTCTTCCATGTCTTATTCATCTCACTTCTGATGTGTTCAACATCTATCTTTGCCTTTCCATTGTTGAACTTAGAACTTGGTGCCTTTGACCTTATTGGGCAATTCCTGCTAATATGACCAGTTTTTAAGCAACTAAAACATGTGGTTTGACTCAACCATCTTTTATAGTTTCCCCTAAAATGTGTTCTTATGCAATTTTGGGGTATATGTCCATATTCTTGACAATAGTGACAACTGTACCTGGTGTTGTAATCCCAAAATTCATGGTTTGATGTTTTTGCTGGTTGATTTGATGTCCGCATAGGCTTTAATCTTCATTCAAAAGTTCTATGTCCATATTTCTTGCAATTATGATAGTGACCCTCAAATCTTGATGTCTTAATAGTCTTGGTTCTACATTCATATGCTTGATGACCTTGGTTCTTGCACTTATGACAATAGTTTACATTCTTAGGCTTATCATGCTGATGGGCATTCTTGCTTCTACATACATTAGATGTATGTCCTTTCTTTCCACAAAAATGACATGTAAGCTTGACATTTTTACCCTTGTCGCTTCTTTTTTCAGCACTCTTTGATGATTCTCCAACTGCAGTGTTGTTGTATCCAAGTCCTAATGTATCATGGGTTAATCTTGGGGATTTCAGTAATTTCTCAAAATACTTGATGGCTTGATTGGGTTTATTGAAGCTTTCTAAAATTTCCTTTTCTCTTCTTAAGTCATTCTAAAATTGTTCATTCTGCATCTTTAGTGTAAAGATCTCAATGTCTTTCACATTAATTTCATGATGAAGGTTCATCATTTGGGAAAGTGTATCCATCTACATGTTTGAGATCCTTGTTAATTTAGTACAGTTTTCTTCAAGTCTGTTTGCAAGATTCCTTTTGTCATTTTCCGTCATGACTTTATCTTCAACTACTCTTTTTGTTTGTTTAGTGATTTCACATAACATTATCACCTGTGATTCATGTTCCATCTTGAGAGATCTTATCTCATCTATTTGAACTTTATTTTTCTCCATCAGTTCTGCAATTTTTGCATCAAACTCTTTAGTATCTCCATTGGAAAATATATTTGTGGTATCAATCTCTTTGTAGTTTATCTCATTTTCGGCTATGGTTAAATCATTCCTTCTTTTCAATGAGTTTCTCAACTTATCTCTAGATTCCTCCAAGCTATGCAAAGCAAGTTGCACATCTATCACCTGATTTTCAATGATCTTTCCAAGTTTGAAAACTTCCATCTTTAGATCTTTTCCTCCAAGCTGTTAGGCTTTTTCTTGTGAGAACCTAATCCGCTCTTATACCAATTTTTGGAATATTCAAATATGGAAAGAATATTGATGAGAGGGGGCAGGGGGGGAGGGGGGGTGAATCAGAAGTATTACACTTTATCCAATAAAACTTCTATCTGAAAGTAAATTGCATGCATATAAATACATCATAAAAATATGAAACTAAGACATGCATCAACAACACATAACACTGGAATTTGATAACCCAAAAACCCTCCATAAATAAGAAGGTAAAACTGGGGTGGGGATGATACCCACAAAAATTCACTGCAGTAATATTGTTCAACCACTTTTGATGGTCTGCCCTATTAAAGGCTTTACACTGTGTCAATAGTGACCTAGTTAAAGGATTTCCAAACACTTAACATGAAGTGTCACCCTATTATAGGATTTAATCACCTTTTGATAAGGATCTAAAAATAGCCGTTAAGCCAACCTATCTACATAGGATTTCCTTTCTAATACAATGGTAAGAGAGTATTAGGTATTATGAACCTGATAGTTTGCAATCCTTGATTGCTGAATGCAGGCACTTATTCTAGCTCTCTCTCTCTCTAATTTCGATCCTCTGAGATCTGATTTCTCTTTGTCTCCTTTGCTTTGTTCTGATCAACTGAATATTGAATTGTTGCTCTTACTCTCTATGTCTTCATTCACTAAATTCCATTATGTTTTTTCCTTAACACTATTCTCCTTCTCTCATCATCATCATAGTGAAACTTTTGTCTTCCTTTCAAAAAGACTTTGAAGACTTAGGGTTAGATATGGATCTACGATCCACATTGAATCTCAATTTCCCACTCAATACTTCCCTTTTTTCTGATTGGTTGCATGCCTTTCCAATTTTTCAATTGGCTGCATACAGATTTCATAGGAAATGTAAATGATTCATTCTTATCTCTATATCTTTCGAGATTTACCTTATGTCAGCTACAAAAATGGTTTACATCATAGTTTGTGCAATTACAAACTCTTATGTTGATATCCCGAGTTACTCGGCTCTTGAAGCATTACTGATGCTTGGCACATGTTGTTTCCTGGATAGCTCGGCATTTAATCAAAATTTTATCACTCAAAAAATTATGTTACTCAGCACTTGAATAACTCGGCACTTGATATTACTCGGCACTTGATATCATTTGGCACTTGATAGCACTCAGCACTTGAGTAACTCAGCACTTGATATTACTCAGCACTTGATATTACTTAGCACTTGATATCACTTGGCACTTGAGTAACTCAACACTTGATATTACTTAGCACTTGATATCACTTGGCACCTACTCTTTGCTCTGCATGTATAGTGAAAAAAAGGTTAAGTGTATTGACACTCAGTTGTCAAAATTATTCTTTCAACCAACACTTTTACCCTAAAGTTGTTTCCATCAATGCCAAATTTCCATGCTTGGAAGTTCTCTTTTCTTAGCTTGGGTACCTATCTCTTGTACATCTTGACCATTTCCTTAATTCCCTTCAAGATTTCCTTACAAGTGCCAAACTCTCTAATGCCAATTGTTAGAATTATGGAATAAATGAGGCAAGGGGCATCAATAAATTATCCTCAAGTCTATATGTACCAATTCTACTTTTCAAAACTTCAAAAATCTTCTTAACACTTTTAAATCCACATGGCCAATATAAAAATTTATCAGAAACTTAACTTATTCATATCATCACTAGCTCTTAATTTAGTATATTCTTAATAACAAAATATATAATAGTAAATAACATGTATCATAAAAATAATATTTGAATAAAAGTGTAATACCAAGATTTACAATGAAAATTCAATTTGTGAAAAATCACCAAGTAATGTGCTATCACTTTTTTACTCTTTTAAAGTGAGTTTGGTTAAGAGAAAACTTTGTTGAAGGTTATAGAGCACATTGGTAGGTGTGACCCTATTAAAGGGTCTAATCACCCAATTAGAAGTGGTCAAGTTAGAGGCATCTAGATCATCCTATAAAAATGTCACCTTGATAAAAGTATTTAAAATATGACTATAAGGTTAACCTTGATAAAATGATTTTATTTTGATAATGATTAGAAAGTAACAACTAGGTTTAATCTAATTAAATACATCTCACTTCGCAAATTCATATCTCCATTGGACTCCTTCCTTGTTCATTGACTAGACTTCATTACATTCATTATGACTAATCTACTTGGCAACCCTTCAAGAAATCACTCTTCACAAACTTCTCCTGTTTCTCTTGCAATATTATTCTTCACAAGTTCTTAAAAAATTCACCAATCAACAACCATAAAACATCTTTTTAACCTCCTTATGTAGGTAGCATTGATCTTTTACCTCTCAAACATAACTATGGATCTTAGGATTTGATCAAATTTATTGGTTCTATCCATCATTTTGTCCTTTCTTGAAACTTCTCTTTAAATCACTTAACAAACTCAATTCATTCATTAAATAAACTAGCCCATCAATCCTTCTCATTTATATGTTTTGAACAATTCATAAATTCAACTATGTCTACTAGAAACTACAAAAGGAACATTTATTGTGTTTTCATTATTGTCAAACCTTATTGGTAAGACAACTTTTTGTTTGAATAAAGTTACATATCAAGATGACTGATGAAGAGGATTTGAGAACAAGGACATAACAAAAGGACCTAGACAAAAGGTTGAGATATGCAGAACTACATGTTGGAAATATGAGATAGGCTAGGTTATTGAGAGGGAAGGGGTGAATCAGGAACTAATAAAACTGATTTTAATTCACCAATTAATCCTTCATATGTATTATAATCTAATTGTAATACATAAAAATTTGAAAGTATTAAAAACATTCATAACACTTTGACTACAATATATGGGGACAAAAAACCTTCCAAATAGAAAGTAAAACTAAGGTGGGGATGATAACCACAAGCTTTAGTACTGTAGTATAAAGTTGGTTGGTTAAGGCTTACAATGATCACTTTTGATAATCTACCCTATTAGGAGCAATAAGGTCTAGTAGTACCACCTTTTAAAATGATTTACAAAACATAAAATGAAGTATACACTCAGTTTTAGAGATTTACAAAAGGTTTTTAACTGTACCTTGTGAAATGATTTAATTGTTCACCTTTTTTTTTTTTGGGTAAACGCTTTGACTTGGAGCAATGAACCAGTGAGGCCACAAATGGGGGAACTCATCCCCATCAGATTTGAACCTTGATGGCAAGGATAACAACTCAACAACTTAACCATCACAACATGCCACTATTGGCAATTGTTTGCCTATTAGGATGAACCAACTCTGATTTGTTCATTGAGATTCCTTTGGAGTGTAATGAACACCTTGTTGTAATAGATAAATCTTTGCTACTCCTTATACTACTTGTAGCCTTCTTACTTCGTACTGCTACTCTCATATATATCTTCTATTATTCTTTCATCTTAAAAATCATGTTTGGATATGATACAATATATTACATATATACCAATCCAAAATACAATATATCAAAGTCCAATACAAGTTTCACCAAAATACACAAAGTCAACCCAACTACTAGAACTCAAGTTTTGAAGACTAACTTGGTGAGCTTCTAATAATCAAAAATCATTCTTGACACTCGACATGATCATGTTCTCAGTAGACATATAATCAGGTAAAAGCACAAACCTATGTCACCTTTTATAAAGAAATGGGATATCAAAATGTCACAGTTCAACATTAATGACAAAAAAAATGGTATTTATGTTTAAGATATGAAGATGATGTAAGATGATGAAATGTGTAGAATTCAATGAATTTTATGCTTATAATTTTTATAATTTTTTTGAGTAATTAAATATTCATTAAATTTTATTTTGAAGTCCCTTTTTTAACTATAAAAAATATAGGATGTAGTTCCCATCAAACAAGTATATGCAAATCATCTTTTTTTGTTATGATTTAAAAATATCTTATAGATGACATGTATAGCTAGTGAACAAAAAAAGAAATAATTATTTTTTGATGTATATTTTCTTTGTTATAAGTACTCAAGTTTAACCTTATCAGAATCCAACAATTTTTTCCTCCCGTCAAAACTTCCCTATCAAATCTATACCTTCTTGAAAAAAATTACATATTCATGAAGAGGATTCTCTCCTCTAGAGATAAATATAATTTTTAATTTTTTTTTTTATATGATTTACTATTATTTTTCCTTTTTTGAGGGGGCATCTTCTAAAATGTTGAAATATTGACTTATAATATTTTGAGATTATAACATATCATAATTAATCAAAATAGTCAAAAATTTATATAATTATGATATTGAATCTGAGATCTATAAAAGGTTATTTTTAGTTTTTGAAAAAAATTAAGTTTTGATAGAGAAATGAGATTTGACTGAAATAGGTTTTGATATCATAAATGATGACATAGATCTATGCTTTTACCTGATCTTAGATCATACCAACCATTTCTAATTAGTCTAAACTCGGTCAGTACTAGTGGCTCAATGAACACTATGAAACTTGACATATAAATTGAATCACTTGGTTGACACTGCATAGCTTAGTCAACACAATCACTATGAGCTTAGTATAAAATGAATCACTTGGTTGACACTAAATAGCTTGGTCAACACTATTAGTACAATTTTAGTATAAATTGAATCACTTGGTTGACACATCCTAGCTCAATCAACACTAGATTCACATCATTGATACTATGAACTCAGTAAGTGCTAGAGAACTCAATTTGCACTGTGCAACTCAGTAAACACTATAAAGCTTAGTGTACATTGATAATCATCAACTTGGTAGATACTTCTCGGTGTGAGCTAAATACTATTTTTGGAACTTGGTAGTAACTATAGAACTCGGTAGAACTTGAATTACTTGGTTAGCACTACAAACTAAAAGATAAGCTTGGTAGCTACTAACCATTTGATTAAGTGTGTGTCACTAATAGAAAAAATTGACCATAATGTTAACAATCTCCCCCTTTGGTATTAGTCATAAAAACACTTATCAATCAAAAATAAATTCTCAATATTTAAGTTTAAAAAAATCTTTAGTCTCCATCATGTGTGTTCAACTTAGTAACATACTCTATTTTTGAGATTTTTCAAAATTGTTTTTGTAAGAGATGTTTTATGATTATCTTTACATGTATATGTATAATATTATGATTCTCACCCATACATATATATACATTCACTTACTATATATCTCATGTCTTTATATTACATCTTCTCTTTTCATCTTCTCCCCCTTTATTGCATCATCACATTTTCTCCCCCTTTTCAACATTAATGCCAAAGGTGAATGCTACAAGCTAATGCCAAAATGTGACAAGAAGTCTGAATATACCTTCAAAATCAATGACATTGTCTTGTCCTAATTTTCTTCTAACACCTTGCTTACATGTAATTCAATCTGTACTTCTTCTCATAACTCCATTATGTGATCAAGTATGGATAATTTATTATAATGGATGAGAGTTTTGGCATGTGCAATGTGTTTCTACAATGCATCCATGTTCAGTAGAATCATACCTTTAATGTCTATAAGTGTTGCCCTAATCCTAGCTTATTCCCTTAATAATTCTTCTTGCATATCAGTTAGAAATCTAATCTTTGAGTAATCAGAAAAACTATAGCATGGATCAAGTGACAACCGGTGTGCACTTGCCTTCAAATCTTCAGCTATCTTAGAGAGTTTGTCTTTGATTTTTTTAGAGAAGTTAGATGTATCAGATAACCTGCTAAATAATGAAGTAATATTATTCACAGAGGTTTCCAATGAGCTAAGAATAGTAGACAAGTCTACATGATATGTCACATTTTTTTGGACAACAAGCTCCAATACTTTTTTTCAAATTTCTTCTTTGCTATTTGCAACAACTTTTCTTGCCTATTTAGATCTTCATTGAATTTTGGAACAACTTCTACTAACTAAATCAAAATAGGTTGACTACTATCAACCTTAGTACTGAGTGCCTCAGCATGTATGATCTTTACATCTTCAAGCACTTGGTTTTCTCTTTTTTCCTCCTCTCTAAGACTCTATTGCTTAGCTTTCTTTTGCAAGAGTTCAACTATTGTGTGCCTTTGATCATGATTCAAAATAGTGATATCCCAATTTGGGATAACTATATCCTCATCAAGATTTATGTCTTCTTCTTTACCTTTGTCATTTATTGAAGCTTTGGTACTCAGTTGAGGTTTGCTCTCAATTGTCCTTTTACTGACTATTTGTACACTTGGGGTAGTAATCATAGTAGAAATAGAAGGACTAGAAAAAAAAGTAGATATTGCACTAATAGTAGAAATACCTAGCTGTTGTGTAGCCAAATCTAATGAAGGAGGAAGCACTAGCTGCTTGGTAGATGAAGTGTTGATCACTTTGGTCAATGTATTACTTAGCTAAATAGGTGCAAAGATTGGTAGTCTACTTGGAATTGCAGTGGTTGCCACAACCAACTTAGTAGAAGCTTTCATTGAGCTTGATGGCTTTAAATATTTTCTTAGATAGTGAGGAAATGATGCCATAATCATTGCTACAATCTTCTCTGTGTTGGTTTCCTCAATACTCTGAATCTCAAGGAGATTCTCCTCAATAGTTTCATCTTCTTGCTCCTCATCATCTAGATAAAAATCATCTATTTCTTCCTCATCATTAATGACCTTTTCATCCTCATCATCTTCATCATCTTCATCATCATCTTTATCACTAACATGAATAATAAAATCACTCTTTTGATGAAGATAGTAGATATTCTTCCATGCAGTAGTAGTTGACTTCACCACATGTTCAATGTCATTCATCAATATCATGCAAGTGTGGAATTTCAAAGTTATTCTTTCTTCATTTATCTTCATGAACTCTTTTACTTCTTTATCATTAAGACTCAACATGAGCTTCCTCAAAGTCTATTCAAATATATCCTCTGTAGTCTTCTTAGCATGTTCCCATCTTGGTTTGATTCTTTCCATTAGTTCATTGGGAATTTTCTGCAAAACTTGATCAAGAGAATATTTCCATTTACCTAACTTGGACATAATCATGTCTTCAACTTTCTTTTTCTCACCTACATTCTTGGTCTCATATCTAAGAGATTTAAAGTTTTTCATGCTAGCTCCTACATCAATCTCTTTTAATTTCTCCTAAAATCTAGGTGGAGGCCTTTTTAAAATAATATGCTTTACTTCCTCTTCACCTAATTTCAACTTCTTTCTTCAGCTGGATGCTCTTCTAGTAAATACTACACTAGTAGACTTGGTAGGTCTGGTTATGATAACCTTACCCTTCTTCTTGATTGGCTCTTCTTCTTCTAATTTGCTTACTTCTACCTCATCTTATTCCACATCATCTCCTTTTCCTTCTACCAATAGGAGAGTAGAACTTGCTTGCCTTAGTTTTTCTATCCTCTTCATTACTTTGTTGACTACTTGAAGAAGCTTTATTTTGAGTTCTATTATGGCTTTGGCTTCATCATAGGTACCAAAATATGTAGCCTCGGGATCCACATGTTCATTCAATAGTGCATCTATAATGTCCTTGTTCTCATCAATGTTAACCTAATAGCTTAGAGGCTTAACCCACACCACTCTAGGTTTGACTATTGGAATGGATACCTTATCATAGTCTACCATGAAATGAACATCATCCTTATAATTTTCTACAATTTTCTTAGATATTTAAAATCTCTTATTCATCTTTTCCTTGAATGAATCAAAATAATTATCCATGATACTGGCAAAATTATTACCCATCACTGCTATATACTCATTGATATGATATAATATTGGTAAATCTTTTCTCCATATGATTGAACCTTTTGAAGGGTAAAAATTTTGCACAAAGAAGAATAAACAAGTTAAAAGTGAACCAAACTTACATGGGTTATTCTTCAAAGTCCTAATGCTCTCCATGTTCTTGTTGAATTGATTTATCATCAGCTTTATGAGGTCGATGGACATGACATACTATTGAGACAACTGGAGCTATATATCTTATGTACTATCACATGGATTCCAAATTTTAGCTCCATACTAGTTACACAGCTAATCTTCATGCCTCTTCAATCCCACTTGGTAAGAGTTTTGCCTTCCAATTCTAGCTAACTTATGGTTTTGGTAGTCTTTTCCTTCTTCAACGTTGGGAGCCCTATGATTTAATGAATCATTTTCTTTATTATTCTAATGGGCTACTCCAACCATAGCTGCCCATTATGTACATGGCTAATGGTAAACCTTACCCATTTTATTTGGAAGTCTAGAGGAATATGTGGAATGTGGGTTAAACCCTTGGTCTCCGAGTGTTGATGCTTAGGTTTCAACACACCACTCATGCATAACTTTTCTAGAGCCTCATCCATTTCTAGGGTTCCAATGTCTTGAATTTAACAACAACAATGTGAAAAAATGTCATTAATTAGTAGTACCTTTGGTGGAATCTATGACTAATCTCTAATTGCATCAAGTATTTTCACAATTGCCAGACTTAATTTGAAGTCTGGTGCCTTCTAATTAATTCCTTGAACCAACATTTTGTATCATTTCTTGCTTTCAGTGTTGGAGGATTCCATGCTCAGTAGGGTTTATGATGTACATATCACTTGGAAGCACAGAAATCACTCTCATCAAATAGATCTTCAAAAATTCATAGTGATAAATGAATTCAATTCCTTCCCTTTTAATAAATTTCACTTTCCAATTGTCATAAATGCTTGGTACAATTGCTTTCTCAGTGATATACCATTTTCCACTCAGTTTGCTCTTAGTGCTCAATAGAGTCATCCACAACTCGGTGTCCACATAATGTTTAGTTACTATTAACCTTTCTCTGTAGGGTCTTGCAACCCGACCTAGCTTGATAAGGTCTATATTTTTCTTAGACACTTAGTGATCCCTTTGCATCTTGAATGTTGATATGGACCCTTCCCTCTAGTTGACTAGAATTGGTGTAAGATGTCTACTTTAGAGTCATAGTTCTAGTTGTCCCTATGGGAGATCAAGTAGAAATGCTTGAGTGACCCAATTCTTGAGTGAAATTAGCTTCATGGCTTTGAATTTTTTTCTCATAATATTTTGAAATCCATTTTTGTCTCACCTACTTTTTGATTTTATCAAGCTTGGCTTTCTTTTCATATTCTATGACTGCAATGTTCATACAGTTCTTGGCAAGGTGTCCAAGTTTTGTACAAATAAAACATCTTCTAGTGGTATCTCTTGTTCTCATGTGATGTTTCACTCAATTTTCTCCAATTTCTCCAAATTCTCCATAGTAGTGGCATCTACACCATGTCTTGTAGTCCCAACCAAATATAGTTTTCACAATTTGTTCTACTGAGTTTAATATCTTGGTTTTGAATTCAAAAGATTTCTACCTATGCTTCTTGCATTTATGACATTTCCCTTCATATTATGGTTTCTTTTTTAATTCATTAGCTTTATGACCAAGATTATTGTATTTGTAACATTTTCCATTAAATTTAACTTTACAATTACTCGAACATTTGTTTGATGTATGACCTAACTTAAAATGGCGATTGCAAGTAGGTTCCTAATTCTTTTGAGCTCCTTGCTTGGATGATTCACCTTCTTCTATGTATCCAATCCCTGCTTTTCCTTTATATCTATATTGACTTTGTCAATTCAATTGATTCATGTCTACTTGAGATTTCATCATCCTCTCATTGGTTTTCTTTTTAGTGTGTAGATCATTTTTCAATCTTTCATTCTCTAACCTTAGATTCATGATTACTTTATTTGCATTAGTAAGCTAATCAATGAAGTCTACTACTTTAAGGGATAAATGCTGAATTTCATTTTTCTTTTCTTCTATCTCTTCTTTTGCATTGTATTTTTCTTCCATGATTTCACACAATCTTACTAACTAAATTTCATGTTCTCTTTTCAACTTTCTAACTTCTTCTTGAAGGTTACCATTATTTTCTAATAGTTCACTGATTTCCATATTAGCTTCATCTAAATTACTTTCTAAATAGATATATTGAATTCTTTCTTTAGTGTAGAGTTTTTCATTCATCTCTACTACAAGATCTTTTCTTATTTTCAAAGATTAAGAGAGTTGCTCCTTTTCTTTCCTAAGTTTCCCAATAGCCAATTCCAAATCCAATTTTTCATTGTCAATAGCCTTATCAAATCTAAATACCTCCATTACCTCTAATCTTTACTCAATTTGTTAAACTTCCTCTTTGAGAATCACAATTCTCTGATACCAATTGTTGGGAATATAAGATAGGCTAGGTTGTTAAGAGGGGACGGGTGAACCTAGAACCAATAAAACTTATTTCGGTTCACTAATTAATCCTTCATATGTATTCTAATCTAATTGTATGCATGAAAATTTTAAAGCATTAAAACATTCATAACACTTTAACACAAGATATTGTGACCCAAAAACCTTCCAAAAAGAAACTAAAACTGGAGTGGGGATGATAATTGCAAGTTTTAGTACTACAATATAAAGCTGGCCAATTAAGGATTACAATGATAACCTCTAATGATCTACCCTATTAGGAGAAATATGGACTACTAGGTCCACCTTGTAAAAGAATTTACAAAATATACAATGAAGTATGCACTCAATAAAGAGATTTACAAAAGCCTATTAAGTCTACCTTGTGAAAGGATTTAATAGTTCCACTTACTAGGATGAACTAGTGCCTAATCTTTGATTTGAAACTCTGATTATTGGTTGGGATACCTTTGGACTGTAATAATCACCTTTATGTGATAGATAAATCTTTGTTTCTCCTTATACTCTTGTAGCCTTCTTACTTGTACTTCTGCTCTCACATATATCATCTATTATTCTTACATCTTCAAAATCATGTTTGAATATGATACAATGTATTACATATATATATATATATATATATATATATATATATATATATATATATATATATATATATATATATATATATATATATATATATATATATATATATATATATACCAATCCAAATTACAATATATCAAAGTCATCTACAATACAAGTTTCACCAAAATACACAAAGTTGGCCCAAAAGCTAGAACTTAGGTTCTGAAGACTAACTTGGTGAGGTTCTGATACTTGGCAACCATTTTTGACACTCGACATCATCATGTTTTTGGTAGATGTAGAAGCTCAGTTCATACTAATCAATTCCAAGTAGTCTAAATTAGTCAACACTAGTGACTCGGTGAACACTATGAAACTCAGTATATAAAGTAAATCACTTGGTTGACACTAAATACCTCGCTCAACACTATCACAGTGATATCAGTATAAATAGAATCACTTGGTTGACATTGCATAGCTCAATCAACACTATCATTGCAAGCTTGATATAAACTAAATCACTTGGATGACACATCCTAGCCTTATCAACACTAGATACACATCATTGATGATGCAAATTTGGTAACCATTAGAGAACTCGGTAAACACTATAAAGTTCGGTTTACACTGATAATCATCAACTTGATAGATATGCTCTGTGTGAACTAAATACTATTTCTGGAAGTTGGTAGCAACTGTAGAACTTAGTAGAACCTAAATAACTTGGTTAACACTATAAACTGGATGATAAGCTTGGTAGCTAATAACCATTTGGTTAAATGTGTGTCACTAATAAAAAACTTAATCATAATGTCAACACTATAGTGGGCACGAGATCAGTTAGACCTTGATAAGATAATTTGATTGTTAAATAATAATAGAACTAAAGAAGATAGTTGTAGTAAAGCCTAGAAGAAGTGATCAAGGAATGACCAAATGCATAAGGTTAACCAAGAAAAAGAGAAGAAGATTAATAAACTTAAAGTTTATGCCAAGTGATACTAGAGTTGATTGAGTGAAAGCATAAGCTGAGAAAAATATAGTGTCAACCAAGAATTAGTATTGATTGAGTGTCAATAAATATGTAGAACAAGAAAAATTAGTACGAACTAGGAAATTTAGCAATGACCAAGTGTTAGAACATAGTGTTGGTTGAGGGACAACATTTGGGAGTGACATAAGGAGGGATGAATAACTAAGGGCCAAAGGCACATCTAGCTATCTAAACCATCTTGCAAGAGTTTACACAATGGAAACACAACACACTAAACAACAACCAAAGGAGGAAGAAGAGAAAACACTTATTGATTCATCAAATAATCAGCATACATACCCATCTATAAGTCCTTCTAAGTCATGGCCAGATACAAAATATATTCAAGTTCAAAGATCCAACATCAAATTTGCAACTCTAGATACATATGCAACAAACTTTCCAAACTTTCACATTCTACTCTCGAATCCCTCCAAAAACTACCCTAACTCTTAACCTAAACACTCTATATATACTTTCCAAAATGGCTTATAGATCATTCTAGAACATTACATAAGAGGAAGGCTGACCCAAAAATGGTCTAGACATATTTGAAAAAAAGATCTTAACATAAATGTTGCAATCAAAATAAATCCCCCAATATGTTGACACTCAACATAAACAGGAAAACTTGGCACATGAAGGGTCACTCGTTATACACTAGGTAACTTGGGACATGAAGGATCACTCAGTCAAGACTAGATTACTATAGTAACTAAGCATCCACTAGAGCTACAATAATTCGGCATCCACTAGAGCTCTAGTAACTCAACATTCATTAGAGCTACAATAACTTGACATCCACTAGAGATACTATAACTTGGCATGCATTAGAGCTACAGTAACTCAAAATCCATTAGAGCTATAGTAACTCGACATCAACATCCAGAATGAACAAAAATTAGTTGGATAACAAGCAACTTAGGATGCTCCTACATTAGACAACTGGGGTTGAAAAAAATGACTCTCGTGAATCATTGAAATGTCACAATCTAAGTTGAATACAACTCATTAAGAAATACATGAAGCATCTTCAATAGGCCCATTCTTCCTCTTCACCAAATATTCATAGTAATCTTTGACTCTTGTGCTCTTACCAACTCTCTGATCTAATATATATTCAACTTCTTCAATCTACTTCTTAGGATAATCTTCTTATACAACAACTTCATCATTTGACTCATGATATTTATACAAATCAGCAATATTGAATATAGGAGATATATCTATGTCATTAGGTAAGTCAACTTCATAAGAATTACCACTATCAAATTTCTTCAAGATCTTACAAGGTCCAAATTTCTTCATCTTCATCTTACTGTATTTCCAATAGAAAATCTTCATTTCTTTAAAAGAACCATCGCCTCATCACCAACTTCAAAATCATGATGTCTTCTAGACTTATCAGCATTCTCCTTATACTTTTGATTACTTTGTTCCAATCTCAACTTCACTGCCTTATGCAAAGCCTCCATAAAATTAGTAAACTTGTCTCCTACAATGCTTCTCTTTTCTTCACTAGCAACATCTCTCAAATCTGATATACCTCTAGGCTGCATTCCAGTAACAATATCAAAAGGTATTTTCCTTGTACTCCTATTCATAGAATTTTTATATGCAAACTTAGCTTGTGCCAATTTTTACTTCCCAATTACTTTTCTTATCTCCAACTAAACATCCTAGCAAACTATCCAAGCTTCTATTCACAACCTCTATCTATCCATCTATTTATGGATGGCATGTAGAATTAAATTTCAACTCAGTACCCATCTTCTTCCACAAAGTCTTCTAAAAATAACCAACAAACTTACTATCTATATCAAAAATAATACTTCTTGGTAATCCATGCAATCTCATAATCTCTTTAAAGAAAATTTTACCAACATGCTTAGCATTTGATGTCTTCTTATATGGTATGAAATGAGCCATCTTAGAAAATCTATCCACCACAACAAATATAGAATCATTCCCCTTCACTATCTTAGATAATCCAAGAACAAAATCCATACTGATGTCACCCCAAGGTTTCCCAGGAACATCAATAGGTGTATACAAACTAGTATTTAGACTCACTCCTTTTACAATTTGACAAACTCAACAACTCTTGACAATTTTTTGAACATATTTATACATTTGTGGCCAATAATAGTTCTCTTTGATCAAACTCAATCTCTTATCAATTCCAAAATGTCTAGCCAATCCACCACTATGCTTTTCCTTAACCAGATTCAACCTAATGGAACTTCTAGGAATACACAACTGAATACCTTTGAAGAATATACCTTCTTGAATGAAATACTCATCATACTTACTTATGTGATCAATTAAATTTAGTTCTCTACACTCTCTCCACACCTCAAAAAAATAAAGATCAATGTCATACAACTCTTTCATTTCATGAAAACCAAGAACTTCAACCTTCATTTCAATCAACAAGGAATGTCTTCTACTCAATGCATCAACAACTTTATTAGTAACTCCAGTCTTGTGCTTAATTACAAATGTAAAACTCTACAAATACTCAACCATCTTCATATGTATCTGATTCAATTTATGTTGACTTCCCAAGTATTGTAAAGCTTTATGATTAGTATACAACACAAACTCCTTAGAAATCAAATAATGTCTCCACTTCTTCAATGGTTTAACAATAGCATAAAATTCTTGATCATACATAGAATAATTCCTTTTAGCATCATTCAAATTTTCAGTAAAGAAAGCAATAGGTTCACCTTCTTGACTTAATATAGCTCCTATTGCACTACCACTTGCATCAAATTCAACTTAAAATACTTTGTTGAAATCAAGAAAATCCAATACAAGTAATTCATCAACCTTTTGTTTCAAAGTCTCAAAACTCTTATTAGCTCCTTGTATCCACTTGAATTCCTTTTTATCTCCCCTTATTGTCTTATTCATAGCATTACAAACAACACTGAAATTATTTATAAACTTTCTATAAAAACTACCCAAACCATGAAACGATCTTACCTCACCCACATTCTCAAGTGTAGGCCATTCCAAAACTGCTTTAACCTTCTCAAGATCCATCTTCAATCCATCAAATGAAATCACAAATCCAAAATACACAATCTCCCCTTGCATAAAATAACACTTTTTAAGATTTATCAGCAACTTTTCCTCTTTCAAGCTCTACAATACTTGTCTAATATGCTCAAGATGTTCTTCCTTAGTCTTATTGAATATCTGAATATCATCCAAATAAAAAATCACAAACTTACCCGAGAATGTTTTGTCTTGAAAGTGGTCTTCCATTCATCACCTTTTCTAATTTAGATATGATGATAGCCACTCTTCAAATCAATCTTGGTAAAAAATTTTGCTCCACTCAGACAATCCATTATGTCATCCATCTTTGGCATAGGAAGCCTATATTTCACTATGATCTTGTTAATAGCTCTTAAATAAGTACATGTTCTCCATTCTCCATTCTTTTTTAGGTGCTAATATAGAAGGTACAACACACAAACTCAAGCTTTCTCTAATCAAACCTTTTTACAACAACTCACACACTTTTCTTTTAAGTTCTTCATTCTCTATAGGTGTCAATCTATATGGTGCTTTGTTTGGAAAAATAGCTCTAGGAATCAGATCCATGCAATGACTTATACTTCTCATTGGAGGTAAACCATCAGATATATCCTCTACAACAATCTCTTTATGCTCATTCAGTAATTCTACAATTTCTTTTGGTACTCAGTCAATACTACCAGCTGTCACTCAGTCACCACTAAATGGCACTCAATTAATACTATTTTCTGGCACTCGTTTACTATTGACACAACTCAATTTTCTCATAATTATAGAAAAAAAAACTTAATCATTTTTCATTTCCTTTACAAATTGTTTCCCATTAACCATGCAAATTTTTATAGTAGTACAATTAACGTCATCTAGACTTTCAATTAAAGGGAGCAATATTTCTTTCTTCCCATTCACCCAAAGAGTATATTGATTCAATCTTCCATCATGTATAGCATATCTATCATATTGCCAAGGTCTACCTAACAAAATATGACACCAATCCATAGGCATAATATCACACAAAACTTAATCAAAGTAATGTTCAATCTTGAACTTCACTAGGCATTCCTCACTTACCAATATCTTATGCTCATCTTTTATCTATGAAACATGATAGGGGTTAGGATGCTTTAGTATTTGCAATTGCAACTTTGTAACTCACTCTTCTGATGCCAAATTTGTAGAACTTCCATTATCAATGATCACTTTGTAGCATTTTCCAACCATCTAACATCTTGTCTTGAAAAGACTTCTCTTTAAAATAGGTTCCTCATCACTTCCCTTATTACATAAGGTTCTTCTCACTATTATATTTTCTCTAGCCTCAGGTCAACTTGGTGAACCCTCATCATCTCCTTGAATCATAGCATTTATGTTATCTTGTCCACTTTCAAAGGATCTACATTCAAAAGATGTATGGGTGAACCCACAATAATGGGTTCCACTTAAGTGGGACGAAGAAACTTGAAAAAAATGGCAAATTTTCACATCTCAATTTTTCATACGTTTGCGCAAACACTCGAGACATGTTCGCGCGAACATGTACGTAGCCAGTGTTCGTGCGAACATAAAAAGGCATGTTCGTGCAAACACGTACTACGTACATTTTCGCGCAAACATGTATGTACCAAATTTCCAGTGCCTTAAAACATCTCTTTCATTTTCCAAAATTCATTTTTATGGTGAGCACTGTTGATTGGGCGTTCGGGTGAACGTGTGGCTTGAGCAACTTCGGTCCATGTCATCCTCTTGTTTTCGTTCTCATTTTCATTATCAAGTATGCCAAAATAATATTAATTTAATGTTTTCAACATTTTTGAAGTATTTTTTTATATTATCAAAATAGATTTTAATGTTTCCAATGCATTTTTTTTGTCTTTTTAAAACATATTTGAATGTTATTTACGTTTTTAATAGTTTATAAAACATATCTAAATTTTAATTTAATATTTTTATTGTTTATTTATCTTAATTTAGAAAACAGAAAATTATTATATAGAAAACATTAGAAAACATTAGAAAAAATAGTAAAAAATACATAATATAAAATTTAGAAAAAACATTACAAAAACATTAGAGAATATATGATTTAATATAAAATTTATAAAAATATATTACAAAAACAATAGAAAATTTATAATTTAATATAAACTTTAGAAAACAAATAATTAAAAATTAGAAAATTTAAAAAAAATATTTTAAAAAATTTAAAAATTTAGAAAAAAACATTAAAAAAAAATTAGAAATTTAGAAAAAAATATTGCAAAAATATTACAAAATTTAGAAAATGAATTTTAAAAAAAATTTACAAAAATATTAGAGAATTTATAATTTAATATAAAAAATTTAAAAAATATTAAAAAATAAATTTTAAAAAACAATAGAAAAGTTATAATTTAATATAAAATTTAGAAAAAAATTTTTTAAAAAAATTTGTAAAAACATTAGAAAATTTAGAATTTAATATAAAATTAAGAAAATAAACTTAGAAAAAATATTACAAAATTTATAATTTAATATAAATTTTAAAAAACAAATTTAGAAAAAACATTAGAAAAACATTAGAAAATTTATAATAATATAAATTTTAGAAAACAAATTTAAAAAAATATTAGAAAATTTATAGTTTTCAAATATTTTAAAATAAATTTAGAAAATCATTATAAAAAATATTTTTAAAAAAATTAGAAAAACATTACAAAATTTTAGAAAACAAATATATATATATATATATATATATATATATATATATATATGTTAATGTTACATGTAAATATGTCAAATTGACTTTAATGTCTTAATCTTAGAAGTTTAATTAAATGACATATCTTAAGGGTCTAGATCCTAAATTGTACATGTAAAAATATAGACTAAAATGTATAATTTTTTATTTTGAACATAGATGTACATGTAAATTTTTTCATGGTTAAAAGTAGATGTATGTACATATTTTTAATAAATTCACATTTTTATATGTATAATTTGTGTATATGTTAACTATTGATCTTAATTTATCTTATAACTAAGTGTAATTAACTATATTTAATAACACATGTCTTAAGGGGAGATCCTAAATTATACATAAGAATGTAGATTAAAATGTATATTTTATTTCATAAATGTACATGTAAATATGTTCATGTGGTAGATATAGATGTACATAGATATGTTTTCAATATTCATGTTTAAATGTACATATGTTATTATTTTTAATGTTTTAATAATTAGAAATATATATTAATTATATAATTCAATGACATGTCTTAAGGGGAGATCCTAAATTATACATATATAAGAATGTAGATTAATTTGCATTTCTACCTGTATGAATATAACATACATGTACATCCAAACCCTAACCCTAACTTTGACCTTAAAATTTAATTTCTAAACCCAATATTATAAATGATAATAAATACCCTAAATCATAATCTTCAACCAAATCATAAACTTCATATGCTAAGTTTCCTTATCCTAAATTCTTAACCATGGACTTTAATATTAACCCCTAAATTTAATGCTAGAAATTATGTAAGTTTATGTAAACCCTGATAGTTTCATAAGGTCATAAATCTTACCCTAAAATTGAGCCTAATTACACTAAAACCCTATTTGAAAACCTAATTGAAGCCTAACTTACATAAAATTAAAACAAGTTGACCCTAATCCTAAATTGTTAAAAATTACATTTGAGATACTTGCACATACATTCAAACACATGTACATACATGAAGTATGACTCTTGTTTTAAATGATATATATGTAACCCATTTTGAAACCCAAACCTTGAAACATTATCTTTTTAAAATAAAATAAAAATGGGTAAAAATTTATTCAAATAAAACCAGATTACAGAAGGCCTTAAGCCCAACCAACCAAAACACCAACCCAAAACCAATTACATTTTGTCCTTTTCCACTAATTGCTCGAAAGTCCCAACAAGATCAGCAGGAAGATCATCCCTAACAGAAATATCCCAACCAACACCTTTCTCTGATGCCCATTTTGCCAAGACATCAGCCACTCCATTCCATTCCCTAGGAATATGATAGAAAGAGATCCCATCCACAAAGCTACTCAAGTGGAGAATCTCTCTGACAATAGAGGCAATTTTCCAACTAGATTCATCCACTCTTTGGTTATTTATCATATCCACAACAATCTGAGAGTCAAACTCACACACCATTCTCCTCCAACCAAGAGAACAAGCCCGCTCCATAGCCACCTTAATGGCCAAAGCCTCCATCACGTTATTGGATTGAACTCCTTTATGAATAGAGAATATGAAAATAACATTGCCATCTGCATCTATCCCAATTCCCGCCAGTCCAGCCAGTCCAGGATTCCCATGGGAGGAGCAATTAGTGTTAATCTTTAGGACTGCATCAGGAGGAAGACTCCATCTCCCCACTCTACAAACCTTCCTCTTTCATGGTTGAGATCTCTTACTGCTACTAGTTCCAAATCCTTTATCCACTAATCCTAAATTCTTGACAATACGAGAATCACCAGGATCCACCGGCTCTGAAATATCACATTTGGTAGAGATAGTCTCTTGAAGCCTAGTTAGGATCTACTACCATAGTTTAGTGGCTCCCAAGCTAGAATTATAGAAGATCTGATGGTTATGCTCTAACCAAAGATTCCACAGAATAAAAGAAGGTCCAATAGCCCAGGCCACCTAAAGGAATTAAGTTTTTGTAGGGGGTCTGCCAAGGCTGTCCAAAAATTCAATAAGAGATTCAGCATGAATACAGCTATGGCACCACGCTTCCACCACTTATGCCAGATCTCGCTAGAGAGAGGACATAAGAAGAAAACATGAGAAACATCTTCTCCATCCAACATACATAGGGGATAGAAAGAGGGTCCCTGAAACCCTCTTCGCTAGAGATTATCCCAAGTAAGACAATTATTTTGCGCAACCAACCATAGAAAAAAATTACATTTCGGCCAAGAAAATTTATTCCAGACCTTCCTCCAATGTGAAACTACCTGAACTTCATTACATTGTCTATCGATTCGAGCATATCCCTGGGCCACACTGAACTTACCTTTTGGGCAAGGACCCCAAGCCAAGATGTCTTTTTCTTTAGAAGAGTTGCAAAGCCAAGTAGAGAGAAGATGCGCCAATTTAGCCTGAATCTCTGAGGAGCCCCCTATGGGCCAAATCTATGGATCCTTCCAACTAGCTACCTCCATCAATCCACACCTTCGAACAGTCTTGAAGTGAGCTACTGTGGTCCAACCTGTAGAAGAAAAAACTTGAAACAGAGGCAAAAGGTGGGAAAAACTGGAGAGAATAGGAAGGTGGTCATCCCAAGAGTCCTACCAGAATAACACACTTGACCCCTCATTACAGATCCAGAAAAAGCCATCCTTGATAAGAGGAGCACCCCTTTTAAGGGTGTCCCAAATAAAGGACCCCTTACCATCAAGCTCAAGTCTAGGAATATCCTGGACCTCCACTCCTGAGAAATACTTATGGGTCAGAATCTTTGCCCAATCTCGATCTTGATTCTTGCACCATCTCCAATATAACTTTGCAGCAAGAGCTTTGACACTGAGAGCCATACATTTAAGGCCTAGAGCCCCAATAAACTTAGGCAAACAAACTGTGTCCCAGTTGACTAAGCTCCATTTAGAGGATTGGAGATTGCTTGACCAAAGGAATTGTCATGACAAAGCATCAAAATCTTTCAAAACTCCCACAGGAGGTGTTTGCAGTAAACACCTGTAAATAGGAAGAGCTTGAATCACAGTCTTGAGCAGGGTAACCCTCCCAGCAGATGAGAGGCACCTATGAGTCTAGTGACTCACTCTGCTAAAAAAAACCAAACAAGAATTTCAAACCTGGAAACATTATCATTTAAGAGTAATATAAATAAATTATTAGGTACCCTTTAATTGAATTCTCTAATAATACGCCCCAAAATATAATAAAATCTTAGAATAACAAATTAAATCTAACCATAACCAAACTCTCAACTTTAAAGTTATCTTATACTTATATGCAAATTAATCTAGGTCTGGATGTGTTATAGATTATCTAAGTCCATGATGTGTGATGTATGTTTAATTAAATGTGTATAATTTTTAATGTTAAAAATAAAAAAGTATGTACAACAGACAATTTAGCTCTTCATACATTTTTATAGATATGGCTTCATGTGATATGCTTGCTGCGGCTTCTGGTGTGACACTTGATGTAGTTCCTATTGCGGCTCCTACTACAACACAGGTTGATGTGGTTCCTGTTGTAGCACCTGATGCAGATCTCAATATGGCTCCTCATGCAGCTCATGGTGGTGCTCATGCTATAGCTTCTAGTGGGGCTCCTCATGTACCTCGACGTAGGGCTTGTTGTGCAGCTCATGTTCCAGCTCCTGGTGAGGCTCATGTTCCAAGTCAGGCTGCACCTGCAGCTCTTGCTAGAGATCCTATTGCACCACGTCCATGCATCGATATCGATACATTATTTGCATTTTCAGAGCATGAGGTTGCTAGACTACAGCAGTCTATATTGACCTCTGATGATGGTCTTTATAGAGACATATGTACTACAATATGTAGGATTTTACAAGATTTGACAGCTAGGTTTAGAGGTCAGCATTCATTTACTCCTACCATATTAGCTTCCATATCTAGTGAGCTTAGCGCTGAGGTTTCAGGAGATGCATCAGTCGATGACGTCAAGAGGGTAGCCCCCAAAGATGTCATCCAAAGAGAGTTATTTCCAACTTATGAGGGGACATAGGGTAGAGTGAGAGGCTACAAAGTCACATGATGCAGAGACCCTATTATTGCTAGCATGATCTATCCATGATTTTTAGCTGCATATGGTCATTATCCTAATAACGACTAAATGCCCCTTTATTTTGCACAGCAGTTGTACACTGAGTTTCGTATAGGGCTCAATGTCAACTACTTGGATATTCCTAATTATTACGGATAGGGGCATGGTCAGATCGCAGATCGTGACCAGTACTGTAGTGTAGATCATTTTCCACCTGCAGATCTTAGATAGTTTATTGGACCGAGGATGCCTCCTGTGATTCCTACACATGTGCCTATTGCAGATAGAGTCATCATTGCTTCCTAGAGGGAAGTAATTGACACTATTGGGCACATTGCATCTACGGCAGCTAGTATCACATCAGATTCTATTGGTCATTATCTTCATAGTCGACGTCCTCGTCCACTTGGTTGACCATCTTCATAGGCATCTAGTAGCACTTCAGGTGCCTCCTCTAATGATGCATATAGAGCTATTGGGCTACCACTGCCAGGCGATATTCATGGTCTTTCAGGACAGCAGACACATATGGATATGGCACTGTATTTTTTGGAGGATATCTTGCACCTTATTAACTATATTTCTGATACACAGAGGATTCCAGTGCACACAATGATGGATGTTGTTAGATAGCATTAGAGCCCTAACACAGTTCAATAGACACAGGCCGCCACACCAGTGACAGATGATACACTTGTGCATAGCTCACCACATTTGGCACTAGACTCACAACACTCTACAGATGACTCGAGCATACGAGTTGGAGATGTCCATATCACAGCTAAGGGCCTTGATGATTTTGGTGAGCAGTTGTGAGGCCTATCTGAGATTGATACTAGTTTGACTCTGGGTCTTTCATCATACATGGACCTGTTATTTGGACCTGGTAGCACTGATTCTACACCAGATGTACCCAGCCAGTTATATAGTCCACTTCACTCAGATTTACTAGCAGTTGGACGTGGAGTTTCAGGCTCAGGTGCATTAGTAGATGATCTAATGGAGTCTGTTGATCATCCTCTACCTCCGGAGACCCAGGTACATATATAATTTATTTTTAATTTTAAATATATATGAAATTGAAAAATATATAAATTTATTGAAAAATTTAGTTCAGATATATATGTAGATATTTAATTTAATCTTTAACTCATAATAAATCATGTAGGCACAAGTCATTGAGCACATGGTTACACATATTGTTGGTTCAGGGCATCATATACATGAGAGAGATGATTCTATTGAGTTACCTGGTAGTGCTCAGGTACTTGAGTTTTAAATAGTTTGTTTAAAGTTATTTAAATATTTTGGAAACTAGATATATATCTATATATATGAAAATTTGTATTTAATTTGAATGTACATGTACATGATGCACGTATGTATATATATGTTTTAAAGATAGAACTCTAACACATGTATGTTTATATGTATATATATTTGCAGGGCTTGGTTGATGTGCCTCGACGAGAGGATGTACAGGAGACTCGATCAGAGGGTCATTCTAGTAGTAGATCAGATTTATATTATTTTTTATGCATATATATTGGAGGTCTAGTTTATATGTACACATGTGTATTTCAGTTCCTTGATGACATCCATGTACTTTCAGTATTTATTTGATTATTGATTATTTCAGTGTTAGATACCATCACATGTATGTATATATGACTTTTATATTTTGCTACATACGTATATTTATTCAAGATTTACAGTTTGCATTTCAGATACATAGAGATATATTAGATCTGTAGATGTTTATTCTTGAAACATGTATATGTGTACAAGTTGATAAATGAATTTAAATTATTAAATTATATAATTTTTTAATAAACTAAATTTGATAATTAAGAACTTATGATTGTACAATTAAAAACACATTTAATTCAAGATGAAATTCAATAGTTTGAAAAAAAGTTGATATTTAAGAATTGTAACATAGATAATGAAATTGTGTAAGTTTGAAATTGTAACATAGATAATGAAAGTGTTGAAGTAAAACAAATACATAGAGGGTATGCAAGACAAGAAAGCAATGTTTGAAGTATGTGATACAATCCCTAATTTGTGTCCCAAGGAACTAATTGGTTTTGGAGTTCTTGGGAAACCTATTGGCCAGTGTTCAAAGGAAATCAATGTGTTCATGCAAGGGCCACCTTTCTTCTACTATGAGAATGATTCTTTTGCATCAAAGGATATTTGCAAGACAATATCCGAACAATTTAATAGTGTTGAACCAAAGTTGGTGGACTTAATGTTATTTTCAACTTCTAGAAGAGCACGAGGGTATGTGCATAGCCTTCCAATAGAAGAGCGATTTAAAGCAGAACCTCTCCCCCCATGACTATTCAGGAAGCACTTCTGCAAATAAAAAAGTATTGGCCTTCATGGGATCAGATGAAAAAAAAAAAATTTCATAGACTCAAGACAATGTGGCACTATCCTTATTGATCAATTGAGAGTTATGATTCAGAATGCATGAGGGAAACTGCAAGATAGTGCGTAAAAATATATACTTCAAAAGTGTGAAGAGTGGAATTTGGTATGGGTGGGGCCAGGTGACCTCGTCCCTCTAGAGCTCCATGAGATAGAGCTTATATTAAAATTTGATAGAGATCACACTCATAGAACTTCTTGTATGAATGACCACTTGTGTTGTTTGGGTAATTCATTCCAAATAGATACAGTTGCATATCATTTATAAGTCTTGAAAGCATTATATCCTGATGGTGTTAGAGTACTTTCTCTATTTTCTGGTATTGGTGGAGTAGAAGTTGATCTTCATTGATTTGGAATACATTTAAGTTCTGTTGTATCTATTTTAAATTATGAGTTTCCTCGCATTGTGATGGAAGTGAGAGAAATAATGCACTGAAAAGCTTCAGCTAGTAATTTTTCCTGATCAATGTGTAGGCACATTTTTTTCGTAAATAACTCAACATTAATAGACTACCAGAAAAATAAAAGATGATTTTAACCAGAATAGAATGTTCTCTACTAATTTTAAATTGTCAAATCAAAGGATTACATACCCTAACTAAGAATAGTAATTTTTTTCATTTTCAAATCAATTTTATAAAGGTCTACAATCATAAAATACTTTGTTTTTTAATGAGAGTTCAACTTTTAGTTGTCCAACGAATTTTTTTCAACTGACTCTAAAGTGGTTTGTGATGGAAGCTTATTGTAATAATAATGTTTCTGATCTTCTTTAACGGATGATTTCTAATTATAACTTCTGGAGGACCTCCGTGGGCTTAGAAAGTATGCATTTTGTTTTACAATGCTACAAAATCACCATATTTATTGTTTGCAAGTACTTGAATTTCCTTGGAACTTTTTAAGGTGGAGTATTATTAAATTCATCCATGGTACAATTAATTTAAATTATTAAATTATATAATTTTTTAATAAATTAATGAAAATTAAGAACTTATGATCGTACAATTAATCTAAACACATTTAATTCAAGATGAAATTCAATAGTTTGAAAAGAAGTTGATATTTAAGAATTGTAACATAGATAATGAAATTATGTAAGTTCGAACAAACTTCTAGCCTATTTATATCGAGTTGTTAAATTATTAAATTCATCCATAATACAATTAATATTATAGTTTTTAAATAAACTAATGATAACTGAAATTCGGATATTCAGATTAAAAACACAATTTCACCAAAGTTGATATTCACAATTTGACCATAGTACAATTGAAAACACATTTCACCAAAGTTGATATTCATATTATTATAAAAAAAATCTCAAAGGTCTAATCAACCATGATGTACACTTATTACATCCAATATTTTTTCATGATCTTCATTGTCTAGTCTTCACTTGCAACGTACATGGTTAAGTTTGACTGGATGCAGACAAAGCCCCATAGCAACGACTAGGTGGCTATATTTTAAAACTTTGTTGTTAGGTTGATAATCAACAAAGTGTATTCCATGTTGGACTATTTTCTCTTGCTTCAAATATGTTCCCTCTATCACAACAGAACCTATACCACAAATTTAAGTGTTTTAAAATTTGACAGATATGAAGTTACCTAAATATATTTATTTATTTAAATATATGTGTGCATGTACATGTATATGTATAATTTACCTATGGGGAAAAAAATTCCATCACTTTCTTCAGGGTCATATAACTTTGTCCTCTCTGTAGTACATCACAATAAACAATAACTAACACATTCATGATTTCTAGGCTCAACAATCACTGCAAAGAAATCTCCTGCATAACAAGTATACATGAATGCATGTGTACAATATATATAAGACAGTTGAAATCGATAATTAAATAAAAAGTTGAGATTAATTTTTATGATACTCACCCACTTTTACCAATCCAGAGATATGATTATAATCATCAAAAATCAATGGAATATCATCAAAATTTTCATCTTCTTTATCTGATGTATCGGTAACATCAAGTGGTACCGAAATCCATGTGTCTGATTGATGCATTCTTCATAGTTTTCATCAATGCAACTATCACAAAAACATGAGTATTCTCTTGTCTTCAATGTCCAATTGCAATTATCTGTACTCATGACTGAATGTAAGGAACATTTCTTTTCTATCCTCTTGCAACCATGCATGTTTTTTCTATTGACACCTGAAAGTTCGTTAAATTGAAAATATAGAAAAATTAAATTTAAACTTCAACGAATTCAAAAATAAAACTTAACAATAAAATTTTATAATTTAATTGTGCATAAAAGTTAAATAGACGTAGACATCCATACCTATTATCTCCTAGAAGACTCTATATGGTATCTGTTGACTCATTGTTGATGATGTCTTGACCTCATCTAATGCAAAATGAGTCTTACACCATTCAACAACATCATGTGCATCATTTACATGAACTCCCTGATAATTCATTTGATACTTTCACAAAGCACATTTGATGCAAGCTCCAGCACCATCATGTTCACCTTTTCCATGGCCACTCTCAAAGAAATTCCATATGTGTTTTATATTCTCATTGCGATGATATCTACACAATGCATAAAATGATCTATATGATTTAAACTGCATGGCGCATCCATCAGACAAACATAATGTTTATCAACATTTATGTTTCTTTCTTTCAAATAAGAAAAGAACGTATTGAAGCAATGTTCTACATAGTGCATGTCATGTTCTTTATCATCACTTATATAAAAATGATATTCCTTTATAATTACTCATGCTTGAACTGTACTCTAAACACCATCCAAATCTAACTGTGCATGTCTATAAAAAACATGTACCATAATAGTGACCTGCTTATTAAAGTAATAATCTGATTGAATTGTTTTCTGATGAACAAATGAATAGTTTTCTGCAAAATCAACAACTGATACAATTGTTCCAAGTGGAAAATTATCTCTTAGAGTTTGAAACTATTGTGCTTGCCACTTTGCAAACAATGCATGACAAATATAAGGTTGAATCAATTTCTTAAATCTGTCCATAAATGTTAGAATAGGCAACTCCTCTTCAACATATTCCAACCTTTTTGTTTCTTTCCCCAACTTTGTTTCATTCTTGACATACTTGTAACTTTTGCAATTCAATATTTTTGTTACATCAATATTTTCAGCTTTAAAAGGAAATAGAGCCAATTCACTACATGTTTCACATAATCCTTTGATGCAATTTATTTAACTAGCTGGATCATCTATGTTGTCACACAAAATGGATGATATAAAATCACTTCTCCTACCAGGAGGAGCAGCATGAAAACCATATGTGTCTTCTACAAACTTTCAAAATACCCGATAGTGGAGATCAAACTCAATATGATGATGACAGCAACACGTTTCAAACACTTTGTTTGACCTCACAAAGTATGGCTTCAATTTTTCAAACAATGTTTGCCCAACTTTTACATTACGATGTTGACTACAAAATGACACATATAATTCATGCTGTGTTGTGTCCAACCAATGTTTTGTATGATGTTCATATTGACCAGGTGCAATCCTATGCGTGATAACATCTCTACTATTTCATAAAGGATGAGTGTTATCAATCCAAAATGATATGATTATTTTTTTTAATAACTCTTCAATCCTATCAGAATGAGGTGCTCTACACATGATTGCCCAATTTCCCTCCATAGTACTATCATCCACAATTAATCTTCTCTTAACATATTCTTTCATTGTTTTCCTACTAAAACCCATTTTAGATGAAATTGAAGATATTTCTCTATTTTGGGTCATATTCTTACTTACAACAGACATCAACATCACTTTTCTTGATGCAGACTTATCTTTAGTTCGAGAGTGTTTTCCTATGTTTCTCAAACTTTGTTTAACATTTTCAATCAAATCAATTTGCATGTTAGAAAATCTTCTCTTCTTTTATGTTGTGTTTACACATAACAATTTCAATGCCTCTTGCAACTTTTTTTGTGTAAGAAAAAGTGAAAGCAACCGAGCTTGTTCAAGTGTTTCAGTATTATCAAATTGAGACATAATTTCTCTTATCTTCTTCTTCATTGACCTTCTCTTAGACAAACTTAATGGTTGAAAACTAGCTACAAGTTTTCTCAATTTATCTACATCCATTTTAAGTAAATGATCTAAATTCTTATGAAAAATACCATACTTTACAGATTGGACAATATTTAAGAGTTCATCCATACCAGTTCCTGCACCTGATCTCAACCCTTCTCTGATTTTTGTTACTGAAATTTCTACAGGGACCGATCTTGAGCCTTCTCCAACATCCATTATTTGAGATTCAACAGGGAAAGATTCTAATCCTTCTCTGTCTTTTGTTATTTGAACCTCTGTAGGCACTAATCTTGAACCTTCTTCAATATTCATTGTTTGAGATTCTGTAGGGAGTATTCCTGACCTCTCTCCCACAGGCACTACTTCTACTTTTGTTGAGCCTTCTTCAACATTTCCTTCACCTTGTTTAATTCGATGATAACGTGCCATAGTCTTCTGAATATTTCTTTGTTCTGCTTCATCAAATCTTTTCCTTGCATATTTGTTTTGCCTTCCTCTCTTGTTTCCCATTATAAAATCAAAAAAAAAATAATTTATCCCTTGCCTCAAGATAAATTTCATGCAATAACCAGATAAAAAAATCACTGTATAGATTTGTCTGTCGCTATCAGTACTTTTAAATTATTTGACAAAAATCAATAGAATGCAGTCATCTGCAACAAGGCATAAATATTCTTCATTATATGACTAAAATCTATGAGTTGCATTCTTTACAAGTAGCAAAGCACCAAATCCTTCTTAAGCCATCATTGAATCACAAAAAAATAACATGGTATGAATACTAGAATGTTTGTCCTAAAAACTAAATTTTTCTTTCTTGTAAAATATATAATTGTTTTGTCTCTTTAATTTTTTTGTTCTTATTGTAGGACTAGAAAAACGGGTTAAATGCATAACATACTATGAGAAATCACAAAACTCAATCAACATACATTAGCACCCACTAGTCTACCATGAAAGCCAAACTAATCAAAAGAAGAAAACACAAGGTTAGAAACCCCCTCTTTCGTTTGTAGCTCCCATGTCCTTCTTTCTTCTACAAATGATGTAGCTCCAAAGTTTCTTAAAATGCAAATTTTGAGTGTTTTGAGTGATTTAGAGTGTTTCCTAAGGTCTTGGGATGCAATAGAAGATGTGGAAGTGCAGATTAGGGTTTTGGAACCTAGAATGAAACACCTAATTATCAAGTGCACCCTAAAACTAGCAAGTGCGCCCTAAAACTACCAACTTTGCCCATGAAGTGTGCAGTTGGTAAAACAAGGTTGTAGTTGATAAAAGAGGTCAAAACTTGATAATTAAGATGTGGGTATGCAAGATATGAGTGTTTTTGATATTTTTAAGTGTTTAGGGATGTTATGCAATGTGAGAAAATGTTAAATGACCTAAGGTTTTGATATGAAAAGTAGAAATATCCTAGGGATGTTATGCAAGTGCAAATGCAAGGTGTCATTTTGAAGGTATGCAAGATGATGATTATGATGTGCAAAATGAAGGTTAGGGTTATGTTTTGGACTTGGTAAGCACGTTAAAGGTAGGTGTACACAAAGTGGACTATGCAAGGGATGGTTTCCTAGGGTTGATAATGATGCTTAGGCTATGCAAAATGAGGATAGGTGATCAAGAAGACAAGTTGGTTGATGGACAATTTCATAGGGTTTGATAGTGAAAATGATGCTAGGGTTTGAAAAATGTAATATGAGGGGGATATACCACTAGGCTAAGTCAAAAATGACACTTAGGAATATGATTATGCTAATGATAGCTCGGTATACATAAGGTTTTTTTAACTTAGGTGAAATCTTTACAAGGTATTAACCTAAGAGTTTAACATTATGACAATAGACTTTGGATCTTGACCAAAAAAATGACAAAAAAGGATAAGATCAAAATGACAAAGCCAAATCTACCTTGACATAGGTAGCAGTTGTGAAGCTGGGCTGAAAATAAGGCAATTCTGAGAGCTATGTTTTCCAGATTTTTTGTTGAAAAATGGGTCAAACTTTACTAATGTCTCTATAGAGAGATCCGTAAAGGCCCAAATGTTGAAACCTTAGCCTTAAGCTTTTGAGTCACTATGGAGGTACACCAAAACATTAACATAATTCAACTTACGATTTAGGAGATCTAGGTACCTGAAGTTAGCCTAAGCGACTACTAGGTCTCTTTCCCAAATTGGTGTCGTTGTTGGTGAATGCATTGATAGGCTCCAAGAAAGGACTAAGATTGTTTTGGCCTAGTCATTTGCATTGTTTTTTATTTCAATAAAAATAGCTTTTCACATTTCTAACAAAATAAAAGTTTATCATTTAAATGCATTATCCATCTTCTTCTATTTTAAAATATATTATTTAATATATATTTAACCAAAAAAAAGGTATCTATGTAAATATGTATATGTATCATATTACTATTTAATATAATCATACCTAATCTATTTAATCTATTATTAATTTTTACTTGAAAATAGTAAATAAAATATATTACTCTTAAAATACATCTAAAATAAAACATGTCTTATAATATATTTTTTCTTATTCAAACATAAATATTTTCTTATTATGTTGATATTCACTCAAAAGGAGATTTAAATTTGAAATATTAGTAATATAACAATGTTGTAAAAGCTTCAAAAATAATTGGAATTCTTAAATATAAATTCATTCAATTAAATAGGTTGCATTAATTCTTATGTTTATAATAATTTAATGAAAAATAAATTTACAATTAAAATTTTACACTTATTAATTATATTATAAGGAATGTAAATATTTACAATAGTTATATATAGATCACTACTCCAAATGACAATTAAAAGATAATATAGATAAAAAAATGTCATCTAACAAACTTAAACTCATAATATTAAATGATTCATAATAACATATTTTTTAATTTAAATATATAATTATTTGATATGTCATAATTGACATAAAGAAAAAATAATAATTAGAGAGAGAGAGAGAGAGAGAGAGAGAGAGAGAGAGAGAGAGAGAGAGAGAGAGAGAGAGAGAGAGAGAGAGAGAGAGAGAGAGAGATGTGGTTTGGTAGGGTGGGGGTGGAAAGGAGATAGAAAGAGAGAATATGCAAAGGGAAGAGAAAGAGAGAGTAAGGGATTGAGAAGAAGAGGGATGTGGAGATGAAAGGAAGAGATAAACAAAGATGGTGAGAATGAAATACATAACTAAGAGAGGGTAGAGAGGGAGATATAGGGATAGAGATGGATAAAGGGAGAGATGAAGAAGAAATATGGATATAGAGGAGAGGTGTATGTGGAGAAGAAAAGGGATAGGTGATGAGAGAAGTGAAAGGGGTAGACAGAGATGGAAGGATGAATATAAAAATGAGACACAAGTAAATAGTGTTTGTGTGTGTGTGGGAGAGGGAGAGAGCAGTGAGGGAGAGACACGTTCAAGGAGATAATTTGAAATGAATGCTCAAAATGATGTGTAGGACATCCGAAATGATGGTTAAAGTAGTCAAGATAAGGGTTGGGTATGCAAAGATGCAAGATGGAAGATGCAAAGTGATAATGTTTGAGGTGAAATGCAAAGGATGCAAACTTAAATGCTAATGATTGCAATGTGAATATGAGGGATACTAAAAAGGTGCTATATGAAGTCTATATGATGCAAGTATGAGGCTCAAACTATGAAGAATGCAAGTGGATTCTATGCAAGAGTGAAATCTATGTTTAGCCAAGCATGTTTAGGAGCACAAGTTGCCATGTTTTCCACGATTTGAATGTATTGAACCAAAGTTTGTGATGTTTTGACAATGTTTGATATTTTGACAAGGTTTTGCAAGTTTTCAAGGTGTAAATTTGAATGTTGGGTTTTATCTTGATTATGTTTTACGCACATGCAAGAAACATTAAGACAAGAATAGCCGTTGTTAAAAGTGAATAGTCACACCACAACCTAGGCTTTAAGATTATATCCACTGAATTCCTACTTGAACCAAAGTTTAGCCACGCTTATCCAGAGTGGACAAATTAGGACCTTGGCACCACAGGCTCCCCCTTACAGCGCACTCACTTCTCAGGGCTACCAACATCCGCTTCCCAAGGGGCATGACTTCCCAAGGGACTGTTGTCTCTACTAAGGACCGTGAGAATGTAGGATGTCTTCATGGGCATGGGTGACCCCTTGAGCCAATGGATAGAAAGGATTTTGGCCACTAAAACATGGTTTTTAGTAAGGGCATTCCATTTAGCAAGTGAGTGATAAACTTCCTTACAAGGTCTCCCAGCCTCGAGAACCAGGGTTTGATGCACCACAAGGGTACTAGAGGAGAGCTATCACTCAACAATAATGTTGACACAAATTTCACCATAATCGAGTTTTATATAGCGGCTGGAACGTTGACCTAGCTTTTGGCCCGTTACCGCTCTGAGGTCATCCCCTGGCATACCCAATATCAAGTATCTTGGTCCAAGGTAGGCCTCCTATAGAAGTTACATGGATTTCTCTTACACCCAAGATCCACGAATGGCAAGAGGAGAGGATACGTCCAATGCAACTCCTAGGGATTTAAACACTGTAAACACACAAGGAAGAAAATAAAAAGTTCATTTTAAGCACCAAATGAAGTGTTATTTAATCTAGTAAATCCACACTCATGGTTTTGACAAACACACAATGGTCTTTGACAACGTCCTACAAAGAAAACATTAGTAGTTTACAGTTATGATCATGTCTTCATCCCACAATTGCCACATGCTGCAAGGAGACCATTAGTAACACAAAATCATCTAATCTATTTTCTAGAAGGAATTGAAAACCTTAGATTATTTCTTTATAGAAATTGAGAATTCATAAAGAGTTATGGCACATTTATTTTTATTGAATGAATTTGATTTGAAAATAAAATTAAATATTTTTCATTAATTCAAGTTATAAATTAAAAAATTCAATTAAATGTAACTGAATGAAGATAGAAAATATTGATGAAATCATGAATGAAGATAGGAAGAATATTAATTTGCAAATATTGAGAAATCTCTCACTTGCCTTCGATTTATTTGTGGACAAAATTCGTGGCAAAGATAGGCCTGCAATGCACTATCAAGTTGATGCCAAATACAAAGATTGATGGCACAAAATGATGTTTATGATCGAAATTTGTAATCAATAATTGAAATGTGAGACATGGTGGTTTTTATTTTGTGGATAGAATGATGTTTCATGCATGTAGGTGCAGCTCCCATTTTTGATATTTTTTTGGTTTTTTCGACTGTTCGCACGAACAACAAAAATTTAGGCATATTCGCGCGAACATGCCCACTTAATTTTCCATCCACCGTGAAATTACAATGGGCATGTTCGCCTGAACATGTGTTCGCGTAAACATGCTCAATATGTTCGCGCGAACACTATGTTCAAGCGAACACCCAAAATTAAGAAAATTTCAACCTAGTTTTCATAATTTTTTTAATTTTTTGCTCTTTTGACTCCCATAATTGCAGGAGAATCATCTCCTACGGTAAAATAAAAAATGTCAAAATGTGCTACTCGGAGAAAGCTTTCCAACGACTATAATTTTAATACATATTTTAGTCATTAAGACATTCAAATATGAGTTTAACTCATTATAGGTTCATTACCGGTTCATTACCGATTGAACATCAACCGACTTCGAAACCTTGGGAAAATTAGTAAATTAGGTCAAATATTTTTTGAAAAATATGTAGGCACTAGCTTATTGAGATATCTTACTATTCAAAAAAAAATTTTTGGTTTATGATAAATTGATCTCAAATTATCGGTGTCAAACGGAACGTATGTCTGAATTATTATTCATGTCACTTCAAAACTTCATAAACTATAGAATATTCAACAAAAATAAATCAAACAAAATGCAGACACAAGATATTGATGTTACAAATCCAAGGCTGAAAGAATTACATCATTATCATTTTTAGAAAAAAAGTTATGTGTGTCAAACGGACTGTCACTCTTTTAAATATTGAATTTTATTATGTACCACTTTTCGAAGGAGATAAAAAAATTTGACATAAATAAACTTTTTTTTTTAGATTAAAAAATATAGTTACAAATTAGGAACAAAGTATTCAAAATCACTAGTTTATGTCATGTTGAAATTATTTATAGTGTTGGAGATATAGTCACTTCAACATGACGTTTGTTGCAAAAATATTGATTTCAGTGTCAAAATTGGTCAAAAAGTGGAACCCGTTATTGTGGGATCACCCCTTAGATGCCCCTCTTTACCACATCTAAAAAAATTATTACCATGAAAGCCACTTCTAGAATAAGAATTACCTCTTCTTTGGTAAGAATTATAATTTTTCTATTCAATCTTACCTTTATCATCATTCGTCCACTAAGATTTTCCTTTATCCTGTACAAAATTATGAGATCTACTGCCTTCATCATAAGATCTACCTCTGCCTCTCTAGAATCTACCACCTCTACCTCTTTATCTTTGTTCATGCTTCTTTTTCAAGATCTTCTAAGCCTTTGAGGAAAATTGGTATGCTTCTTCCACACTTTCCAACTTCACAAAACTTATTTCATCTTGTATTCTAGATCTCAATCCATTTATGTACCTTGCAATTTTCTCAACATCATCATCCTCATGTCTAGATGTTATGTCCAACCTATAGAATTCCTTAGTATACTCCTTCACACTCATGCCTCTTTTCTTGAAATTTTACATCTTTCTCAACAAGCTAACTTGGTAATTAATAGGAAGGATTTTGTTCTTTACTTTTTTTACCATCTTTTGCTAGGTTCTAATCTTTTCGTTTCCTCTGCTTTGTCTATCAGTTTGTAAATGCTTCCAACATAGTGAGGCATGACCCTTTAACCTTGTAACAACAATTTTCACCATCCTATTATCAGGAGTGTTTCCATACTCAAAGAACTTCTCTATATCAGAGATCCAATCCAATACATTATTGGTATCCAATTTTCCATCATATGGAACAAACTTCTACAGTAGGCTTTGAATTTTCCCTAGACAATACTCTCAACAACTTTGCTTCAACTTGCTCTTCTTTAGGTTCTGGATTAGGGTTTGGTGCTACTACTTCATCATCACTTACATCATCTAGATGTTTTCCTCAACTTGGGGGTGTCTCCAAAGCATCTACTCTAGCTGCAATTTATCTCAATGTTTCTAATATTGCATTATCAATATTTCTTCTACCTCGAATCATCTTTACGAATCAGGTTCTTGGAAGATCGTAACCCTCTACAAGTTATAGGTCAAATCTATAGATCTAAAACCCTACAATCTAATTCACTCAAGGTTCTACATGATCCAATGACCACAATGATGAACCTTAGGCTCTAACACCACCTAACGTAAGGAGGGATGAATCACTAAGTGCCAAAGGCATATCTAGCTATCCAAAACACCTTGTAAGTGTTAACATGATAGAAACACAACATAATGAATAGCAACAAAAGGAGGAAGAAGAGAAAACACTTGTTGATTCATCAAATGATCAGCATACATGCCTAGCTATAAGGCCTTCTAGGTTACAACTAGATACAAAATATATTCAAGATCAAAGATCCAACATCAGATTCATAGCTCCAGATACATATGCAAAAAAAATTCCAAAATTTCATGTTCAACTCCGGAATCCTTGCAAAAACTACCTTAAATCTAAGCCTAAACAATCTATATATACTTGCCAAAATGGATTACAAATCAGTCTAGAGAGAGGAAGGCTGACCCAAAAATGGTCTAGACACATCCTAAGAAGATATCTTAACATAAATGTTACAATCGAAATAAATCCCACAAGTTAGCTCGCAAAAATCATGTCAAAATGTTGATACTCGGCATAAATAGGAAAACTTGGCACATGAAAGGTCACTTAGCATACACTAGGTAACTCAGCACATGAAGAGTCACTTGGCATACACTGGGTAACTTGACACATGAAAGAACACTCGATCAATACTAGATTGCTACAATAACTCATCATCCACTAAAGCTACAGTAACTTGGCATCCACTAGAGCTATATTAATTCGACATCCACTAGAGCTACAGTAACTCAACATCCACTAGAGCTACAGTAAGTTAGCATCCGTTAGAGCTACACTAACTCGACATCCATTAGAGCTATAGTAACTCAACATCAACATGCATAATGAACAAAAATGAGTAGGATAACAAGGCAACCTAGGATGCTCTTGCATCAGGGAGACTACAAGGAAATTATAATTTCTAGCTAACACAATTGATTTATTGGAATATGTAAAGGATTTTGAAGATAACGATTGATGTGTTGGATTATTCAATGAAAGGAAATGGTTATATGAGTGATCAATGAATTGATTTCAAAAGAAGTTTATAAAGAAAAATGAATGAAAATGTGTATTGATTCATTATATGTGTTCAATCTTTCGACACACTAAGATTTATGGTGATATTTAATTACAAAAAGATGAGAATTACCTATTTAAGGAGGTAAAAAGGATAAACTTAGTGAGGTTACTAGAGCTACTGAATACCTTAACAAGGTTGGAGTAGTTGTTAATTTTGTTGATTAGTAAACTGGAGCAAAATGCTGAACAGTGATGTTTTAAGGTGAAGAGTGATTTCTTCAAGGATATCCAAGAGAATCGGTGGTGGAGATGTTATTGGAGGCCAGTCAATGAGTCAAGTGTTGGACCAAATTGTGATATGTATGTGCAAAGTGATTTTTATTTGTCAAATAAATTTGATGTTACTTTGTCACTATTGTATCGATATTGAAATCATTTAATCAAGGTTGACCTAATAGTCATATGTAAATCTTTTAGTCAAGGTGGCATTCTAATGGAATGTTCTAAAGTCATTTAATATGGCCAATCCTAATAGCATCATTAAATACTTTAACAAGGTCACATTTAATAGTATGTTTTGTTACCTTTAAAGGGGTTGGCTCCTACTAGAGCTTACTTTAGATGAGTGAAAAATTGGTGACATGTTACTTGTGGTTTTTTCCCAAATTGGATTTCCATGTTAATTCCTAGTGTCGTAATTGTATAGATTTTATTTAAGATGTTTTAAAATTAATGTTTTACATTCTACAAGTTTATTACTACTAGGATAGTGGATTTCAAGTTCATGTTACTAAATATATGCTATAGAGACCGAGTTACTCAATGTTTAGATGTAATGTATTTGAAGTGATTAAAAGTTTAATTGGTACATCTAGACCTATAGATAAATGATTTACCCTGCTCTCAGTTATTATAATTTATTCCATTTAGTATTAGAGCATATTTGTTCTTATATAGAAACTTTTGAAGGTACTTGAAGATAAAGATCAAGTGGTACTAAAAGAAAGTGTCAAGGTTCAACAAGATGAACTTCTCTACATGGAAAAATTTGATGAAGTTTCATCTTGTAATGCCTCGCCAAGGGATGCAAAGAATCAACATAAAATTTCACTAAGTTTGGTAGCAATTTTTTTTTTAAAATCATGAAAGTAAAACCATTCATAACATAGTAGCAAATGCAATAACAACATCGAACTAAAAGTAAACATAAACATACACACATCACAGGTTTCATTCTTAATGGATCCCTTAATGTTGAATTGCATCTAAATTAACTATTCATCTAACATCACATCAATGAAATAATATTGATACATCCAATGTACTTAAATAATATACAAATGTCCTTTTATTAATTACATTTCAGATTGCTCAATCATCCAGTGTACATGTCACAGGGTATGAAAGGCTTAAAAGAATATACACATGTGAAATAGAGTACATCATCCTATTCTAAACCATGATACAAATGCTAGAGAGTAAATGAAACCATATGTCACACATGATACATCATCATAGAAGATATAAACATCTATCATAAAGATAACCATTTATTACAAACATAATTAACTAAGTGCATGGTTCCTCCCAACCGTAAATAGCATCATTAGACCATCATGGGTCCTACCCATCACTCCATGCGTAGCATTCCAAAATTACCAAAGAGATCATTGGTATTAACAAAGTAGGAATGTCATTCCTAAACATACTGCATCATATGTAGAAAGTAGTCTAACATGCTACAACATATACATAAGAAATCCCATCATATAAAGTAGAGCACAAGATAAGTAAACAACATCATCTATCATATGCAAATCATCAATGAAAGGATATATATCCACCATCATTATCCAGGAATGCATCAACTACAGTGTCTCAAATAGATCTCAAATAATAAGAGTGGAAAAGCATTACCTCTCGACCACATGGAACCTAAGTGGTCCAATCCCACCGTGCTGAGGAGATAGTCTCAAGTCCCAAACAAGTTTAAAAAATCACATAGCATAAATAATTTCTAAGTCTGGGAATCCTAAAAGTATACTAACTCAAAGGTTCCAATCACAAATCGACATCTAATCCCAGAGGCACAACAAAGACATGTAGGAAACCTACTATGCAAGCGAGAAAGTGTCATTGCATGGATCATAGTAGAGTTACCTTGGTAGTCTCCCAATAGACCCCAACCCCCTAGTGATCCCTATGTGACCACTAGTATCCTCTCATACAGACGAGGTATACTATGGAATGCAAGCTCACAACCAAGCATTCTCTCTACTCCCATCCTACTCTATAGTAGCACTCGAGGGATGGGTGAGAAAAAAAAATTTATCTTATTAGGTTCACTTAATTCAGTATTAGGTGTGAATGTTTTCACTTATTAAGACAACTTACAATGAGTTACCCTGGCAGCTTCTTACAGCCCTGACTCCCATTGCAAGCCACTTCCCGACACTAAAAGTAGATAACCTACCCTAAGCTCATGGAATCATAAATCTCAAAATCACAAAATATAATCCACAATATAAACATCAAATTTCCATGAGTCAACTGAAAAGTATCCACAGATAGTCATGACCACAACAATTCTCTATTGGCAACTAAAGGTATCCCTAATAATCACAATAATCATTAGTTCTTAATAAGCAACCAAAAAGTATCTCAAAGTAATATTGATCGAAGACTCCAAAATGGTTGAGTCAAAATATGACATCATCAAGATTAGATAAAAAGTTTCAATTGCATCAAATGACTGGAAAATAACCCAGGTATAATTGATTGATGACTCAAAATGGTTAAGTCAAGTGTCTCATACATATGAATCTCAGCGTCACACAAGAAGACTGGAAAGCAATAACAATACAACATTTCATGAAGCATACCATCACATAACCATGGTTGGGTTTAGAAAGATTGAAATAAAAAAGACATCATCATGACATCACAATCATAACCCCCGATCCTCTAGTAGATGTCCTACGACTAGTCAACACTAGTCTACCCAAAAAAAACCCAAAATAGAAGCATAGATAAAACACAAATACAAGCACATGTTTGGGTTTTGTTCAAAATTGCATAATTGAATTAAGTGTGGAGGTCTCAGTTTTCGTTTTCAAGTTTAGATATTGAATGGAGAAATATTTTGTACATTTTTCCTAACCCATGTGTTGATTAAAATTTCCCATAACTCTAGAATCATTTTTCCAATATTCTAATGATATAATGTTTATATAACCATTATTTGAAATGACCCCCATCAAAATTACATTGTACATTTTTAACATAAGAATTTACCAATTCTTTTCATTGACATCTTTTTTTCATAATTCAAGTCAATTAAATAATTAAATTAAACCTATATTATCAGACTATAATATTACAAAATAATTTGTTATTAAAAGAACTGATCTATTAATACAAATCACTTATCAATATAATAATTATTTATTATTAATAACATATATATATACATACATACATTCATACATACATACATACATACATACATACATAAATATATATATATATATAATTATAAACATTTAATAATAATAATAATAACATTATTAAACATTATAAAATTGAAATGTAAAAAAATCATTTTTTGGAACCCACATGTCCAAATGACATTATATATATATAACTCTTGCGGTACGCAGGGACCCTGTGGTCGTAGGGCCTGCGACATCAGCAGGTACCAAGTACCCTTGTCATTGCAGTACCTGCAACGGCGGGTACACCGATATGGCATTAGGTATGGGGGCATGGGTTTCGTCCCCCCCTACTTTTATATATATATATATTTTAAAATGTTCTTTCAAAACATATTTCCATTTGCAAATTCGTCTTTAATGAATTTTTTTAAACTACGATTTAACATGGATTTTTCATATATATATATATATATATAAGTATATATATTTGTAGATGTATATATATATTTATATATATTTGTATATGTATATATATATATTTATATATATTTGTATATGTATATATATTTAAATGCAAATTATTATTATGTGTGTGTGTGTGTGTGTGTGCAGATTTGCATAATTTTAAAGGAAAACAAATACATAATTTTTAAAATAAAAAGGGCTTTCTAAAACTTAAGAATTTCCTTTTGAAGTAATTGTTCTCTAAATTTACCCATTACTCCAATTAAGTTTTACTGTAAATTTTTAACCCTAGTCCATAGAATTCTCAGATCTATGCATGTGATTTTTTCTCACATAAAGAATTAAATATTCATGGCAAGATTAAAACAACTAAAACATTCACACAAAGAATCCTCAGGAAGCATTCAGAAGACACAAAGAAGACAAGAAGTGTAAGAAGCAAACTAGCATAAGCCAAAATCACAAGTGTCTACCTAGACATTGATGCTAAATCACTTCTCCTCAGAATTCGCAGAGCAAGGTCCTTCCTTCTCTAATGTTCTCGGTCCTCCACATGCCCTTCCTAAGCTTCTAGGAGTTATTGAATATAAAGAACACTTAGGAAGCACCTAGAATGTCTCTAGAAACAACCAAAAGGTGTTGATAACTAAGCATGACTCTTTTCCAACCTTCTAGATGAGTCATACGGTTGTAGACACCATGTGTTTAATTTGTGCGCTAACTCCTATGTTGTTGACATATGTGAAATCAAGAGGTGCATTTACTCCTAGGCAAGCTTATAACTTTTATTTTAATTCTTTTATTACTTTTATTATTATTATTTATTTATTACTTTATTATTATTTTTATTATTATTAATTTTAATTTCTAATTTCTTTTATTTAATACTTTTCTCAATTAATTTCCATTTAAAATTGAAATATCTAAAGATCGTGATATTATATTAATTTTTCCCCAAATAATTAAATCTTTTAATTTTAGCTTGATTAATAAAAAATTCACCATAGACCTCCAAGATAAGATATGAAAACCCATCATAGAACAATCCATACAAAATCAGTATAAAAGGTTAAAAATCATGAATTATGTCATCTGACACATTTGAAAGGTAAAATATCTCTGATACATGTCCTACCTCTCTAAGACAAAAGCTTTTTAGGGTTTAGGATTTGGACTTGAGAATTTATCTCCCTTCTCTTACCATTGCGACAGTGCGATAGGGTACGCTCATCCTGGCAATTTAGGGAAGTCGATACCCGATACCTATAACCTACATAAAAACCATGCATGTACATACAATATAAATATATGCTAAGCTAAACAGGCAATGGCAGGAAGTGGTGCATTTTGTAGATCCTGACTAGTAGGTGACTATGACTCCCTTTCGTAACCACATTAGAAACACCATACATAAGAACAAACATGCACACCATGCACATGCAAGTATGGGGTAAGTATCCATAAGAAAACACATGTGATAATAAACCATCTAACTAATCATCATCAATAACTGAAAGCAATGTAATAATCATCACACATAAATGAATTTTAGAGTATAAATAATCTCATCTTACATCAACTGAATCCATAGCACAATATCTGATAGTCTCGAAACAATGCTACTAACGATCAACATTAAACTAGTCTAACATATTCTGACAATAATAGCAACAATATGTCCAAAAAAATGTAAACGAGGGTAAGCACTACATCCACCCCCCTTGGATTAGGCTTACTCCTAGAAGCCTACAAACAAGTAGGGATATAACTCTCATAATCTAGCTACATCCTCCCATGTAGCTAAAGAATCATTAGTAGGGTCCCATTGGACCCTTACCTACTCAATGGTTCTACCCCTAAGGGTCAACTCCCACTACTCCAGAATATGAACTGGCTCGAAAGCTAGCTACCCGTCCTCTACCTGCAATGCATTCCAATCAAGAACATGTACAACATTAGGAATATACTGTCTAAGTACTGAAACATGGCAAACATCATGAATGTGAGCTAGGCTAGGTAGTAGAACAAGGCTGTAAGCAACTAGGCCAATCCTCTCTAGAATCTTGAATGGTCCCACAAAATGAGGTACTAGCTTTGAACCCTTTCCATACCGGATCAGACTCTTTTGTAGACACACTCTCAAGAATACCTTGTATCCCAAAAAAAACTACTTATCTATCCTATGTGCATCAACATAATTTTTCTACTCATAGTCAAGTGCTCACGAATATGTAGTACCTATTGCTCCATATCACGAAACATCTTAGGACCCAACAGGATGCAATCCTCAAGACTATCCCAACTCAAAGGTGTACGACAAGGACGTCCATATAAGGCCTGAAATGGTGCCATGCCAATAGAACTGTGATAACCGTTGTTGTAAGAAAACTCCACTAGGTAGAGATAATCCTCCCAATGTGTTTGCCTATCCATCACATACATCCTTAACATTTCTTTCAAAACTTGATTCACCCTCTCTATTTGTCCATCTGTCTCTGGGTGATATGTCAAACTAAAATTCAATTGTGCTCCAAGCTCATGCCGCAGTGATGTCCAAAATGCATATGTGAAAATAGAATCCCTATCCAAAATGATCTTTCAAGGAATACCATGTAGTCTCACAATGTCACGCATGAAGACATTAGCTACATAAGTTATCATGTAGGAAGACCTAATTGGTGAAAAATGTTCCACCTTAGTCAACCGATCAATAGTGACCATGATAGAATCATGACGATGAAAAATGATAGGTAATCCTACTATGAAGTCCATAGAGATGATATCCCACTTCCATGAAGGAATGAGATTTGGTTGCAAAAGTCCAGCCAAGTGTTGGTGTTTTGCCTTGACTCTCTGACACTCAAGACACCTAGCCACATAATCAGCAATGTCTCACTTCATCTTGAACCAATAGAATAAATGCCACAAATTAGCATACATCCTCTTGACACTTGGATGTGCCGAGTAGGGTGTACGATGGGCCTCTGCTAGAATCAAGGTGTGAAGCTCATCTAGTAACAGCACATAAATCCTTCCTGCAAGTCTCAAAAGACCATCTGACTCTTAGACATAGCTACAAACTTACCCTCCAAAGGTCTTCCTAAATCTATTTCTCTGCACACTTCCTGGTACCAAGAATCTGTAAAAAGTGCCTAAAGAATATGACTCCTCAAATCAACACTAAGAGTCATAGATGATATCACATGTCTCCTGTGACTCAAAGGATCTACCACCACATTCTCCTTTCCCTGAATGTACTTTACCTTAAAATCATACTCGCATAGGAATTCCATCCAACGCCTCTGGCAAGCATTCAAATTAGGCTAAGTGAAAATGTATTGAAGACTGCGATGATCACTATGTAGCTTAAATCTATTCCCCAACAAGAAATGTCTCTACCTTGTCAAAGCATGAACTACTACTGCTAACTCAAGATCATGTGTAGGATAATTTAGCTCATGATCCTTGAGCTTGTGTGATTCATATGCAATCACCTATCCATTCTGCATCAAAATTGCTCCAATCCCTTCTAAGGAAGCATCTGTACACACCATGAAATCTCCTTCTGGATCAAGTACTGCTAAGATCAATGCACTAGTCAAAAGCTCCTTGAGCTTCCGAAATGCTTCCTCACATTTCTCTATCCATATAAACTTCTTTCCATTTCTCTGAAGGGAAGTGATAGGATACGCTATTCTAGAGAAATTTTGGACAAATATGTGATAATAACTAGCTAGACCTATGAAACTACGAATCTCTGACACATTAGTCAGTGTAGGCCAATCTACTATTGCCTGAATCTTCACAGGTCCACTAAAATGCCATCACTTGAAATGACATGCCCTAAATACTGAATCTCTGTCTTGAAGAATTCACACTTAGCTACATTGGCATAAAGCTGATTATCTCTTAAGCACTATAAAACCAATTGCAGGTGTTTCTCATGCTCCTTCTGAGACATAGAATATATCAATATATCATTAAGAAACACAAGCACAAACCTGTCAAGATAAGATCAAAACACCCCATTCATCAAACTTATGAAAATTGATGGAGCATTAGTCAACCCAAAAGGTACCACTGTGAACTCATAATGCCCATAGCGAGTTCAAAAGTCAGTCTTGTAAATGTCAGCTTCCTTAATGCAAAGCTGGTGGTATCCTAACTTAAGGTCAATCTTGGAGAATATTGTAGCTCCCTTGATTTGATCAAATAAGTCATCAATCCTTGGTAGAGGATACCTATTCTTTATGGTCACCTTATTCAACTATCTGTAATCAATACAAAGGTGCAAAGAACCATATTTCCTTTTCACAAAGAGCACTAGAGCTCCCCATGGTGACACACTAGGTTGAATGCATCCTTTGACCAAAAGTTCCTCTAGCTGAAGATGCAACTCACCCAATTCCTATTTGGTCATATGATAAGGAGCTTTACAGATAGGCTCTACTCCTAGAATCAGGTCAATGTTGAAATTGATGTCCCTTTTTAGAGGCATGCCTGGAATCTCACTTGGAAATACATCTACATACTTCTGAAGAATCGGGTGGTCTAAAGTCTTCCTCATAGGATCTTCCTCATCAAGATCATTTACCATAACAAAAAATATCTGAAATCCCTTACAGAAACTCTGCTTCAGTTGCATAGAAAAAATCATTCATAGAGATATAGGCCTCAGTATCCCAACAATCTTCACATCATTCCCTTGGTTATCTTGACACAATATAATCTTCTTCCTGCAATCTATATTAGCTCTATGAGAACCAAGCCAATCCATTCCTAAGACCACATCATAGGAACCAAGGGGTATAACCTGAGGGTCAACTGCAGTATCAAACCCTCCTATGCTAAGCTCACACTTATGAACTACAGAATCTGTGGAGACCTTAATACTTGAGGCTAGTTCCAATTGACAACCATGATCTTGCTTCACCGCATCCATCTTACACTTAGTAGCTAAAGATGGAGAAATAAATGAATCTATAGCTCCTAAATCAAACAATACTAAAATAGATGTACCTTGAATAGCTCGTGTGGTTCCAACCATTGTTACCAGATGATCTACCTGACAATGATCTACTACTACAAACACTTTATGAGCTCTTCCTACATCTCCTACTATAGGCTTGGATGATGTTGGCCTAGGGCCTAAAAATTGAGGTGCTCGCTATGGATAGTGAGCTGCAAAATGTCCAACTTGCCCACATGTAAAACATCCTATATTTGTGTTAGATCCTCTTCCCATAGGTGGTGCATTTGACTATTGATGGCTATTCCTGCTAACAGAAGACTAACTGCTCTAAGCTAGTTGACTAGGATGATTCTATTTACTGTGATGAGCATTGTGATTGTTCTTGGAGCCAGAACCTCTACCACCACCTTGAGCCTGAGAATTCAATCCCTTATGCTGTTACATCTGCTAAGACTGCTACTGATATTGTTTCCCCTTAGAAAAAGGAGGCTTCCTATTACCACCTGAGTTGTAGTTTCCTTTAGATCCTGATGTTGTAGGTGCTCCAACAAAACCTCCCTAACCAAGGTTGACACTTTGTTCAACAAGGATGGCTCATCGTACAACATCCTTGAGGGTTTTTGGCTCAAATATCTTGACACCCCCAATTATACAATTGTTCAAACCCCTAATAAAGTTTTTTGTCAATTGTGTTGAGTTGTCATTGAATCTTGAAAAGGACATGAGCTCATAGAATTTGTGCTCATACTTTGTCACGGTCATAGAATACTGCCTAAGATTATGGAACTTATTTGCCCTTTGTTGCTTCCATTCCTCTGGTAGGAATCGTTTGCAAAAACTCTCTAAAAATAGCTCCCAAGTGACATTGCTCATATCAATACCTAGCTTCTTTTCCTCAATTATCCACCAACTGACCCCAAAATTCTCCAGATTGGTAATCACAAACCTTGCCTTAACATTACTGTCAAAATCCTACATGGTAGAAATCCTATCAAGGGTAATAAGCCACTATTCAGCCACATATCCAGAACCTTTCCCGTTAAAGGGCTTGACCTTGGATCTGGAAAGGTCCTTCATCTGAGTAGATACATTAGATCTCTATCGATCCTTCCGAGGACTCCTAGACCTAGGTCTATGCTCTTGTTCTGTCTAATATACTCTATGTTGATCTTAAATAGGAGGTAGATAGTCAAGAATGGTCTGCATCATCTATCTCAAGTTAACCTCCTCAGACTCAGCTTGGTCCTCTTTATGGCTATCTTCTTGTTGCTTACTAGCATGCTCTCCTCTGCTCTCTTCATGAGTAGATCCTCCACGAATAGACTCATGGACATTGATAGCTCTTCCATGACCATGGCCTCTTCCAAAGCCTCTAACAGAAGACCTAGTCCTAGATACCATCCTACAACAATATAAAAAGTACTATTACAACCATAAGACACATGTTTTGCTAATAGACTAAGTTCAATTTTCAGTTTTTCCTATGTTTAGGTTTAAGTATAATTTTTAGGGTTAAAACCTATGTGTTGAAGTATGAAAAATATGCAAGTAACAGTTGAAGTTTTGTTTTAGTTCACCTAGTTTCAAGTTTGCAAGAGATACACATCATAGTTCAAAGTCCTAGTTTGTTCCAAAATACCCAGAGCTCCCATTGTAGAAACTCGGGCTCTGATACCAAATGTAACGCCACGCCAAGGTATCAAAAGAATTAACCTAAAATTTCACAAATTTTGGTAGCATTTTTTTTATTTTAAATCATGAAAGTAAAACCATTCATAACATAGTAGTGAAAACAATAACAACATCAAACTGAAAGTAAACATAAACATACACACATAATAGGTTTCATTCGTAATGGATCCTTTAACATTGAATTACATCTAAATTATCTATTCATCTAAAATCGCATCAATGAAATAATATTGATACATCCAACGTACATAAACAATATACAAATGTCCTTTTAGTAATTACATTTCAGATTGCTCAATCATCTACTATACATGTCACAAGGTATGAAAGGCTTAAAAGAATATACATATGTGAAATAAAGTACATCATCCATGATACAAATTCTAGAGAGTAAATGAAACCATATGTCACACATGATACATCATCATAGAAGATATAAACATCCATCATAAAGATAACCATTTATTACAAACATAATTAACTAAGTGCACGGTTCCTCCCAACTGTAAATAGCATCATTAGACCATCGTGGGTCCTACAAATCCCTCTGTGCATAACATTCCAAAATTACCAAATAGATCATCTGTATTAAAAAATTAGGAATGTCACTCCTAAACATACTACATCATATGCAGAAAGTAATCTAACACGCTACAACATATACATAAGAAATCCCATTATATAAAGTAGAGCATAAGATAAGTAAACAAAATCATCTATCATATGCTAATCATCAATGAAAGGATACATATCCACCATCATAATCCAACAATGCATTAGCTACGGTGTCTCAAACAAATCTCAAATGATAAGAGTGAAAAAGCACTACCACCCAACTGTGTGGAACCTAAGTTGTCCACTCCCACCGCGCTGAGGAGATAGTCTCAAGTCCCAAACAGGTTAACAAAATAACATAGCATAAATACTTTCTAAGTCCTAGAATCCTAAAAGTATACTAAATCAAAGGTTTCAATCACAAATTGACATCTAATCCTAGAGGCACAACAAAGACATGTAGGAAACCTACTATGCAAACGGGAAAGTGTCATCGCACGGATCATGCTAGAGTTAACTTGGTAGTCTCCGAATAGACCCTTGCCCCCTAGTGATCCTTGTGTGGCCACTAGTATCCTCTCATACAGACGAGGCATAAAATGGAATGCAAGGTTGCAATCAAGTGTTCTCTCTACTCCAAACCTATTCAGTACTAGCACTCAACGCATGGGCGAGAAAAAAAAAATTATCTTATTAGGTTCATTTAAGTTAGTATTAGGTGTGAATGTTTTCACTTATTAAGACAACTTACAATGAGTTACCCTAGTAGCCTCTTAGGGCCTTGGCCCCCATTGCAAACTACTTCCCGACACTAAAAGTACATAACCTACCCTAAGCTCATGGAATCATAAATCTCAAAATCACAAAAGATAATCCACAATATAAACATCAAATTTCCATGAGTCAACTAAAAAGCATCGATAGATAATCACGACAACAACAGTTCTCTATTGGAAACTGAAGGTATCCTTGATAATCACAATAATCATTGGTTCTTAACAAGCAAACAGAAAGTATCTCAAAGTAATATTGATCGAAGACTCCAAAATGGTTGAGTCAAAACATGACATCATCAAGATCAGATAAACAATTTCAATTCCATCAAATGACTAGAAAATAACCCAAGTATAATTGATTGATGACTCAAAATGGTTAAGTCAAGTGTCTCATACAGATGAATCTCAGCTTCACACAAGAAGACTAGAAAGCAATAACAATACAACATTTCATAGAGCATACCATCACATGACCATGGTTGGGTTTATAAAGATCGGAATCAAAAAGACATCATCATGACATCACAATCATAACCCTCGAGCCTTTGGTAGATGTCCTACAACTGCTCAACACTAGTCAACCCAAAAAAACCCAAAATAGAAGCATAAAGAAAACACAAATACAAGCACATGTGTGGGTTTTGTTTAAAATTGCATAATGGAATTAAGTGTGGAGGTCTCAGTTTTCGTTTTCAAGTTTAGATATTGAATGGAGAAATATTTTGTACATTTTTCCTAACCCATGTGTTGATTAAAATTTCCCATAACTCTAGAATTGTTTTTCCAATATTCTAATGATATATTGTTTATATAAACGTTATTTGAAATGACCCCCATCAAAATTACATTGTAGATTTGTAACATAAGAATTTACCAATTCTTTTCATTGACATCTTTTCTTCATGATTCAAGTCAATTAAATAATTAAATTAAACCTATATTATTAGACTATAATATTACAAAATAATTTTTTATTAAAAGAACTAATCTATTAATACAAATCATTTATTAATATAATAATAATTTATTATTAATAACATATATAAATATATACATATACATACATACATAAATATATATATATATATATATAATTATAAACATTTAATAATAATAATAATAACATTTTAAAACATTATAAAATTCAAAGGTAAAAAAAAAAAAATTTCGCAACCTGCATGTCCACAACATTATATATATATATATATATATATATATATATATATATATATATATATATATATATATATATATATATATATATATATATATATATATATATATATATATATATATATATATATATATAACTCCCGTGGTACATAGGGACCCTGCTATCATAGGGCTTGCGACATTAGTAGGTACCACGTACCCCTGTCATCATAGTACCTGCAATGGTGGGTACACCGCTATGGCAATGGGTATGGGGAAGTGGGTTTCGTCCCCACCCCCCACCCTCCTGCTTTTATATATATATATATATATATATATTTAAAACATTCTTTCAAAATGTATTTCCATTTGCAAATTCAACTTTAATAATTTTATTTTTAACTATCATTGAACAACGATTTATCATATATATATGTATGTATGTATGTATGTATGTATGTATATATATTTGTATATGTATATATGTGTGTGTGTATATATATATATATATATATATATATTTAAATGCAAATTATTATCAAGTATTATAGCATATATGTATATATACATACATACATATATATATGCATACATACATATACATACATACATACATACATGCATACATACATACATACATACGAGCATATGCACTGCATTGTGGTGCCAAAAAGGTGACAAGTAGTTTTTTTTTCCTATTTTAAATAGCGTGTACGCGCTATTTAAAAACATAAAAAGTATATATAATGGGTTGCAGACCCGCAGCGCATCATTTTCATCAATATTTTCTTCTACTCCTACAGCGAGCATCACATACGTGAGTTGAAGACTTTTTTCACCACCATTTGCCAAAATGCCTCCTTGTCGACGAAATCCAAGACCACAAGCGCACCCACGATGATGTCGTAAGTGATATAAACCTAACTTTGCATTGTTTGATATATTTTTCATATTTTTTTGTAAGTTTTTTATAATGTTTTGTAGGGTTTTTACAAATTTCATATAGATTTGTTTATTTATTTGGATTTCAATTGATTTTTTATCAGCAAATGTTCATAATCAACTAGAAAATCCACAAGAACATCAAAACCCTCAAGAACCTCAAAACCAAAACCTTCCTCAAGATGAACAAAAAATTCCACAACCCGAACCAATTGCAAGACCTCCACCAAGCACACAAGAAAATATAATAAATGGAATAGAGAGAGGCAAAATTGAATTAGAAAGACTCATTGCTCGGTTGAAAGAATCTGGACAAACCAAATCCAATGAGGGCTCAATTGGCATCATCCCTCGAATCCATTAACACCCAAATAGCCTCAGTTAGTGGTCAGTTAGATATTTGGCGGGTTAAGAGGGATGAACAAAAAAAAATTTATGCAAATAAATTGTCATATGAAGATGTTAAAAAAAAAGAAATACCAAAAGGTGGTATATGTGCATTATTGAAAAAACCCGGTGAGCAAAATACTATTAGAGATGGTACTAAACGATTCCCCATCCATTGGTGCATACACGATGCTATTAGAAATAATTTTTGCGATAGATGGTGGATGGTTTTCGATGCCCCTCCTTGCAACAATCATGAGGTCCCCATGTATTTTTTAAAGAAATTATATTGTGAGTTTGTCCTTGGGGAGATCCCTAATTATTTTGATATATTAGACTCCCAGGGTAGAGGTGGGGGGTCATCATTTGAGAGGCCAGGAGCATATCGTGACCCTAATGTAGTCAGGGCACCTATGGTCAAGCCACAGTGCGAGCATGTGACTATTCCTTCAGTTGTGAAGGAAAATGTAGAGGCCAACACTCTAGGGACCTTAATGCTTTGACGTAGACCCTCATCCATTCCACGAGCCCATTAGTTGAGGGTGTGCCTTCTATGCATTGTGGTCACATGTGCACTCCATGTGGATCCCTATGCACATTTGGCACTCATGCTGGAGATGGTGTAGACGATGGGCTTGTCACTGACCAATTCATGAATGACACATTTGGCATTGACACACAGGTAAATTAAAATTATAATTTACTAATTTGATCACATTTCATATGTATAGTGAATGATTAATTAATTAGCATCTATTGACATTGTTCAAAATTTAGGGTCAGAGTATTGCTGGGCCTAGCAGTGATTCTCATGCCCATTTTTTGTCCCTTCCACGGGTCCTAAGGTATGTATCAATTTAATCATTTTTATTAATACATATATTTATTATGTAATCATATTAAGTATTGACAAAAAAAAAATTATGCATGTGCATCAGTTCTCCACAGGACCCTCAACCTTTACCACAGACTCGGAGCATAGACATCATACGAGCTTCACACAAGTACAGTTGTTTCATGTTAATTTAATTCATTTGATTATATTTATTTTGTGTTTCATGTTAGATGTAATGTTTATTGTATAACATGTAGCTCATGATGTCGGACACACCTCCTCATCTGTGACAGTCTGTTGATAGTGGAGTGGCAGTAGTTGTGGCTAGCTCACAGCCACTGATAGAGGTATGAAAGAATTTTCTTCATTTTAGTTTTTGTTTATAATAGTTAATCTCAAAATTTCTAATGTTAACCTTTGTTTATATATTACTATAGCTTTTTATAGTTTTTACACAAGCAGTATGTATGTTAGGCCTACTGATACTCTTTTAATTATGGATCGAAACCTTGTTTTTGTTTTAATAAGTGGTAAGGGGTAGTTTTGTTTAATGGTTATCTACTAATAGTAGGTTAGTTTGTTGTTAAAGGGTAAGCCCCCTAGTTTTGGCTAATTTTAATTCAAAAACTAGGAGTGAAGGTAGAAGTTGCAGTGAAAGAATTAGATAAAGAAGAACTAGGAGCACATATTGAAGTTAGAAGTAGAGAAGAAGTAGGAAAATCAAATAAAGGTATGAGGACTAAGAGTAGGAGATAATGAAATTAAAAGTAAAGATGGGAATAGAAGATTAGTTTTGTTCCAAGTTGATTGCAACTAGGAGTAGGACCTAGAAGATGGAAGTTATATGTTTTCTATAAATAATAGTCAAGTTTAAATATATAATTGGTGATTAGATATACTCACCTTGGTCTAGTAGAGTCATAAGAGCAGGAGAATTTGTGTTTTAAATTGATATTATTCATAGGCCAAAGTCAAATGTTGAACTTGATAATAGAACTAGGCATATCCTTATGATTCAAAGAAACTATAGTTTTTGGAATCAACACAATCAACTCTCCTTCACTATTTCTTTGGGATGAATGGAACTAGCATAACAAAATTCTACATTCTTTCATTCTCATCCTCCTCCTCCTCTCATGCAAAATAAACTTGGATAAGATAACTTACTAGACTTTTGGATTCATGGTCCTTCTCTATTCTTTTCATACTCTTATAGCTATGCTAGTGAGATAAATCATTGAGTATTTTCTTATCTTTTATTTTTTCTCTTTCTTTTCTCAAGTGACAACTTGAGCTTTTGCTATAGCTTTTACAACACGATGCTTGAGATTGAGACATTTTCTTGAGTGAGGTCTCTTCAACTAGTTGACTTGGAATCTTAGTAAGCTTTAGGATTTTGTTGCTCTTTTATGTATCCTTGCAAATGAATGTAATAGTTAATATTGTTGGTTTGGGAGCTTTTTTCCTTCAGCTTGGTGATATTTAATCTCCTTGTAGTTTTCCCAAAATCTTTACCTCTTTCTCTTTTTTTCTTCTACTTTATTGTGTGCATGAGGTGGACACATGCTTCCAATAAAGTGGGGACCACATGTATCATTTGAAAAAGTAAGAACACTTATTTGGTATTATTTTTAGCCCCATTTTAATATACATTATGGGTTCCTCCATTGATTTCACACTCTCCTTTAAACACTCAGTGGACCTTCAAATTATTATTTAAGTCCTATATTGATTCATTTTCTTTAAAAACTCAAGGTTACCCTTATCTATAAGTGTGCTTCTCTATTTCAACTTCAATCAAATAATTCCTTTCATTTATTGGACCTTATCTTACCATTTATGACATGTATTTTCTCTCTAAACCCAAAAATAAGTTGATAGATCAAATTTCACACGCTCTAAATATCTTGGACCCACAATCAAAACTTGGGTTGGAATTGGTGGGTATAAGATGAATTTGGTGATATTTACTTGGGTACAATATTTTTGTTGGTGATAGGTGTATTTATAAATTATTATATTTATTGAATTATTGTAGGGTCTTGTCATGCCTGACTGTCCATGAGCATTTGAGGTGAACTTACAGAGTGACTATTTGTTGGCAGTAAGAAAATAATTCATTTTGTGTGTACATATATTTGATTTCAACGTATAATAAATATTGATTCATATCTAATTTCTTTGTATCAGTTGGAGTTGGAGAAGAGCCTCAACAAGAGGTCAAGTGAGCATGTCAGGAGGGCCCCATCATCTCCACTATCTCCCTCCACATGACGACAAAGGATGTCAAGAGACTTGTTTCCTTCCCCTCATGGGAAGGAAAAGATGTAGTTGATCTAGACATGTATATATATAGGCATCAGTGGACATATTCGATACACATTTGATGTATATGACATTCTATATATGATGTATGACATTTATTTGATGTATGAAATTATTCGACTTATGACATTATTGGTTAATATATGATATGTTTGTTCATATCCGAAATATGATATGATATGTTTGTTCATGTTTGTTCATGTATGACATTAAATTAGATGTGTTCGTGTATGACATTAAATTAGATATGTGCATGTATGAAATTAAATTCAATACCTAATCTATTCAAAATTTTGATAGAATATTGATTAACAATAAACTTTATCATTGTTTAAGCATAAGTTAAGCATTTGCAATATGCCATCGTCATATGATTTATGATCTTGTTCATGTTTAAATTTTTCCATCTCTATCATTTGTTTATCAAGTTTAATTCAATACCTAATTAGTTTGAATTTTCGATACAATATTGATTGGCAATAGACTTTATTAGGCAATATTCGTGGACCTCTTGGCAATTGGTCACCTAGATGAGAACCTTGAGATTTATTAGGAACTCCATTACAGAAATCAGTAGTTTGAAATTACTCTATCCAACAAAATAGTGGTCTACAAATATTAGAGAGATAGACTTAATATTTACCAAGTGGCCATCCAATGCCAAGTGTTGTGGATGTATCTCCATTCAAAGTTCAATCACATGTTAAATAATAGACATTTTAGGAGTAAGAATAAGTTATCTAACCTTATTAACATTCTTTTGTGTGAGTTCCAAGTAAGGTATCAAGAGTGCTTGAAATTCAAGATTTTTTCTTCTCATCTTGTCCATGTCTTTACTTAAATCAACCTGGATTAACTAAGGTACCTCAATTAACTTAAAAACACTATTCTTTAAATCCTCATCAATATTTTTCAACTTTCTTTAAAATATATTGTGTCAAATGTAGTACATCACATAACTATTGGAATAGGTGGATTATCTCCTTAAGAATATTTTCTAGCTCGGTTGTAATACCACTAAGTTCAACTTGATGAGCAATAATGGACTCATTTAGTTTCTCCATAATCTTCTTCTCTATTCTTTTCTCTTCTAATTGTATCAAATTTTCATTAATGTCAACATCAGTTGCATTTGCTTACTTTACAAGTAAACTTAGTTGATCAATCATTGGAGGTTTGTCATTGGCTAGTGCATCTAGAACAATTTCTAATAAGATGTCATTCACATCTTATAATAATTCTTTGTACTTCACTTCCTATCTTTCTCTTTTGCATCTTTCCCCTTCACAATTCTCCATAATTTATCATAGCATCAGAATCCAATTTTGTATGATCATAGATTGAAAGTATGATAGCTTCATTTAATATTACCTTATCTCTTCTACTCTTTTTCATCTTTTTCTTGTCTTGTAATGTGATTGATCTTGTACTTGGTGATATAATTGGTTGCACTAAAGCCATCTTCTCCTTAGATTTCTTATTTTTCTCATCAGTTAAAGGTTTGTCTTACTTTACCCACTTTTTGTTGTGCAAATATTAGGCTATTTAGCTAGTGTCCCTATAACAACATTTGAAACAACATTTTTGTTTAGTTTTGGCTATGTGTATACAATAGTGTTCATTATTATTTAAGGGAATAGTGATGGTTACTAATCCATGTAACCCCAATAATGTTTCCTTTTATTCATTGCAGTCCTATAATTATTGATAATTTCTATAAGAATTTAACTGATTCTAACTTGGTTGTGCATAAGCTACCTATTAGTAAGTCATATTTTGTGAATAAGGACTCTAAGAAGAATTTTGATCCTTTGCAAAGCTATTCTCCACATCAAACTCCCATGCCTGATTCAATTCAAGTGTCTACTTGTAAGAGACAACAAAGAAAATCTAATGCTTAAAAGATTAAGGATAAAATTGACCTTGGTATTCAAGCTACTCTAGAAAAAAATTTGATAGATAGCAAAAGGAAAAGGATATCCCTCCTTCTAAATGGGTATTTACATGGACCAATAAGGGACAAGAATTTCACCAAATTACCAGAGACTTGATAGGTTTCTTATTTCTCATGATTGATTCCTTTCAAATATTAATATTAATTCAGAAATCTTCACTTTGGTTGCTTCAAATCATTTTTCCATTTCTCTATGTATTGATTCTAAGGGGAGTCCCAGTGGTAGTAAACCATTTTTTAAGTTTAAGCATATGTGGTTTAGGCACTTGGATTTCTTGTCACTACTCAACCAATGTTGTCTACTCCTTTTGTCAAGGAATCTAGAATGTATCAGCTTCACATGAAGCTTAGATAGGGTTTACCTAGCTACCTGGAGCTAACAAAGTAGACAGTTCAATCCCACGACGAAAGGTGAGAGAGATTTGGCGATTGGCAACTTTGTACTAGCCAACACTACAAGTTTTAGCATCACCCGAGATGGCATTGCAAAATTAAAATGGAATGTTATCTCCAAAAAGTGAGAGAGGTTATTGTAGGTCTCTACAACACGGTCCTGTAGGAACTAGAATTGCATCCATACCTTGCACGAGCTTCGAGATATGCCTCATCAAAGATCGCAGCCCTATGGGATTTAGTGACCCTTGACAAAATTTTGGTTTGGCGTGCCTGAGATTTTTTGAGTGCTAAAGGGGATAAGACGAGGTTTATGATAAGGTTTACCTAGCCACCCAGAGCTAACGAAGTAGGCAGTTTGATCCCACAATGAAAGGTGAGAGAGATTTGGCAGTTTGCAACTTTGTACTAGCCAACACTGCAAGTTTTAGCATCACCCTCTCCCATTCCATACTCTCTCTTTCACACACATGCGCTCCCATCCTCCTCTCTCTTAAGTTCTTCCTCTCCCACTCTATCTCCCATCACCTACTCTCTCTCCCCCATCCCCTACTCTTAATCTCTCTCTCCCAACCTGTACTCTCTCTCACACTTCCTTTAAAAACACATCACTCCCCATCCTCCCTACTCTCTCTCCCATCCCATCCCTCTCTCTCTTCCTACTCTCTCCCATCCTTTACTCTCTCTCACTCTCCCTCTCCCACCACCTACTCTCTCTACCTCTCTCACCCCCTCTCCTCTCCCATCCTTGGCTCTTTAGATCTCTCACACACACTCTTATCCACCTTATCTCTCTCCCTCTCCCTCTCCTACCACCTAATTTATCTCCCCCATCCCCTACTCTCTCTCTTCTCTCCCATCCCCTACTTTGTCTCTCTTACACACATTCCCATTCCCCCTCTCTCTCCCTCTCCCACCACCTACTTTCTCTCCCCCATCATCGTACTCTCTCTACCACCCCCTACTCTCTCTCACACTCACACTACTACTTCCTACTATCTCTCTCTCTCTCAAGTTCTCTCTCTCCCTCTCTACTCTCTCTCTCTCTCCCATCTTTTACAAGCTCTCTCGGCCTCTCCCACCACCTAATTTCTCTACCCCATCCCCTACTCTCTCACACTCTCACACTTTCCCCCATCTCCTACTCTCTCTCTCCTCTCCCATCCCTACTCTCTCACACTCTCGCTCTCTCCCATCCCCTATTCTATCTCTCTTACACATACACCCCCATCCCCCCTCTCTCTTTCCCTCTCCCATAGCGTACTTTCTCTCCCCCATCATCGTACTCTCTCTCTTTCCCACCCCCTACTCTCAAACTCTCACACTCTCTCCCATCCCTTGCTCTATCTCTCTTACACACACACTCTCATCCCTCCTCTCTCTTTTTCTCTCCCACCACCTACTTTCTCTCCCCCATCGTTGTACTCTCTCTCTCTACTACCCAATACCTTCACACTTTCACACTCTCTCCCATCCCCTACTCTCTCACTTTCATAGATACACACACTCTTATCCCCCCCACTCTTCTTCTTCTCTCCCATCCCCTACTCTCTACATCTATCACACACACTCCCATCCCCCCTATTTCTCTCCATCTCCCTCTCCCTCTCCCACTCCCTCTCCTATCGTCTACTATCTATCTCTCTCAAGTTCTCTTGCTTCCTCTCTACTCTCTCTCTCTCTCTCTCTCTCTCTCTCTCTCTCTCTCTCTCTCTCTCTCTCTCTCTCTCTCTCTCTCTCTCCCCCATCCCTTACCCTAACTCTCTCTCCCATCTCCTACTACTTTCTCTCAAACTCTCACACTCTCTCCCATCCTTTACTCTATCTCTCTTATAAATAAATACACATTCCCATTCCCCCCCCTCTCTCTCTATCGTAGTCCTTGTCCCATTGCCTACTCTCTCCCATCCCCTTCTCTATCTCTCTTAAATGCTTCCATTCCACCTCTCTCTCCCTCCCACTCCCTCTCCCACTGCCTACTATCTCTCTCTCTCTCTCTCTCTCTCTCTCTCTCTCTCTCTCTCTCTCTCTCTCTCTCCCATCCCTCTACCATTGTCTACTCTCTCTATCTCTCTCTCCCCTCTCTCATTCTTGACTCTCTCTCTTTCACACACACACACACCCATCCCCCCTCTCTCCTCTTCCATCCCCTACTTTTTCTCTAACTTGCTCTCCCTCTCCCACTGCCTACTCTCTCTCTCACTCTCACTCTCTCCCTCTCCACTCTCTCTCTCTACTACCCTCTAGTCTCTCCTAAATTTTCACACTCTCTCCTATCCCCTACTCTCTCTCTCTCTCTCTCTCTCTCTCTCTCTCTCTCTCTCTCTCTCTCTCTCTCTCTCTCTCACACACATTTCTATTCCCCCCTCTCTCCCCCTCTCCCATCGCCTACTCTCTCTTCCATCCCTTACTCTCTCTTGAGCTACTTTTTCTTCCCCCTCTCCCATTCCATACTCTCTCTCTTTCACACACATGCACTCCCATCCTCCTCTCTCTCAAGTTCTTCCTCTCCCACTCCGTCTCCCATCACCTACTCTCTCTCTCCCCCATCCCCTACTCTTAATCTCTCTCTCCCAACCTATACTCTCTCTCACACTTCCTCTCTCTCCCATCCCCTCCTTTAAATCTATTTCCCCCATCCCACACTCTCTCTTTTCCACCCCTACTCTCTCTCACACTTCCTCTCTTTGCCACCCCTACTCTCTCTCTCTCTCTCTCATCCTATACTCTCTTTGCCACCCCTACTCTCTCTCTCTCATCCTATACTCTCTTTGCCACCCCTACTCTTTCTCATTTTCTCTCACCCATCCTGTACTCTCTCCCCTCTCCTATCCCCTACTTTCTCTCTATCTCTTTCATGCACACACATAGCCATTCCCCTATCCCCCCCCACATAGTTCTCTTTTGCAACTTAGATCTTAATAGTGCATGCATACTATAGTGCCTGCACAGTATAGCGCACATGTACCCCAAGCCCAAGGCTTGGTTTAGACTTGGAGATCCAACCCAAAGGTTTGGATTTGATGAACAAGCCTGAGACGTGTTTTCTAACAAACATACAAAAAAAGATTTTTTTTTCTTCTGTGCTCCCCTTCAAGATTTCTCATGGTTGAGTATTGATAAGATTAGGTTACATAGCATTATAGGTCTCTGTGTTAGCTATCTAACCATATAATATATTTTTAATTTGAACTATTTCAAGCCTTTCATCTATAATTTCTTTTAAATGTATGTTCATTTTTTGTCAAAAACCACCACGTACTAATTAGGCTATAGATTTTAGCTCATTCATCAAATTTTGTAATAACTTAATTTTTTAGAAACTAGTCTCCATTCTACACACTTTGAAAAAAAAAATTTGATTTTAGATTAGTTTTCAATTATTTCTAGGGGGAGAACATAGATATTTCACATTTTTAGGATGTGTCTAGTTAAAAAATTCATAAAGAAAAAATACACATTATAAAATTACTTGAAAAATATGGGATAAACTACATAGTGTTAATTAACTTTTGACCAGAGCGATTAAAGAATTTCAAAAAAACAAGTTAAAATTTTAGGGGGGCCACACTTTGTACTGTGTTATGTTTTTTTGGAATAAACAGTACCACTTTTTGTGGCCCCCTTTTTTGAGGACCTAAAACTAAACCATTTTGAAAAAAAATTAGTAGTTTAGAAACTAGATTCAAATGACTACAACTTTTGTTTTTGTCATATCTGAAAATTTTGAGCATAACTATCTTCAAATTCTTTTTGAAGTTCAAAATTTGCAGATTTCAGGAAAAGGTGTCCACTTATACCCCCCTTTTGGCACCACAACTTTGTGCCCTTACCCATACTTACACACACACACACACACACACACACACACACACACACACACACACACACACACACACGTATGTATGCAGATTTGCATAATTTTAAAGGAGAACAAATACATAAGTTTTAAAATAAAAAGGGCTTCCTAAAACTTAAGAATTCCCTTTTGAAATAATTGTTCTCTAAATTTACCCATTACTCCTTCTATTAAGTTTGACTATAAATTTTTAACCCTAGTCCATAGAATTCTTAGATATATGCATGTGGGGTTTTCTCACATAAGGAATTAAATATCCATGGCAAGATTAAAACAGCTAAAACATTCACACAAAGAATCCTTAGGAAGCATTCAGAAGACACGAAGAAGATAGGAAGTGTAAGAAGTGAAGTATCATAAGCCAAAATTACAAGTGTCTACTAGGACACTAATGCGAAATCACTTCTCCTCAGAATCCGCAGAGCAATCTCCTTCCTTATCCAACATTCTCGATCCTTCGAACGCCCTCCCTAAGCTTCTAGGAGTGCCTAAATATAAAGAACTCTTAGGAAGCACCTATAATGTCTCTAGAAACACCCTGCGACATGGTACACATTGAGATAGGGCGATAAGGTACACTCATCCTTGCAATTCAGGGAAGTTGATAGCTGGTACATGTAACTTGAATAAAAACCATGCATGTACATACAATATACATATATGCTAAGCTAAATAGGCAGTGTCAGGAAGTGGTGCACTGTGTAGATCTTGACTATCAGGTGACTATGACTCCCTTCCTTAACCACATTAGAAACACCATACATAAGAACAAACATGCACACCATACAAATGCAAGTATGGGGTAAGTATCCATAAGAAAACACATGTGATAATAAACCGCCTAACTAATCATCATCAATAATTGAAAGCAATGTAATAATCATCATGCATAGATTAAATGTAGAGTCTAAATAATCTCATCATACATCAACTGAATCCATAGCACAATATCTGATAGTCTCAAAACAATGCTACTAACCATCAACATATAACTAGTCTAACATAGTCTGACAATAACAACAAAAATATGTCCAGAAAAATGTAAATGAGTGTAGGCACTACACATCTAGTAGGAATTCAAGAAGGGACAATACACTATATGGAGAATGTGTATGTTGAGATACCAAAACGCTTGATAACAAAACATTTAAAAGAGATGCAAGAACACAATCAAGCAATGTTGGAGATTGCATCAGCCTTAAGCTATGCCAAGTTTGATGACATAAAGGATTGCAATACAACCAAGGAAATATGGGATACACTAAGGACCATCTATGTAGGAGAGAAAAATGTTTTGAGAGAAAAATTAGAAATCTTGAGAGGAAAATTTGATGAAATGAGAATGACAAAAGGGAAAAATATAATACAATATTGTGGAATAATAAAAGAGGTGATAGATACTTTAAGAGGATCAAATGGAAAGATTGATGACAAGACCGTGATCAAGAAGGTATTGATACATCTAATTTCTATTCATATGATATTAGATTTTCTCCAATACAAGAACTAAGATGTACACCTACTAATAACGTAACTTTGAAAGGTGTAGTTTGTAGCTTACTATTTTTGAATTGTCAAATATTTATAATTTTACTAGTACTATTATTGAATCTCCTTTCAAATATCAATTGGTTCTTAGCAAGAAAGGAAATGGAAAATGTGTAAATAGTGATAGTGATATCTATAATAATGATCTTGATGAGCTTGAAGCATTTATGGCTTAAAAAATTCCAAGAGGAAGAAAAAAATACAAAGGTAAACTTCCTATAATATTTTTTCATGAAACAAAGTCGATCATATTGCTACAAAATTTCTAGACATAGAAGGCATGGATGAAATAATCAATACAATTTATAATATTGATGCAAGATTTCTATAATATTTTTTCATGAAACAAAGTCAGTCATATTGTGTTAAGTTTAGTAATGATACACCACATCTTGTCAAAGGTAAAGAATTAATAGAAACTTATTAATAAGATCACGTGTGACAATACTTATTTGGTTGAAGGACTTAACTATAACTTTTTGAGTGTTTCATAGTTGAGAAAATTAGGATAAAATGTTGAATTTCATCATAAGAAGGCCAATATATTTGATGTCATTAGTTAACCAATTTTGATGAGAGCACAACCAAAGAAAAAATGAACATAATAGAAAAATGATAATTATAATTATCAGAAATGATATGCTATTACATCTAGTATAGTGAAAATAGATTCAATTGCATGCCCAATGGTCTTAAAATGTTATCAAATTATAAACAAAAACACATCTCATAGTACCTTCTCCCAAAATCCACAAAAAATTCCTTTACAATGCAAGAAATGACCTTAAGTAACCCAAATTAGGTTTAGGGTGAAGAATAAATTTTGGATAATTCCATTTAGAATTTAGTGCCAAATCAAAAAGCTCTTGAATCCATGTCAGAAGTTGTTGCAAAATTAGAAGAATCCTAAAATGGTAGTCTAACTTCTGGGAGGCATAACTTTTGATTTGGGACTCCTGTTGACAAACCATTTACATTTATGGAAGCTATCCAAGAAATCTATAGCCTTATGGTTGATCTTGGATTTTTCCCCTTTTCTCATGCATGCACAAGGCCATTTAGTGCCTCAAATCTAACATTGAAGCATTCTTAGTGGGATCTAAGCAACTTAAAACTACATAAGTTTCAAATTATAAAGTCTTTTGACCTGATTCTTTTTTTAGAATGCTTTAAATTACAATTACAATCATCCATCCAACTTGCGCCCTATAATTAATCATAATTATGACTCCATTACAAAATAAATAGATAAATTATACTAGCAGATATCTCAAGATGCTCAAAATTACTAACCTAGAAAATGAATAGTGGAACTATGAAAGTTGGAATCTCTATTTGGCCCAAATAGGTATCCAAAAAAAAAAAAATACATTAAACAAAAAATAACACTAAGCATATTTTTGGGTGATACAAGATGGCCCTTACACCAATTGATGCTCCTGCATCAAATTTGGTGTGGTGGTCATAGAAGAGGTAACTTGTTCTATATAGATCTATCTGATGAGACATATTGTTTTTCAAAAAATGAAGATATATGGTTGTTGCATAAGAGGTTATGTCATGTGAACATGGATAATTTCTTAAGCATTAGCAAGATGATATGAGTAAGAGGATTACTAGGACTAAAGAAACCTAATAATGCTATGTGTAAACAATATCAATTGAACGAAATAACTAAGTATAATTTCAAGAGAAAGACATATTCCATAATGATACATTGGAATTAGTTCATACTAACCTTTGTCAAGCCATTAGAGGGAAAAATATATTGTATTGACAAATATTTCATTCTATTTGTTGATGACTATTCTAGAATGATGAATGTGATGTTTCTTAAAGAAAAAAATAGATTCTTTTCAATTGTTTAAGTGGTATTTGGAAAGAGTTGGAAAGGAGACATATACTAGTTTTAAGTGTTTGAGATTTGATAAAGGAGGAGAATTTATCTCTAATGAATTCAACATATTCTACAATAATAAAGGAATCATGAGGCAAATGTCAACACCTAGAACCCCTCCACAAAATGCAATAGCTAAAAGGAGAAGCAGATCAATCATTATTTGTGCTAGAACAATAATGATGGAAAGGAATGTGTCTCAAAAATACTAGAGAGAAGTTGTAAGTACAATAGTCTATACTTTCAACCAAGTACAAATAAATAAATGTATAAATATTAAACCTTCTAAATTATGTTATTGGTATGCACCTAATGTGAAATATTATAAAGTCATTCAAACAAGATGTTATATAATGAAGGAAAATAGTACTAGAAAAATTGATGCTAAAAGTAATGAAGGCATATTCCTATGATATTCTACAAATAAAAAAGTGTATAAGTGCGCTAGAAGCAAGGAGTTGGGTCTCAATTCCATTTAAGTCCGTAGATTGAGATCATGCTCTTTTAGAAATGGGTACCCATTTTAGGCTTGGGCACCAGATCCGAAGTTTAAAAAATGGGCACCCATTTTTTAAAAATTGGGTACCCATTTTTTATTTTCAAAAAATGCATACCCAGTTCTGAAAACATAAAAGTATGTATATTTTAGAAATGGATACCCATTTTTGAAATGTAAAAAAAAGGGTACCTAGTTTTTACTTTTAGAAAACAGGTACCCGTTTCTAAAAATATAATTTTTTTTTTTTGTGTGGATTTTATATGTTGATTTGACATTTTCAAAATGGGTACCCATTTTTTAAATTTCAAATAATAGGACCCTATTTCATACAACATGGGGTGAGATTCTTTTCCCCTAACTTAGATTTTGGTTTGGGATAGGCTTGGTGAGACCAAGCCTATGCCTTGACCTCTCAAGATTTGGGTAAGGCATTGAACTAACAAATTCATGCATTGCCATAATTTTTAGAGGGTCTTCCTAATCAAATTTTTTTATGGAACAAAAACTCATTAGAGCTCTCACTATCCCAATTTTAGAAATATAAATTTTATAGTGCTATGATTTTATTTACTATTTTTGCATTATTTTTAATGAAAGGTGGTACCTAATATTAAATAGCAAAGTTCACTAAAACTTTAATAACTTTTTTATTTTATAATTTTTCTTAAATTAATTTATATGTCATCAATCTACATACAATTCTTTCAAGTTTTAAAAAAATGAAATTTTGATCAAATTATGGTGTCCGTACACGAGAGGTTTTATCAAAAACCCATTGGAGCTCTCACTATCCTAATTTCAAAAATATAAATTTTATAGTGCTATGATTTTCTTTACTATTTTTGCATTATTTTTAATGAAAGGTGGTACCTAATATTAAATAGCAAAGTTCACTAAAACTTTAATAACTTTTTTATTTTATAATTTTTTTAAAATTAATTCATATGTCATCAATCTACATACAATTCTTTCAAGTTTTTAAAAAAATGAATTTTTGAAAAAAAATGAAATTTTGATCAAATTATGGTGTCCGTACATGAGAGGTTTTAAAATTTACCTTTATAACCAATTAATAATTAATAAAAAAAGTTATTAAATGAAAAATTAAGGAAAAATATTGTCGTCAATCTTAGGTGTATTAGGTAACTCCCTTTAAAATAATTTACAAAAATTTATTTATTTGTGTCATGGTGTTCGTACACGAGTGTGATATGGTCTTGAAATAGACATTTTGAAATAGTGGTTTCTAAAGATCCATACCAAAATAAAATCTATCATATTGGTACACAAATAAATTACATATTCAAAAACTAGATTCTAAACACTAAAATTTTTATTTCTAAAGATCTTTTATACTCAATCTATAAATGCCTCAAATTTTGACATCAACTAACAAGAAATTTGAAAACTAAGAAAAACACTTCCACTTTTTGCGCAAAAGTGAGATCCAACTTCTTACCCATTATTTTAGTTCTAACACTAACAAAGTTGTGGAAAGTGCAAATGTAAAATTTTATGAATATGTAGAAAAGAATAATGTTGAGTGCAAGATAGAACCAGAAGACCACAACACATTAATATATGTAAATGTAGGTGTTTCTTGTAGCTCACCTAAGCCAAAGGATAAAGATACTGAAAAATAGAAAATAGGGAAGTCAAGTTACAATAGCAAAAAATTGAGCAAGAGATTGTAGGTGTCGAGCATTAGTAGAATGATGCTAAGATGCATAAAGAAGATATTAAACATCAGGGAGAACATATCAAGAAAGTGGAACCTGAACCAAAACCTAAAACAAAGATACAAAATGAGCTTGAAATAAATTTCAAGATGAACCTAAACAAGAAGAAGGAAGACATCATCCACTTGAAAAAGTAATTGGAAATAAAGAATTTGGAGTTATGACCAACAAAATATTAAAGAGTGATACATGTTTACTTTGTAAACTTGAGCCTTTAAATCAATTAAAGATACTTTGGATAATGAATATTGGATTAAAGAAATGAATGAATAAATTGAACACATAGAGAAGAACAAAACATAATCAGGGGTACCTAGACCAAAGGTCAAAAAAGTTATCTGAAGGAAGTGGCTATTCAAGAACACCATTAATGAAAAAGGAGAAATCACAAGGAACAAGGCTAGATTGGTGTACAAAGGATATGGAAAAGAAGAAGATATTGAATATACAGAAATATTTTCCCCATTTGCAAGATTGGAAGGAGTTAGAACATTACTTGCATATTCTTCTTACAAAAAATTTAAAGTATATCAAATGGAGCATAAGATGTACTAAAAAATTTATTTGTAGATGAGATGTGTAAGGAATTTGAAATGTCTATGTTTGGTGAGATCAAATTATTTATTGGTTTACAAGTATATCAGATAAAGCAAGGTCTCTACATTACTCAAAATATTTCAAGGAGATACTAAAACTTTTTGGGATGGAATTTTCAAGAGCACTCAACACACCTACAGCTACAGAAAATAAGCCATCTAAAATTATGCTTCTAGTGATGTGCATTAGATATTGCATGGATCACTGATTGGAAAGCTACAATGTATTGTGAAAATTCTTTCCTTTCATCTATCATCTTTTCCACACTTTAACGCATCTATCTTCTTCACTTATCATAGTGATCAAACAACACATTATTTTTTCAAAGACTAAATGATCAAGTGTCCATTGTAATTCTAACATATAAACTCCTCTTTACTTAACCACTTTACTTGTCCACCTTATTATCTTCTCTTTTCAAATCCTCTTCATTAATCAATTGTGTTAAACTCTACACTATTAGCAAATGTCTTAATAATAAGGTTTGGCATCAATGCCAATGTTTAACAATTGTGCCAATTGTAGTTCCCAATAGATCTATAACTTCTATTAGTTTAAGTTTTAAAAATCAAATTGATATTCATCCAATTAAGATAAATTATCTTATAGCAATGACTAATCATGCTATATAACATCAATACTGTCGATCTAAGCTTTAAGCTATCCTATTATATTTTCCATGTGCAATGTACTATTGCAATCACTTGTGCATAACTAGTGATTAATTTTTTCTACATGAAAAAATAAAACATTAGTAATTTTATTATTAATTTAATACTTTGATTTTTTCTAATATTTATATGTTAAATCTTAATTTATAAAATTAAGAAAAAATACTAAACTTTAATTTCATTAGCTCATACACTTTGGGTATTAGAGGAGTGGATTTCAAGTAACCACTACCCCAATGTTTAAGGATTGAATATATATAAAAGATGAAAATTATCAAACATATCAAATAATTTTTTCGCCATAATAGTTACAAAAGATAAATTTAAAATACTTTTAATTATAAATATTTTATATTACAAAATATTATTTTTGAAATAATTAAAGATGTATGTAATTTGAATGATAATTTCAACAAAACAAAGTGAATGGTACCATTACATTTATATATAAATTAATTTTTTAATTGCATATTCTTTTTATTAAATACTATTTTTCTTCAAATATTTATGATATTTTTTTTAAATATTAATCAACTATTGATTAATTTATATCAAATGACATCAATACAATTTACTATGGCAAATACAAGTCATTATGTGACACTTCTTGTAGTTGTCATTGCCTAGTACTATTGCATTCACTTTTACACATTTAGTGAATTAGTATATAATCTATCAACCAATCATAATCAATTAGGCTTTTATTAATAAAATATGCATAGAGTTTATATATTAATTTACTCATATAATTTATTCTTATAACTATTTTGGTTAATGATGATTGGTTCTTAGAATTTGGTCTTATATAACCACTTTTTTGTGAGGCCTCTCCATGTTGATTTATTTTTAGCTACATTTTAGGCTGGTTTTTATGTTTTATAAGTATACTTGTAACTACTTTTATCTATATAGTACTATATAGTTAACCACTAGTCCAAATGTTTTTTTTTGAGTTCTGAATGTGACAGTAATTTTTATAAACTTTTGATTTACTTTTTTTTTCTTTCTATAACATATTTATTTATCTGAAATATGATTGTCTTATAAAGATTTGTGTGATAGTGATTCTTATTTGATAGAGAGCAAAATGTATTACAGTATTTTTGCCTAAATTTTAGTATAATTTTAATGATTATAAATATCAACTCTTGTTTATCAAAATATTTAAGAATTAAATTAGGCTTGTACCATAATATATTAAAAAATTCTACTTAAAATTTTATTTTTAACTAAATAAATTTTATCAAGTACTTAATCAATGAAAGTCTAAATTTTGTCTAATATACACATTCAAATCTCTCAATTTACATCTTATCTACTTATTTTTCATTATAATGTTTTTATTTTTGTGAAATGGTTTGGCATACTTTGAAGATAGGTGTGATGTTGGTAAAGAGGGGTCTGTTTTGGATATGTAAAGGAGGTTCTCAGGCTTTGTTTTGGTCTGATGCTTGGGATGGATTCCCTTCCATTTTATCCATATACCCTCATCTTCAGTCTCTTTGTGACTCTTTTCTTGCTGCTGGATGGGATAAAGTGGCTCATTACAAGACTCCTTATCAATTGGAACCTGTTGTTGGTTACAGATGGAAGCATTATTTTGATTGGCCTCCTGTAGGTACAGACATGGATCGTCAAGAGCTTTCTCAAATTTTGGCCTCTAGAGAGTGTTCTTCTTTGCTTGGTCCAAATGTTTTGTCTTGGGGTGGTACCTTGTATGGTAAATATCATGTCTCTGCTGGGTATCAGGAGATAACTAGACAATTATTTGGGGATGTTGAGGTCCCTTGGTGGAAGCAAGTTTGGAATAAAGTTTAATGGTCCAAGTGCAATTTTTTCATGTGGCTAGTGGCTCACAATCATTGTCTTACCTGGGATAATCTTTGTAAACGTGGATTTCAGGGCCCCTCTTATTGTGTTTTGTGTGGTAATGGAGAGGAGTCTGTCTCCCATCTATTCTTCCATTGCTCCTATTCTACTCAGATATGGCACCTTTGGTGGAGCGCTTTGGATTTCTCTTGTTGGCATGCTTCCTCTTTGCCTGAGTTTTGGGCCCGCTTGGGTACTGCTCCCTCCAAGTCTTCTTTTCTCCATGCTGCTTGGATTGCTGGCCCATCTTTCATGCTTTGGCATATTTGGTTGGAGAGGAATTGTCACATATTCCAAGATGTTCGGCTTGGTGTTTTGCATCTTTGGTGGAAAATATCACATTCTCTTTAGGAAACTATTCTTGTGAAGTGTGAGCTTGATGGGGGTATGGATTCAGTTGATCTTGCTATCTTTAATCGCCTCAATTCTCATCTGCAGGATGGGGCTGAAGCTCATAGGTTTCGTTCTATGTCTAGGAAGCTTCACCATCAAAGGAAGGGTTGGGTTAACCGGGATGGGCACTGGACTCCTCCTCCCTATGGAGTTCTGAAAATTAACACTGATGGTTCTTCCCGTGGGAATCCTGGTCCGGCTGGCATTGGCGGAGTGGCTCATTGTAGTTTTGCGGATGTTAAATTTTTCTTCTCAGTTCATAAGGGTGATTATACTAACAATCTCATGGAAGCTCAGGCTATTTTATATGTTGTGGAACAATGTTGCTTGCGGGGATGGAGTAAGATTATCTGTGAGTCTGATTCCCAGGTGGTGGTGAACATGCTTTCTTCGCAAGAGCTTGAGGATGTTAGTTGGCAGCTGGCCATTATTGTTAAGTAGATTCTTTTCTTCTCTTCCTCTTTTCAGTTCATTAGGTTCACATATATTCCTCGTGAATGGAATAGAACTACTGATTGTTTAGCCAAATGGGCATCTAGTCATGATCCGGGTTGGAATATTAGGGATAGGAGGCAACTGTCCTTTGAGATAGTGCAAGAATTTGATGATCTTGTTGCTCAGGATCGAGCTCCTTGTTGAGTTCTCCTTGTTGTATTTCTTTCTGTCTTAATAAATTTTTACCCCTCTTTTTGTGAAACTTTATATTTATATTATTAATAATAATTGGTTGAAAAAAGGCTCTAGGAGAAAAGAACATGAAAAGAACAGTAATGATCATTTCCTCATACAAAAAGGATGTAGAAGAAGAAACATAATGAATCTTATCATTGTGATTACAAAGAGCTCAAACTCATGTTACTTGTAATTTTAAAATTATTATTATGCTAAAAAACCCATTTCTATAATGTAAATTGATTTCAAGATTTAATACTTTAAGGGCTACTCTATTTATTTCAATTTATTATGAATTTAGTATTGTTATTGAAATATTCATGATATGAACATGTAGCATTAAACAAGCGCCACATAGTGGCATGTATTTATTATTATTTATAATAGTTTAATTAGATAAAGTAGTAAAATAAAAAATTTGATCAAATTTAATATAATTTTATTAATATTTAATTAATATTATAAAATTTGATTAATTTTTTAAAAAATTATACTTTTACTTTAAAAATCTAATTATTAGTTTAAAAAATATTTTTAAAATACTATTTTATTCTAAATATTTAAATATTTAGAAAAAAGAAATTAATAAAAAAACTATACTGAAAATTAATCTATAATTAAATATAAATGTCATCGTACTATTATAAGCTATTATGTTGTAATTAAAGTATTAATATTTTATTTAAACTAAAAAATATTATATTAAATATTAGTCATGAAATATAATCATAAGTTATTATAAAAGAAAAACATATTATTATTATAATAATTGTATGGTAAAGTAACATATTATTGATTTAATAGTTTTACATCAAAAAATATTTTTACATTCAAAAATATTGGGTAATGCTTCCTCAAAATCTGCTCCTATGTTGATGGGTCCTTGGTCTACTGGTGAAGTTGAATGGCTCACAAAGAACCCACTAGGGATCAAGTCTTGCTAAGTGCAAGGCTCTAACATCATAAGGGATGAGGCCAAGATCATGACCTAGGTTATTTTGATGGCATAGATGGCCCTCAGCCATTGGCTCTAAGCTAAAGAGGTTTTAGGCATGAGTGGGCCCATATCAATTTCCTAAAAAGTCTATGTGGTGGCCTTCACTGGTTGGTAGCTTGCAGGCTTCATGCCTTGTTGGACTGCCTTGCAAGTCTGAACCCTCAATCAAAAAACAAAATAATCTGCTCCTATAAGACCCAAATTTATAAGTCAATAAAATCAAGTAAAATAAATTTTAGAATTTTAAAAATTAAAAATCTCATAGATAAACATTACAAAAATTAAAAGTTAAAAATAAAATGAAAAATACTTACATCTAATTGGTGAGATAGAAAAGATTAATAACTAGTTATGTACAACTAATTGCAATAGTATAGCCTACAGAAAATACAATAAATTGTAAGTCTACATGTTTATATCAACCATCAATTATAAGTAGGAATTTTCTCAAACAAGACTATTATCCTATAATTAAGCCTATAGGCTTCTTTTATGAGAATTAGATGCCAGGAAAATAGTTAGATGCTAGGAAATTGTCAAACACTAGTAATAATTTAATTTAGTAGTCCCAAAATTGTATTCTTATACTTAATATTAAATAGCATGGGCATATGGTTTGAGGTATTCCTTGTCTATGGAATTTGGATTTGTCCAATGGGTACCAGTCTAGCTCGTAGATGGCCTGCCCCATGATTTATCCTTCCTTTTCATTGGTGTACACTTCTGATTCATGTCTATAACACCACACTAGTCATTGGAGAAGTTACTAAATGAGATACAAAGCCACTTCTATAGTTGTAATCTGGTAAAATGTAGAAAATTTTAATTATGTACAATACATGACAATCACAATAAACATGTATGTTAAACTTTGAATGCTTGCAAAAATCAATGCAATAGTTTTAAACTTTGTTTGTTGAGAAGAATTATAACATTTTTGTTAATCAATCATGAGGTGACTAAAAGATTGTTTGTATGAAAACAAGGCATTCTAAGATGTACTTCCAATGGAAGAATGCTACTTGTTATTAAGAAGGCCTTTGTTGTATGATAGAAATGTGATTCATATACGTGTATGAGATATAACATGACAATTTTCATGATATCTTGAAACATTAAAAATAACAAGGAAGAATGAAAATATTAGCTTTGTCTCTATTTATATTTTTTTTGATGAATAGTCCTTTTTTATTAATAAATAATATACTAAGGTAAAATTCACAAAAAAGGGTGAGGGGATACAAGATCACCTTGTGAAAGTTCACATGGCCAAAGTCAAAATCAACATCTATTCATAAAAAAAAGAAAAAACATATAAGAAGAAACCCTTAGGAAACTAAGGTAGTGCTAGCTAATGGGGTGGTTCATCTCTATCACATGAAATTGCTAGTAATCCTGTGGATTGGCATGTGGGAAAGGAACCATCCAGCTATTAACAACATCATCAAGGGCCTAGTCAACATCCTTGGTATTAGGTTGTCGAGATGAGATGGCCAATTCCAGGTGAAAGGGCTAATCTCAAAAAACAACATGTTGAGCACCAAAAGGGGGAGCCACCAAGCCAAAGGACCAGCTTATTCCACCATGAGGTAAGAAAACCAAGGTGCAATGCTAACCACTAAAGCCACCACTAGAATAGTAGTGGCAGAAAGCCTGCAAACATGGTGTATATGAGTGGTGGCCCAAAGAGCTAGGCCCTCGGTGGTAGCCTTTGGGTTGCATGATATCAACCAAAGCACCAAGAGGCACTCTAGCAATTGTACAAGGGGTATTACACCAATGATTGAGAAGCTCCTAAAGGTGGGCCACGTCTAGAGCCACCTTGTTGCCTTACACTTCGATCTGCACCATTACATTATTACAAATGCATGCTTTAGGGTACATAGCAACATTAATGTCAAGAAAATTGTCAGTGAAAAGAACAAAATTTCTATCTTTAAATAGAGTGAACAAAATTTCCATCCTGAAAGTATGCCACATATGGGTAAATTTTCTAGGGAACCTAGGGGAATCACCCAAAATGACCATATGCCAAGAGAAGGGTTCAAGTCGAAATGACTTGAAGAAATCATAAATCTAGTGCCAATAATTTTGAGCATGTTTATAAAACCAATAAAAATGTAGGAAAAACTCTGGTTATCCACAAAATAGACACTAAGGATCCAAAAACCCAATATGCTTAAGTTAAGGCCCAAGGGGAAGACCTTGAAAAGCTAGGGACCAAGAAAAGTGTGCAATCTTGGGTTCTATAATGGAACTCTAAATAGTGTCAAAGCACTTTCTCCACTGAGAAAAGGAAGAATGCAAATGTCACCACTAATTGAGGGTATCCACCATTGATAGATGGGGAGAAAGAAATTGATATCCCAAACTTGGCTCATAGCTAGTGAAGGGAGTGTTAGGATACCACTTCCAGTCAGTCCACCAAGGTTGAGTAGACTGAATATGCACCTTGTAGATTAAGCGAACTGGAATTGCAAAAAGTAACAAGTCAAAAGTCTACCGATTTGAATGAGCAAGATGAAACTAGACATGCACATATTCCAAAGATCTAAGACTCATAGAGACCCTAGAGAAAAGGTCTTTAGGAGTCTCAATGTCAAATTTAAGAAAATGTAGAGCACTAGCACCTTGAGTCTTGGCTAGAGGAATACCCTGGATTACAAACAGAGGAGACCACCAAATGCTCTATTGGTTTAAAGAGAGCCCATCAAGGAACTCATTAGCAGACTAGAAAAGCCAAGGATTGATAGCTTCCCAAGCTTTTCATACACTCTTAATAATCAAAGAGCCCTATATGTGCATGGTTTTTGGCATGATGCGAAGGGTTTGAAAGCCAATCCCCTTACATGTAGATCTGTAAATAAGAAACCTAAAGGAAATGCAATGCCAAACCAGAATCTTCCAAGATTCATCTTTAGTGATAGCATGAATAATCCACTTTGCACAAAGAGTGAGGCCTTGCTTCTACATAGAGAGAAGGCCAAGGCCTCAAAACTCTTTGGGAAGACAAAAAAAATCCCAAGCAACTCTACATAAGCCATCATAGTCAGAACTAGAAGCCCAAAGAAAATCATGGAGCAATCACTCTAATATTTTATAGGAGGCTTTAGAAGGAGCCCAACAAGAAGAATAATAGACATGCGTAGCTACAAGTACTTTAGACAAAAATTGGAATTTTCCCATAGGAGAAAGTAGTTTTGTAAGCCAATAATTCAGCTTCTTTGCAATCTTGACAAGCATAGCATTCTGTAGATCAACTAGAAAAGCTTGAAAGGAAAAAGGAATGTGAAGAAAGTGAAAAATCTACCTGTGCATAACCCATTTCCATTCAATCTAGTTAAGCCAAGGCAAAGCTAGCAAAAATGATAAGAGCATTTTATGCCATTGAATAGTAGAGTCATATGCTTGACAAAAAGTGTCAAGGAAATTCAAGGCATTAGCGATGTTTTTTAAAGAGTGAGAAAGGAATCATTGGCAAAATAACCATTGAACAACTATGAAGAGGAATCTAGTAAGGAAATGTCATGAACCAAACTAGAAGAGATGGAGTGCGCTAGCAAGTGACCAAACCCTTCAACAACAAGAACATATAACATTGGAGCAAGAGGGAAACACTACCTAATGGAATAAAAGAGCCCAAAGCCTTCAGATTGGGAGCTATTTATAGTAGTAAAAGAATTAACATCACCATAGACTAAAGAAATTTGGGACCGAAACCAAGAGCCTGGAGCATAGCCAAAATGAAAGGTCATTCAATCCGGTCATAGGCTTTGGCAAAATCAATTTTCAAAAAATTAGATGACTGATTGGACTTGTGAGCCAACTCTATGCCTTCCCAGACAACAACAATGTTGACAAGAATATACCTAAATTTGATAAAGCCAGTTAAAAGAAGGAGATGGAAAATTTTAAAAGAAATTTTCTTAGCAATAATCTTATAGGATGCATTCATTGGCTGCCAGTTACAAATATACTTAGGATCGCTAACTTTAAGTATGAATTTGATGTTTCCTTTTTTGATAATAGCTCCTAAGCTTTTATAATTGTAGGCCTTAAGATAAAATTTATGAAGGTCAGACCAATATAATCCCAAAGTTGTTTGTAAAATTCACAAGGAAACCCATTACACCCAAGGGACTTGTCCTCACCCATGGAAAAAATTGCATCTTTAAGGTCTGCTCACATAAAGAATATTGATCAACTACAATAGGTTGTAGATAATTATGTTGATTTGTAGTCTCTATTTATAGTTTGAAAAGAGTTTCCTAGATATTTTTAGGGGGAAGGTTTTTAATTTTTCATATCCACTACAAAAGGAAAAATCACCTCAACAAACAATCCCATTAGACATGCAAAATTTGTTGCAAGTGATCTACCAACTAATTTTCTTCCTTCTAGAAGATTAATCTAAGAACTTCAACTGCATAGAAGTAGTGAATATAGAAAAAAGAACTAAAGCTTTCCACCACTGATGATTACACATTATGCATTTTGAGCATGGGAAAATTGAAGTGAATAACTATAACTCTAACTATAAGATAATCAATAACCACATGGATTAGGTAAATAGCATTTGATTGTAGTGATTTATGTTTAGTTTTGCTTTTCTCATTAAAAGGTATATTCAAGTATTATCATTTCTAAATTTTATTAGAGTTTTATTGATGCTAGGAATTTCTCCCTTGTCACCAGATGAATATAGTGCAGTGTTGGGGTTTTATGTTATGTCCATTTTAGTGGACTTGCGGTTTTCTTGCAAATAGGTAGAACATTGATACAAACCAATAGAAAATACAAGAAATCAATAGCTACACTAGAACTGACATTAGGAGTAGAATATAAACTTTTAGAAAATTACCAACAAATGTGTATATCTGCCAATTCTTCTTACCCAAAATGTAAAGACTACCCCTGCAAAACCAATGCGACATCAGCAAATGCCATAAGATGCAAAAAATTCAACGAGAGTCAAAGTCTTTTGAATATTGACCAGTCAACATCAGTTGATTAACTATCACTAGTTTAACAAATACGATACATATACATATATGCTCAATTATAAGAGAAACCATAATTTCATAAGTAGATTACCAATACCAAATACCAGGTACCAGATGGTCTAACCATGATGCCAAGTTGAAATGAGCTCCAAAACCTGTCTAAGACAACAAAGGGCCAGAATATTGTAGGATTGCTTTACCACCCTACCATGAAGCTATTAAGCCTCCCTGAAATCTTTCTTGATATCAAAAGATACATAACCTGACAACGAGGAATACTAAAAAACCAAAACTAAGAGGAGAGTAATGGAATGTGTACACACTTTCTATACTATAACCATAAATTTTCATTCACGGTTTACCAAGGCATTTGAAAAAACCTTTTAAAGCCAATGAAAAATAACATGTTTAATCATTTACATTAAAAAATTTATTTTTCACTAAATAACTTCCTTCTCATAGGTCCATTAGGAAACATATCATAGGATCAGAACTTCATCAAGTAGTTCAATCTTCATTTCATAAAAATGAGGTAATATATTAACCCTCACTGCAATCTATAGTTCTATTCATTGTATGTCACAATATACCTAAATAACAACCACACTATCAATAAGCTTTACAAGGAAACATTTTGTGTACAATATTTCTAATTATCATATTCAAGAATTTAATATCATTCATCTATATAGAAAAGAAAAGCCTTCAGCATAGCTTAGCTTATACTAATTTTTCACTCATGGTCATAAGTAATAAATACATTCAATTTTCATTGTACAACCACTTCCAATAGAGTATATGCATAGGAATTAGTCTTTTTCATTCAATTCAAAGAAGAGGAAAGAATTGAAATTTTAATGCATTCTAGTCATCTTCAGGTTGTAAGAAAAAATCTAAAGGGATTCCAAGTAATATATTTAGTCATACCCACTCATAATCTAATGATTTTATTAAAAATACATCACTCCTATGTTGCACAATGAGAGCTTCATTTCTATGTTGATGACCAGTCCTTTATTGCTATCATATTTTGCATCATTCATTTGAAGGTCATGGTTCAACTAAGTTATTTAATCTTTCAAGGCTTATTTATTTCAAGAATTCATACACATCTATAGCTGAATTCAATGATTTCATGTTTCCCAACCACTACCATTTTAAGAGAACAAAGGCACCACAATAGGATAAATGTTCCAATAAAATAGGTGATTGTTTGCTAGAATTATATAGTCCACCCAAATATTCAATAAGAGGTGGTTAAAGAAGATTTAAAGGAATCACAAGGTGGGAATTGATGCACACTCCACAAGTTCATCTTTATGCATTTATGGATTTAGATGAAGAGAGCAAGGAGTTGATTACACCTTCTGCTCAAGCATAAAGTCATTCACATGCAAAAATGCTCAATACATAAGCCTATTGGTTTGTGATTGATTTACATCCAGATTAAAAGAAAAGGAAAGAAAAGAAATCTATCAATAATTAACTTGACTCTATTCACATTGCTTAAAAATATAATTGAAGACATTAAATTTAGTAAATTTCACAAGAGAAAAGGAACCCGGTTAGCCGATGGTTGCCAAGGCTTGTTTTCATAGGATCTCAATGTTGTTGGTCTCACACTTGGTAAATTGCTTCCTCCATTGCTACTATCAAAATTTTAGAGGAGCCAAATTTAGCCGATCCATTTCAAAAGGAACTGTATGGTGAATTCTCATTCCAAGACCTAGCTACATTTATCTTTGTTGAAGGATACAAATAGATCTAAAATAATGTAAGCTGCTACACCAACTAGCCATGGTAAATTTGGCTTGAAGTTTTTTCACTCTAAACTCCTTACTAGAATACTTCCCACATAAGTTGCATTCCCAAGAACAACGAACATGAACATGAAAGGATGTAGTCCCTCAACGGTTCCTCTCTTGATATTTAAGTGGATTTGTGGAAGTCTTCCACCCATATAGATAGCAATCATAGGCCATCCCAACCAAGTTCCTATTTTTCTAGAGGACTCCTCTTCCATTGCATTGCCAACCATTCGCTGCAAAAGTTTCCTCCCTATTAATATAAGGTAAGATTTATGTTCCACTTGAGTAGAGTAAGGGCTTCTTAAAGTAATGCTTTTGTAGGTAGGCAAGCTCAAGTAGTTAAGGACTCCAACAAAGGATATAATTGAAGTTATTGTGTAAATTACTATGGTATTGGAATTCATAGGACTCAGACATATAAGATTGCTAAGAAATCCTTCCTAATCTAGTGATGACTAGTTCAAGGTGTAGATTGTAATGCTTCTACAACCTTGCAAGATATAAGAGCCCTAAGTAGGAGTGTGACTGCTAGCTAGAGATCTTGCAGACATGTAATATAGGTCCCTCCTTGTGTTGGACCTATCTTTTGCTAAGATAGTAGGGATACGTAAAGTGTTTTCTTTCTCTGGCACCTTTAACAACTCTACCAGTGCTTTCTGATTATCATTTTTATCAAACTTGAAAAATGAACAATGATCAGTGATGAGGAGGGCCAAGAAACAATTCAGAGTTGTGAACAAAAATACCACGAATATTACTAAAATACATATAATTTTTATACACCTCATGTCATTATTATTTATTTTTCTCCAAAAATGGTCATCCTGTAACCTTGAAAATGCCAAGAATTAAAAACTTTTTGCTCAGATTTTGGTAACTATTTTTTTAAAACCTCACATCATCGCTTATAAAAAATTTGTTATTAATGTTGTTCCTTTCTAAATTAAGAAAAAAAATTATTACTTTAATCTACGCATAGTTAAATACCAAATTATTTAGTAAGTGACGGAGTGGGTTGTTACATCCTCCCCTCCTTAGAAAATGCATCATCCCGGTGTAGATATGTTAAAGCTTATAGTCATATCCATAGAATTTCAAGAATTCCATGTTGTAATGATCAATAATCTAACTTCTATGATTTATAACAATGCTATCAATAGAATTGACTTACATTTACTGAAATAAATTCAAGATTTGTGTTTGTTAAATGAAACCTACATTTCATTAATACATTAACTCTCATGGAACTATCTCTTCAAAGACATATTAACACAGAGTTAAAATAAAAAATTTAGAGAAAATAACACACATTTTATATAACCACGTATATGAGTAATCATTTCAAGAAAATTTTCTATGTGTGAGTGTGTGAATTCCATTACCATCCTTTAGTTTTACAAGGTTAGAAGTACCTCTCTCTAACAATATTCCCCCTTTCTTATAATGTTTCATTCCCTCTATTGTATTACAAGAACAACACCATAATATTAGTCCATAATATATCACAAATCAATCAAATACCCAAGGAATATCAAATTAATTACTTCCTTATATTAAGAAGTCTCAAAATTAAGTAACATATTACCTTAAAATCATATGATACCAAACACATATATGTGCTTACTTATCATACATTGGCATCAACTGGATTTGACCCCACCATTAGGTACTTCATAGCCACTTGCTGCCATACTTATACATGTATACTTACAATACCCTTAGCTTATTCCTATTTTTAATACCTCAAAAATGTAAATATTCAATATAGATATCAAGAGTCAATATTATCCTTTAAACCCATCTTTAATCACACCTTGATAATGAGTGAAAAAATTTATCAGCCATACATACCATATGTACCATCTAACATGTAGTTTTTTCTAGGTGAGTACTCATCCACATCAATAGGTCAATGTCCATGAGACATAATCAAGTGATGTAATCCCATTACATCTAATTCATCATAATTTGAATCATAATGAAATATAATGAGGTGCACATATAACATCATCAATGTAATAATTAATATTTAATCATCATTATGCATCTAAATGCTTGGTAAAGTTGACATACCACATAATTACATCATATAGCTCCATACATTTAACCAATATAATAGAAAGATCAATGATAGAAAGTCACACAATCAAACGTGTCAAGTAATATTGACCCAAGTTCTACATAAATAGATAGTTTTACCAAATCCCAAACACATATGTTGAACAAAGGGTCTAAATTGGGTGTATAATAGCTAAGTCTATGTTGAACACCATATCGACTAGGAGTCAAACAAATAAGTCAAGATGACCAAATCTTTAATTGTCATTCATTGACCAAGTTGTCTAAATAAAATGAGTCAACAATTTTCTATAAGTAGAAGTCACATGCATGGTGGATCATCACATATACATAACACCAATGAAAAATATGATCAAAGATAGATAAAAGAGGGATCTATACATACCCTTTTGCATTCTCATAGGGAAACCACATATTCATATACTTTCCACATAGACCAAAAATTCAAGTCAAGTTAGTCAAAAATTGACTACACGTAGTTAAATAAACAAGTAGAAGTAATATCTTCCAATTAATTATGCAACTTCATTCTAATTTCGAACTTATACATCAAAATAATAGGTATAATAATAATTTACATTTCATAAACCAACTATCGCCGAAATTGTTGAATACAACATATCATCACACGAATATTCCATATATGAGTATACTAAATAAGTTGACCTACATGTCAAACTATATTTCATCATATGTGAGAACCATGTCCTACTAAACAATTTCCACATTATCAATTGCAAGAATACATAAAATAATCAAGAAAAAACCTAGTTTGAATACTCAACAACTATTTCATTCACCATGTTCACATGTTATCAAATAATTTTTCATTTAAGAAGGGTAACACATGACTATACCCAAAGATGTTGATCTACATGTCATCCATCCATCAAAATGCATGATTTAATAAATACATGAAGTATAATTTAAAGCATCATACCTCAATTGGCATCATAGAAAATGTCAACCTACACATTGGACATGGAACAAGCACATCATACAAGTACAATGGCATCTACCATATGATTAGTATCATTAAGTACATAATCTAGGTATGCTCACCAATCACCTACAAGGATCAGTAAATCCAACTTTTATCAATTTAGTGACCTTAGGCCCTCATGCCCATCTTGTCAGCATAGTGTGCTTAACCAACATATAAGCATGTTTTATGATATATGGCCTTTACACCATTAAATCATCACATAAAATATGGTTTGAGGCACTTTACTTCCCAACCATGAAGTCTTACACTTCCATGGGATTCTACCTAACACATAGAATGCCCAATCCTGTGATGCCCAATAACAATACAAAATCACTTGCTTGGGATCCTACCTAACACATATAATTCCCAATATGGAAATGCCTTCACAATACCACAGGTACTTTCTGTGAGATCCATGACAATGGCCAACAGTGCAAAAAAGTAGGAGGTATCTAGTGTAGCCATCAAACATACTAATTCCATCATATGTCAAATTAGCCATAATCATGGATGTGGAAGGGAGATGAAACATGGGCAAGCATATCAATAACATATGCACATAGCTTTGGCCAAAGCATTTTTTTGTAGTGTTAGTATTACACTAGCAAGTAGAGTGGAAAATGAAAGCAACACTTCTACCCTTCTATGTTTGTCCACATTCCGCCCACACCAAAAGTTTAAGCTTTCCAAAATAATAAAAATAACATAAAATAAATGCAAAAGAAAGAATGTCATGTTCTTCACAATCTACTCCCTTATACATCCTATCAATGCTCCACAATGAACATCATAGATGACATCACTTACAAATCATAGGACTAGCATCATCAAAAAATACGCACACACACCCTAGCCACCTCAAGATCAAAGAAATCTTGAAAACAAGATTCATAATTCTCAAGTGAAATTCCAAAAAGGCGATACAAAACCAAAATAAAATTGAACAAGAGTCAAAATGAATAGGTCACATAAGAAATTGGTGGCTCGGTGGCCATAAAGAACATAAAATTTCAAACTAGTCCTTCAGCACATCCAAGTTCATTAAATTGAACATGATAAAATGAAAACCCAATTCATTTAAAGCATAAGGACTCCCACTAGTCACCAAGAGGGAGTAGATGTTTAACAACACTGTGTGTCCAAGGGTTGCTAAGAACTTAACCAAACTTCTCATGCATCACATACAATTTATCTTGATAATCACACATTTCTAAATGCATAATGGAACATGCAATACTTTTGCAAATGAAATCCATGTTCTTTCTACTTATTATATTAGGTTAATCAATGAACCTCATGAATCTGGCATAAAATAGAAATAAATTCTTGCACCACATGTGCATTACATGTCATTTATATAATAAAAAAATATTTTTCATTGCTATCATAAGCCAAATCTTCATTTGGTAGGATCTCATAGCCTAGTAGAAAAGTAAAACATCCTTTGACTATCTCAATAGTTCAAATTTAATAATCCAATACACATATTATACCATCATGTGGGTTAAAGTAAAAATAATCATAAACATATAAGGTACACAATTTACCATTCATTCCATAAACTTTTCATTTCACAATTTTTAAAGGAATGTAATTTTAACTCAAAATCATGACATGCATAAGGAGCATCATATCCTTCTATGTCAAAAGTAATCATAGCTAAGAGATACAACATGCAACCCATGTCATCATCTCATACAACATAATGTAAACTAGTTGACTTATAGTTGTTTGTCTAGCATAGTGAAGTCAAGGCCCAAGTGTAGAACCAAGAGCTTTGATACCATATGTAAAGACTACCCCTGCAAAACCAATTCCACAATAACAATCTCCATAAGATGCAAAAAATTCAATGAGAGTCAAAGTCTTTTGAATATTGACTAGTCAACATTAGTTTATTAACTATCACTAGTTTAACAAAAATGATAAATATACATATATGCTCAGTTGTAACAAAAATCAAAATTTCGTTACCAGATTACCAATACCAGATACTAGATACTAGATGATCTAACCATGATGCCAAGTTGAAATGAGCTCCAAAACTTGTCTAAGAACACAAGGGCAAGAATATTACTAGACCGCTTTACAACCCTACCACAAAGCTATTAAGTTTTCCCAAAATCTTTCCTCAAATGAAAGATACCCAACTTAGTAACGAGGCAAACTAAACAGGCTAAACTAAAAGGAGAGTAATGGAATATGTACACATTTTCTATAATATAACCAAAAAAATTCATTCATAGTTTAGTAAGGCATGTAACACAACCTTTTAAAGCCAATGAAAGATAACATATTCAATCATTTACATAAATAAAATCATTTTTGACTAAATAACTTCCTTCTCATAGGTCCATCAGGAAACATATCATAGGATCAAAACTTCATCAAGTAGTTCAATCTCCATTTCATAAAAATGAAGTAATTCATTCACCCTCAATGTGATATATAGTTCAATTCAATGTATGTCACAATAGAGCTAAATAATGACCACACTATCAATAAGCTTTATAGGATAAATTTTTGTGTACGATATTCATAATTATCATATCTAAGAATTTAATATCATTCATCTATATAGAAAAGAAAAGCCTTCAGCATAGGTTAGCTTATACTACTCTTTCACTCATGGTCATAAGTAATAAATACATTCAATTTTCATTGTACAACCACTTCCAATAGAGTATATACACAGGAATTAGTCTTTGTCATTAAATTCAAAGAAGAGGAAAGAATTAATATTTTAATTCATTCTAGTCATCTTAATGCTTTAAAAAAATCTAAAGGGATTCCAGGTAATATATTTAGTCATACCCACCTATAATCTAATGACTTTATTAAAAATACATCACTCCTATGTTCCACAATAAGAGCTTCATTTCTATGTTGATGACTAGTCCTTTATTGCTATCATATTTTGCATCATTCATCCAAAGGTCATGGTTCAACTAAGTTAGTTAATCTTTCAACTTTTATTTATTTCAAGAAATTATACACATCTATAGCTGAATTCAATGATTTCTTGTTTCCCAATAGCTACCATTTTAAGAGAACAAAGGCGACACAATAGGATAAATGTTTCAATAAGATAGGTGATTGTTTGCTAGGATTCTATAGTCCACCTAGAGATATTTACTAAGAGGTAGTTAAAGAAGATGTAAAGGAATCACAATGCGGGAATTGACATGCATAGTCCACAAGTTCCTCTTCATGCATTTATAGATTCAAATGAAGAGAGCAAGGAGTTAATTACATAGTCTGCTCATGCATGTAGTCATTCACATGCAAAAATGCTCAATACATAGGTCTATTGGTTTGTAATTGATTTACATATAGATTAAAAGAAAAGGAAAGAAAAGAAATCTATCAATAACTAACTCGACTCTATTCACATTGCTTAAAAATATAATTAGAGAAGGAACCTAGTTAACTAGTGGTTTCCAAGGCTTGTTTCTAAAGGATGTCAATTCCATTGGCCTCACACTTGGTAAATTGCTTCCTCCATTGTTGTCGTCAAAATTTTGGAGGAGCCAAAGGTAGCACATCCATTTGAAACAGAACTATATGGAAAATTCTCGTTGCAAGACGCAGCTACATTTATCTTTGTTCAAGGATACAAATATATCTAAAACAACACAAGTTGTTGCATCAACTAGCCATGGCAAATTTGGCTTCAAGTTTTTCTAGTCTAAACTCCTTACTAGAATAGTTCCCATATAAGTTGCATTCCCAAGAACAGCGAACATGAACATGAAAGGATGGAGTCCGTCAACGGTTCCTCTCTTGATATTTAAGTGGATTTGTGGAAGTCTTCCACCCATATAGATATTAGTCATAAGTCATCCGAACCAAGTTCCTATTTGGCTAGAGGACTCCTCTTCCATTGCAATGCCAACCATTCCCTGCAAAAGTTTCCTCTCTATTAATATAAGATAAGATTTATGTTCCACTTGAGCAAAGTAAGGGCTTCTTGAAGTAATGCTATTGTAAGTAGGCAAGCTCAAGTAGTTAAGCCCTCCGATAAAGGATATAATTGAAACTACAAAGAGAACTACTAAGGTATTTGAATTCACAGGACTCACAGATATAAGATTGGTAAGTAGTCCTTCCTGATCTAGTGATGACTAGTTCAAGGTGTAGGTTGTAATGCTTCTATGACCTTGCAAGATATAAGAGCCTAGAGTAGGAATGTGACTACTAGTTAGAGATCTTGCTGACATGTAATATAGGTCCCTCCTTGTATTGGACCTGTCTTGTGCTGAGACAACAGGGATATTCAAATTGTTTGCATTCTCTAGCACCTTTATCGGCTCTGCCAGTGCTTTTTGATTATCATTTTTATTAGACTTGAACAATGAACAATAATTAACGAGAAGGAGGGCCAATAAACAATGCAGAGTTGTGAACAAAAACACCACGAATATTACTAGAATCCATATAATCTTTATACACCTCGTTTCATAAATTTTTTTTGAGACAGAATCTATTAGCTATTTTTCCCCAAAAATGGTCATCCTGTAACCTTGAAAATGCCAAGAATTAACAACTTTCCGCTTAGATTTTTGTAACTGTTTCTTTAAAACCTCACTTCATCGCCTGTAACGAATTCGTTATTAATGTTTTTTCCTTCTAAATTAAGCAAATAATTTATTACTTTAATCTATGCATAGTTTAATACCAAATTATTCAGTAAGTGATGGAGTGGGTTGTTACACATGATTAAATTATAAGTTTTTGTCCAAATTGATATTTAATCTATAATCTAAATAATAATTCTTCTTGTATACAATGAAATTGCAATTGTTTGTCTAGATTGATATTTAATCTATAATCTAAATAATAATAACTATAATTTAAATAAAATAGAAAATATTAAAATTCTAGTCAATTCAAAGAAATGTGAATGATATTTTGTACCACTATACAACTGAAAATATTGTTTGAGTGAAGACAAACTAGCAAATATTCTACTAAAAATACATAGAGGACAACAGTTTGAAAATTTTAGAGAAATAAGTAGGTAAAATATAATCCCTCTAGGTCAAAATTATTGGAATGTTAATTTCTCCCTCAAATGAAATGTAAAAGCATAATAGATAATTCTAGAAATTCTTGGATTGACTAATAGGGTTATGTAAAGTTCTAGGAGTAATTTATGTGTAGATAGTTCTAGAAAAATTTATTTGTTCTATGTTAGATAATTTAGATGTTTCTAGAAACAATCAAAGACCTCTATATCTTGTAATGTTATTGATATGGAAAAAATAGTTAATGAAATATATTAGTGTTGCAACACATTGAGTATTTTTACTATTTTAGTTTATTTTGTTCATCCATCTTTCACAAGGTGTATTAGAGTTTCCCTATGTTTTTGCAAGTGGTATCAGAGCAAGTTAAGAAAATCCTATCACCATTTGTAATAGATGAATCAAAGCCAAATTAATTGGGAAAATCTTGTCACCTGTTTTGATAGAAGCAATTAATCAAGGGATAGTGAAAGAAGGAAGGAATTTGTTTGTCACCATTTGTGACAACAAAGAGATTTAAATTATTTTGCAGAGCAAGGTTATTTGGAGAACCTTGTCACCATTTGTGACAAATGAACCTATCAAGGGGTAGCTAAAAGAAGACATAAATTTGATCAAGGTTATTAGTGGACCCTATCACAGACATTTTTGATAGATGAGACAAAATTATCAATGGATCCTATGAAAAGAGAAAATCTTTAGTAGCCAATTGCTAATAAAATGTTTGTTGAAATTAAAGGCCACAACTTTGGAAGACACTATTCATGCATTAGCAACTATGAAGATTATTGGAAAACAACATTTTGACATTAGGAAAAAGAAATGATTTTGATTCATATGCAACAACATTTGCAGTTGAAATTAGCAGGGAGTGTTAGAATGTGTAATTTCTCCCTCAAATGAAATGTAAAAGCATAATAGAGGATTTTAAAAATTCTTGGATTGACGAATAGGGTAAGGTAAAGTTCTAGAAGTCATTATGTGTAGATAGTTCTAAAAAATTTAATTTGTTCTATGTCGAATAATTTAGATGTTTCAGGAAACAATCAAAGATGTTTATAAATAAAAGCATCTTGTATTATTATTGATATGGACAAAATGGTTAATGAAATTTATTAGTGTGGCACAACATTCAATATTTTTTCTGTTTTAGTTTATTTTGTCCATACATAGTGTATTAGAGTTGTCCTAGATTTCTACAAAAATATTGATCTTTCACAAATTTATCGTATTTTATTAACTTTGTTGCATTATAGCTAATGTTGTACATCAACATTTTAATTTACAATAAATAAAGTTACCATTGTTTTAGACTTGTTGAGGCAAGATATTCTTGAAATTCATAAAGTTGTTAATTATATAACATTCAAAATAATCTGCATTTTTCTAGAATGATTGTAAACTCTTTTGTAAAGGTAGAAAAGTTGTCATTGTAGTGTAATAGTAAATTATTATTTTTTAGTTTATTCCAAATTTAAATATTTTTAAAGATGTCTTAAATTATAAAATGTTAAATTAGATTTTATTTTATTTGGTTCAAAGGTGAAAGATTTTGAAAGGATTTTTTTTTTTTTTTTTTTTTTAAATTTAAAAATGTGAGTATCATTCAGAAGATCCAACTTTGAGCTTTGGGCTGAAAATGAATATTATGTAAACCTCAAGGGAAAGCTTAACTAATTTTTATAGAATTAAGATATTGATTTTTTCTTCCTAAATGTTTTCTTCATTTCTTTATTTTAAAACATTTATTGTTTTCAAAACCTACTTTTAGGTTAGTACACATTACAGTTTATTAAAAAATTAATTAATTAAGATTTTGGTAATTGAAGTTGTAAGAAGCCAATAGTGGCATGCGGTGATGGTTAAGTTGTTGAGTTGTTATCCTTGCCATCCAAGTTGAAATCTAATGGGGTTGAGGTCCCCCGTTTGTGGCCTCACTAGTTCATAGCTCTAGGTCAAAGTGTTTACCCCTCAAAGGGAAAAAAAATAAAAATTGAAGTTGTAAGAAAAATCAAAATTTTTTCTTTTTAAGTTTTTTCCCTCTTAATAAGAATAGTTTATTTTAGTTCATTAACTAATGTTTTTATCCTTAAAGAAGTACAATATTTTGTAATAAAATATTATTAATTTTAATTGAGGACTATGCTTTTTAAATATTAAGATATTCATAACAAAAAAGATGTAGATCTACATCTATAATATGTTAACTTTTTAAAATGTGATCTATTGTAAATATGAAATAACATTGTTCAATTTTATATTTAAGATCTTTTCATTGTTTTTCCTTCAATGGTTTTTATAGAAGCCTAATGCCCAAGCTACTACCATGTATACTCATTATGAAGGAGTTAGTAAAAGTTCTGTAAATTTAAGCATCCTTATCTTTTCCCACAAACTTAATTCTAGTCATTAATATTTTGCCCACCACATGCACTTATCCTTTTCTAACCATTGTATGCATTCTTCCTTTAGTTCATGTGTACCTTCTTCTCATGAATTATCTAACCAAATAGTATATCCTAATTACAACTTTGAAGAAATGGAACCTTCAACAAGTGAACATATTCCAAGGACTCTACCTTTTGTACTAAAAATATAGAAAAATAAATAGATAATACTATGCATGTAACAAAAAAATGATAGTTACCCATAGACATCCTAAAAGATTATAGAGAGTTTCAACTACATTTTCTTCAAATATAGGCAGAGACTACTCTAGAAGTAGCCATGGAGAAAGACCTTCAACAATTAGAGTTCCATCAATATTGTACTACAAATACAGGAATGTAGAAAAAGTAATAGAGAATATTATACACATAACAAAGATGTGATAGATTCTCGTAGACATGCTAAAGCATTACAATGAGTTCCAACTACCTCTACACAAATAGAGGCAGAGACTATTGTAGACGTAGCCATAGAGAAGGAAACTCAATGGTAAGAGTTCCATCAATTAAATAGTCACCAAGATCCACTACAAGAACAATATACCTACAAGCCAGAAATTGCACTTCATGAACTCCAAAAATAGTAGAGGAGAAAGTGAAATTGAGAATATTATGCCCCCCATAAAGATCAAATAGATTCTCAAAGACATGCTAATAGATTGGAGAAAATTGTAAATCCCTTGCAACCAACAGGAACAGAGAGTGTTGACCATACAACCACACAACAAATAGTTTCAGGATTACAAGAGCAACCACTTGAAGTTTGACAAACCCCATTGGAAGAAGAAAGGAATAAACAAGAAAGGATTACGTAAATAAATTGATTATACAATGGTACTCAAAAAAAATTTTCAAAGGATTGGTTGATTGTCTAAATTACAAAGTTGTGTGCTATATGGAAGGAGAATTATGCAGGGATACATCAATTATCAAACATGACTCCCACATGCAAGACATGCCATCAGTTGTTATCCTTAAATAACATGGATCTAGGAAAACAACTTCATGTACTCAAGAGATTGACCTAGCTTGAAGAGATGTTGATTGCTAGACTCAACCCAGTATTACCAGTGACTCATAAATTTGGGGGTCAATATAAATATTGTGGTGACACAATGAGCTTTGTGCACAGTATTTTATAGTATTGCAAACGTTCTCCCACATAGAATACAAGACCTAGATATAGTCATCATTCAAAGATTACATACAATGGGCCAATCCTATGATTGTTATATAAAGAGAAGTCACATTATAGATGCATTGCAATACATGGTGAACTATGGCGAATAATACAAGAAGGTCGCAACTAATTTTGAACATCTAGCAAACGTCCTTGAAATAAGAATAGATATCTTAGGTATGCTCAAAATCATTGAAAGAGTAGAAGACATATTAGTGCCAAATCATGAAATAGATATTGATGAAGACATAAATTGAAATATCACATCATACACATTGTCATTTATGTCTCAGAATCCAAAAATAATATGTGAGGTACAAATCATTAAGAAAAAGTTACAACTTGAAGATAATGCAGACAATGTTGTTAATTGGCATGTAATAGATTCATCTCTAGTAAATGAATACAACACTGAGGGATTTCTAGATATGGCATTTCTAACACTCTTCGAAAATGGATCTACCCTCTACATGGAACCCCATATAAAGGAAGTTCACATTCATTGCACAATAGTTAATGAGGTCCTATGATGAGAGATTTGGGAGGCACCCTCCCTTTTGATATTTCATCATCAATGTCATGGTTAGACATCATAGCCAATCAATTAAAGTGATATTCATTAAAAGAAATATAGAAGAAAATATGCCTAATGCTATAGAAAATCTTCATGCACACCTTACAAATTTGCTAATTTTCCCACTTGCACAAGAGCTAGTGTGCTATGGTTCTTCCATGTGAGGTACATGACCATATTAGAACAAGTGCCAAATGGAGTTGATAAACTTGATCAGCCAAATAGGTTCACCTACACTTTTCTTCACACTAAGTGTAGTAGACACAAAATGGCTAGATTTCCATCAATTGTTTACAAATGACACTTCCCTAAGAACATTATCAAATAGATAGCACATGGACAACATAATCAATAACCCTTATACTATATCATTATACATGCATCATTACTTTACAATATTTTGTGAAGAAGTCATTGAAAATTTTTTGAGTGTAGAAAAGTATTGGTATTGATCTGAGTGGAAAAATAGAGGAAGTGCACATATGCATGAAGTTATCTAGATAAAAAATGTGCCAAATATGGATAAAATTGATTGGAATAATGTTGGAGAACTTGAAAGAGGATGACTCTTTTTTCATAAGTATGTTATTGCTTGGAACCCACATGAGCCTTCACAAAGAAATAACACACTCTTCCATAGTTCACTTGATGATGCATGCTTGTTGGACATGGATGAGATATTATCTAAACACCCTTCCCATAACTATGAAGAATCGATTATTCAAGTTCAAAGACATACAAAATGTAGACAAGGCGTGTGCTTACAAAAAATGGGTACAAAACTAGAGCCTTGCTACAAAGCTCCATGGAAAGAACAAATGTACTTTATCATGTCATGAGGATGGAAAAAAAAATAACCCTAGAAGAAATGATGATAGATTTAATATTCAAAATTGGGAAATGTCATTCATTTGGAGAGCAAATATTGATTGCCAACTATTTATCCCATAGGAGCGTGTTCTCAAATACATTGCTAAATATACATCTAAGGTAGAAAGAGCATCTGAGACATATAATAATATGTTAAAATTATATATTCATCCCAAGAACCTGATAGCCCATCTCTTATAATGTACTTAAAATTTATGATAGAAGTTGTAGCCGAACATGACATAGGGGAAAGAGAAACATGTCATGTGCTTCAAAAATTGCCACTTGTCATTTGTAGTCATCCTTTCACATCATTGAAAGGTTCTCGAATAATGTTTGACCGGATAATAGACACATTAGAAAAAGGCCAAATACACTCTAAATACATTGAGGTATATAGTTAATGAACTCCAAAGCTTGAGATGGTAATACTTCTTGAATCTACATGATCATACACTTATTCAACAAATCATAGAAATGACAAGTGGAAAGAAAGAAAGGTGCAAGCCATTGTAAATGTTTACCCAAAGTTAAATAATATTCCACATATAGACTTAAACCAAATTGAAATATTCTAATGGAGTGAGCTTCCCTTATACAAATATTTTCATATCATAGAAAATGACATTGGTTTGATAGAAAGTAATAATTATTACAAATTGGACCAACATGAATACAAATGGATATCAAGTTTGGCATGTTAATCACATGCTAGAATGTGAGCCAAAATTAAAAAAAGAAGAAGCAGAAGAGGAGCAGGAAATAATGCAGATGAATGAATGAAAAATGTTGTCACAAATGGGGACCTTGCATAATATCACCCTTGATGAACTTGATATGCTTGGCAGACATGATTTTGATAACAATAGCAAATGGGATCAAATTTAATTCCCCAACATCTACATGAAATCACAACACAACTCATAAATACAAATAAAAATATTGCACAATGTGAGAATGTCCTATTAAATTACCATACTCTGAGTGATCAATTGTCAAAAATTCAACACATGCAGCTCTCACAATAATTATGGGACACAAAAAATGTCCAACTAGAAAACTACTTTACATGATTAGTCAAGGAATAGTTGGTATAGGAAATTCATACTTAACTCATTGCATAAGAAATGATTTGAAAAATAATGGTCAACCACAGAAAGGATAACTACTGGTACTAGATTCTATAGTGTCATGTCCCCTTTTCAAATAATTAAAAATAATAATTTTTGCTAACGCAGGCAAGCCCAAAAAGGTGAAGTTTCGGCAAAAAGGGCTAATCTTTGGAAACCAATGGACTAATAAATGAAAATTATTATTCAAATATGTTTTATTAACCCCATTTGGATGTGAGTTAGGGTTATTCCCTCTTTTAAGGGATTTGGAGGCATTTTGGGCTCATTCTAGAACTTGAATTTTGCTCATTGCTTTGTTGTTCTTTAGAGGCTGCCAAACCTATGGAGAAGGAGACCCAAGGATGGGATTTTGGAGGTTTTTAGGAAGGCTAAGGATCGAATTTTAAATCCATTCCATGTGAAAGCTCATCCAGAGTTTGCCCTTGTGCTGAACAGTGCAAATTTGTGTGTTTTCGAGTGTATTTTTTGTAAGAGTTTGCTGTTTCCGGTTGAGTATTTCATATTAGTTTTGGTTGCTGATATATTTCAAACATTTAGATGTTAAAATAGAGCTGAATCTATGTATTGGGTCATGGTTAAACTTCTATGATAGATTATAAGTGTTTTGTGGTGTTTTCGAGCTATTTTTTGTTATTTTTGGGAGCCCGATGAGCATTCTTTTTGTCCTCCATTTGAGAGCTATTGTGTAAATGTTATACAGATCTAGAAATGTCATTTTTTAGGTTGTTATGCTGCTAAAATTTCTGTAAAAAATTTTACTTTCAAATTTATTAATAATATGTGAAGCTATGAAGTTTTTGGCACTATTTCGGGCATACCTGATTTGGGGTTTACTGACAAATTGGTGGATCTTTGAAATATTGGTTGTTTGATTTTTAAATTTTGATTAGAGGTTTGAAATATCATATAAAATTAGAGAAAAGGACATTTCAGTGGTATCAGAGCTATGATCTTGCCAGCCTAAGGGTTTGTAGAAGTTTGCATGCAACTAAGTGAAAGAGAAAAGAGATATTTGCAACGAGAAAAGAATAAAGAAATTTTGATCAAACCTCCATTTGAAAGTAAAAGTACAAAATCCAAGGAAGGAAAAAGTATGGCTTATCTAGATGAGATGGCAAAGAAATTCTTCCAAGACATCCAAAATACTCAGAAGCAAATAGTGGATAGTTTGGCAAAAATTAGAGAGGCTTTGCGAATATTGACAAAAAAATTGCAAGGAGATGCATCTATTAATGAAAAAGGAAGCACTTCAGAGGAGCCAATAAATTTGAAACCCACACCCTCTAAATCAACAAGAATTATTTTTCTACCTGTAGATGAGCCACCAGTGCCAAATCCAGCCCTTAATCCCATGGAAGAGGTTACAAGTAACTTGATTGCATTAAGAGCTACTTATAATGGCTTAGATGATGACTTTCACAGTTCAGTTCCTTTTACAGAATATGTGGATATGATGAACACTTTGATGCCCAAGAAAGAGTACAGGTGGGAGCATGACATAAGTGGAAGAGAGCTCAAAAATAAAATAAGCAAGTTTAGAACACCCACTTTTGATGGAACAAATAAAATTTCAGCTAGAGCATGGCTAAAAAAATTACAGACCTGCTTCAAACTTAATGCCATGAAGGAGAGTGATGCTATTCAATTTGAAAGTCTACACTTGGAAGATGTAGCCTATGATTGGTGTTATCATGGAATGACTACTCAAGGTCATGATCAAGTAACTACATTTGATGATTTCAGTCAAAGAGTGATAGATATATTTGACCTCAAGGATGATGAAGAGTATTTTAAAGAATTGTCAAAGTTGAAGCAAACCAAATCAGTTAATGAGTATATAGAAGAGTTTTAAAAAGTGGTTGTTATGGTACGTGATATGAGTGAAAAGAGGATTGTTTATCTTTTTCTTGATGGTTTGGAAGATTATTTTAAGGGTTTGGTTAAGGCTTTCTCACCCTCAACCTTACAAGAAGCTATCAAAAGAAGCTTGCAACTTGAAACTTGCATGCCTATGAGACCAATCACTAATAAAAAACCCCCAAATCTTTGGCAACATAAGGGGAATTTTTAGAAAAAGACTTTTCCAACACTACCACCAAAAGATGTGATAAATGTGGCAAAAAAGAAGGTAGATGAAGAGACTAGGAGTTCATTATGAAGGAAAAAGCTTTGTTTCACTTGTAGAGAACGATGGGTTCCTGGACACAGATGTTTGGAGAAAGGTCAAGTGCACTATATTGAAGTTGCTTCAGGATCTGATTCAGATGAGCATGAGGAATTTCATGATACTAAGGAGGAGGAAGAAGAAGAGAAAGAAAAAGAAATCAGAAAGGATGGAACTTTAGCAGCATTATCAAGAGTCCCAAGATACCATCCCTTTTGAATTCGAGGGGTACTAGTAGGGAAAAGGTTGACAGTTCTTCTTGCTAGTGAGGCAACTCACAATTTTATTGATGAGGGATTTGTCATGAAAAGAAGGCTTAAAGTAGAAGATTTTGAGGGATTCAATGTTACTGTGGTTGATGGATTCACTATGCCTTGCACACGGGTGGTGAAACAACTCAAGATGACCTTAGGAGATTATGAGTTATGTCATGACTTCTATGTTGTTGGCATTGGGGAGATAGATCTTGTATTGGGTGTTCAATGGTTGCACTCTATTGGAGGCTATTACATGAACCATCAAACTATGGAATTTAAATTTCATTCCAATGGGAAAGAATTCTTATTGAGAGGCTTATCAAATGGAGCACCTAAGGTGGTCTCTTCAAAGAGGATGGAGAGGACTTTTTAAAGAGGACAAGTAGCATGGGCAGCAGGAGTCATGATCCATCCCACAAGCTCTCCAAAGAATCAAAGTAATTTCAATTTTGAAATTCAAAATATTCTTGATAAGCATAGTATAGTTTTCAATGACTTGCCTCTAGGATTACCACTAGATAGAGGTTTTGAGCATGTTATAGAGTTAGAACAGGGTGCCAAACTAGTTATAACAACCCCATACTTCCATCCAAAAGGTTATAAGGAAGAAATTGAGAAAACTATTAAGGAACTCCTAGACATGGGATTCATAAGGCCTAGCTCTAGCCCATTTGCATCATCTATGGTACTTGTCAAGAAAAAGGATGGTACAATGAGAATGTGTATAGACTACAGGGCTCTAAACAAGAAGACCATAAAAAATAGGTATCCCATGCCATGCATAGATGAACTCATTGATGAGTTGCATGGTGCTATATACTTCTCAAAAGTTGACTTAAGATCAGGGTACCATTGAATCTGAATGAGGAGTGAAGATGTGGAAAAGACTTCTTTCAGATGTCACTATGGGCACTTTGAATTTCTTGTTATGCCATTTGGCCTCACTAATGCACCTACAACATTCCAATCTTGTATGAATAAGGTATTCAACTAGCATCTTCCAAAATTTATTTTGGTATTTTTTGATGATATCTTGATTTACAGTAAAACATGGGAAGAGCATCTAAAGCACATAGACACTATTTTGGGAATCTTGGAGCAACAATCCTTCTATGCTAAGCTATCTAAATGTGAGTTTGGTCTGATAGAGATCCTATATTTGGGACATATTATTTCTAAAGGAGTACAGGTTGATCAACAAAAAATCCAGGCAATTTTGGATTGGCCTCCACCCACAAATCTTACACAGTTGAGAGGGTTCTTCGAGTTGTGTAGCTACTACAAGAGATTTGCCAAGGGATTTTCTCAGCTTGTTTCCCCCTTGACTGATTTGACAAAGAAAGGAGCTTTTTTTTGGACAGAAGAGGCACAAAAAATATTTGATAAGCTTAAGGAGGTAATGAATTCATGCCCTGTGCTTGCAATTCTAGATTTCTCTTTACCTTTTTTTGTTGAATGTGATGCTTCTGGAGAAGGTATAGGGGCTGTCCTAACCCAAAGGGGACATCCAATAGCATTTGAGAGTAGAAAAATAAATCAATCAAAGAAAGGTTACTCCATCTATGATAAGGAAATGTTGGCAATCATGCATGCACTTCTTAATTTTAGACAATATTTGGTATGTGGGAGATTCATTGTAAAGACAGACCATAATAGCCTTAGGTTCTTCTTGAGCCAAAGGGATTTGAATGATCATCAACAAAAATGGGTAAGAAAATTGCAAGCTTATGATTTTGATATTGAATACATGAAAGGAAAGAATAATGTCGTTGCTCATGCTCTCCCAAGAAAGCCCACTCTGTGTTCCTTAACATCTATCTCTGCTGATTAGAAAGTCTCCATAATTTTAGAGTATGCTAAAGATTCCTTTGCCACCAAGATTTTGGATAAGTTAGTGGATGATAATAGGTACAAGGTTGTTGATGAATTGATTTATTATAAGAACAGGATCTTCTTAGTGCCAGGATCAAAAACTAAGGAGAGGATATTGAGGGTCTTTCATGACACACCTTTGGCTGGTCATCAAGGATACTTTAAGACATACAGGAAAATTTGAGAGCAGTTTTCATGGAAGGTTATGAAGGAGGATGTCCTTAAACACATTAAGGAATGTATGGTATGCCAACAAAGCAAGAGTGAGCAAAATTTTCTTCCAGGGTTGTTGCAGCCACTTCCTATTCCTGAACAAAAATGGGAAAGTGTTTCCATGGACTTCATCACTTTTTCTTCCAAGGTTCAAGGTAAGGATTGCATATATTTGGTGGTAGATAGACTAACTAAGTATGCACATTTCTTTCCTATCACATCTGATTTCAAGGCATCACAGGTGGCCTAATTGTTCTTCAAGGAAATTTTTAGATTACATGGCTTGCCTAGAAACATTGTTAATGATCGGGACAGTAGATTCCTCAACTCTTTTTGGAAGGAGCTCTTTTATTTGATAGGAACTAAACTCACTCCTAGTACTAGCTATCACCCTCAAACAGATGAACAAACAAAGATAGTTAATAAATGGATAGAGGGATATTTGAGGAACTATGTTTCAAATCAACAACATTCTTGGGTGAAATGGTTGCACCTAGGGGAGTATTGTTACAATACATCTCATCACATTTCTATTGGTATGCCTCTTATTTGTGCTCTTTATGGTTATGATGTCCTTCCCTTTGTTGATCTAGTACTTTCAGATAGCAGAGTACCTATAGCAAGTGATTTCGTCAAGCAAAGCCAAGACATAATAAGGTCCCTCAAGGATAATCTACAACATGCACAAAACCAATAGAAGTTGTATGCTGATAGCAAAAGGACCAAAAGATCTTTTGAGCTGGGAGACTTTGTATTTTTCATGTTGTAGCCATATAAGAAAAGCACCTTGAAGAGGAGTGGGGCAGAGAAACTCAAGCCAAGGTTCTATGGGCCTTATAAGATCACCAAGAAGGTAGGAGAGGTAGCTTATGAATTGGAGCTCCCACCAAACAGAAAAATACATAATGTTTTCCATGTATATTACCTGAAGAAGGTTCTAGGCTAGCAAACCATAGTACCTATATAATTACCACCTCTTGATGATGAAGGGAAATTAGTTTTGATACTAGAAGAGATTTTCGATACAAGAGAGAAAAGATTGAGAAATAGGAGCATCATAGAGCATTTGGTCAAATAGAAAGGAATACCACTGGAGGATGCAACTTGAGAAGGAGCACATATTCTTGAGAATTCCAACCTTCATTTCTTGAGGACAAGCAATATTTGGGAGGGGAGGACTTGTCATGCCCCCTTTTCAAATAATTAAAAATAATATTTTTTGCTAAGGTAGGCAGGCCCAAAAAGGTGAAGTTTCGGCAAAAGGGGCTAATATTTGGAAACCAATGGACTAATAAATGAAAATTATTATTAAAATATGTTTTATTAACCCCTCTTGGATGTGAGTTAGGGTTATGCCCTCTTTTAATGGATTTGGAGGCATTTTGGGCTCATTCCAGAACTTGATTTTTGCTCATTGCTTTGTTGTTGTTCAGAGGCTGCCAAACCTATGGATAAGGAGACCCAAGGATGGGAGATTTCATGTTTCTAAGAAGGCTAAGGATGGGAGTTTAAATCCATTCCATGTGCAAGCTCATGCAGAGTTTGCCCTTGTGTTGAACACTGCAAATTTGTGGGTTTTCGGGTGTATTTTTTGTAAGAGTTTGGTGTTTCCGATTGAGTATTTCATATCAGTTTGGTTTGCTGCTATATTTTAGACATTTAGATGTTAAAATAGAGCTTAATATATTTATTTGGTTGTGGTTAAACTTATATGATATTTTATTAGTGTTTTGTGGTGTTTTTGGGCTATTTTGTGTTATTTTTGGGAGCCCGATGAGCATCGTTTTTGTCCTCCATTTGGGAGCTGTTGTGTAAATGTTATACAGATCTAGAAATTTCATTTTTCAGGTTTTTATGCTGCTGAAATTTCTGTTAAAATGTTCACTTTCAGATTTATTAATAATATGTGAAGCTGTGAAGTTTTTGGCACTATTTCGGGCATACTTGATTTGGGGTTTATTGAGAAATTGGTGGATCTTTGAAATATTGGTTTTTTTATTTTAAAAAACTGATTAGAGGTTTGAAATATCATATAAAATTAGAGAAAAGGACATTTCAAATAGGTTTCATTGCATTCAAGATACATGCATCTACTATACATATGATGTTGAAGATACCTATTAAGAAAATGCAACTACTACAATGGCAAGCATTAACTACATTGGAAGAGGAATTGAAATAAATAAGATACATTCTTATTGATGAATTGAGCTTCATTGGTCCAAAGATACTATTGAAAATAGATAGTAGACTACAACAAGAATTTTTATAAAATCAACTACTTTTCTTTGGTGGCCTTTCTATTATCTTAGTCAGTGACCTTGCCCAATTACCCCTCATGATGGACAAGTCTCTATACATATCACATTCTACTACAAGAACATTATGGGAACAATTCAAAATAGTCATCACATTAGATACAATATTTTGAAAATAAGGCAATGATATAGGACAGATTAAATTTTGTCAACTTCTACAGAAGATATGAAATACAAAACCAACAAAAGAAGACTGAGAACTCCTATTCACATGCAAAAACCACCAAATAAAATTAGATGAAAAGGATAAATTTGAAAAATCAATACATGTGTTTGCTATGAATTATCTTGTCAAACTACACAATAAAAAAATGTTGAAACTGTTGAATTTTCCAATTGCAATAAGTAAAGAAATAAAAACTACATGCAATATGGAGTATGTAGTTGTTGAAGAATGGCTTGAAAATGAAATCCTATTGTGAAAATGGTAGCATATTATTCTCATGACAAACATATTGACACAAGAAGGCCTCGCAAACTGAACATTGGGTGAAATAATTGAGGTTGTTTATAGTGATGACTTCAGACCTCCACAACTTCCACTATACATTGCAACAAGAATTGATAATTATAGTGGTCCTCCATGAGATTAAAATGATCCAAAAAATTTTACCAATAATTCCATTGACCTTGGGCATATGAAGATAATTACCCCTAAAAATGGCATCAACTTTAAGCATTCACAAATCCTAGCAGCTTACACTACACAAGCAACAATTGACATTGCTAAGATAGAAAGGAAAGGGATCCCATTCACAAAAATATGTAGAGTTAGATCACTAAAAGACCTATGCATTCAACCAATTTTCTCCTTTGAAAGTCTCTCCCAAATGGAAAATAATCCATACACAATCATAAGGTAAGGAGAAGAAGCTGAATTGCATCAAATTGCCTCTCAATAATCAAGGTATGCAACACTTTCCTAGATTTGTACTCTCATTATGAAATACAAGTCCAATTATTGTCTTCTCAATATTATAAAATACTTATGTTTCCACTAATGAAATCTAATTACTTATGTCCAAGACCCCAATTCAAGATTTCAATGACTAGAAATTGTTCCAATGACTAGAAATTTTTTTATTTAAAGAGGGATAAACGCTTTGACCTAGAGCTATGAACTAGTGAGGCCACAAATGGGGGACCTCATTCCCATTAGATTTGAACCTTGATGTAAAGGATAACAATTTAATCATCATAGCATGCCACTATTTGTAATAATTGCAGAAAAATAATTATGGAGGTCATCCAAAAATAAGTTTTAGGTACCCAATTTGGGGCCATGCATGCCTAAAACCTCTTCAGCTAAGAACCAATGACTAAGGAGCATCCACACTACCAAATTTTCCTAGGGCGCAATCCTGGCCTCATCCCTTATGATGTCTTTGAACCTTGCACTCAACAAGACTTGATCCCTTGTGGGCTCTTTGTGAGCCATTCAACTTCACTAGTAGACCAAGGGCCCATTGACATTAAATTAAGAAACTCTCAATTAAGAACCACAAAAGAGAGTCACCCTATGGAGACTTGAACCTTGGTTATAGGCCCTACAAGCAAGAAGCCCCACCATTTCACCAAAGGCACAAGCCTTCAAATGATTGGAAATTGTTCCAATGGATGGCTCAAGATTATTTTGTAAGGTGAAAAAATCACTTCATATTTTGTTACCTTTTATACCCAATTTCATGTATAGTTGTGGTAAGTATACTATGCTTCACAATCTATGCAATTTTACCTAGAATATACAAGCACATTAATTGGGTGTAATTTCCTATTTTGCTAATATTATTTGGTTTCTTAAAACAAAAAGTGCATGATTAGTTTGAACATTCCCTATTATGTTCTACAACCCACTTCACAGAACTCTTTGAAGATGGAATCAAAATCATCCATTCTTCTACACAGATTTAAAAGACATATAGAAACAACCAAGAATGAAATAGAAAATTTGATTCAACAAAGACACTTGGACAATTAGTTCTAAAACATATTGGTATTTAAGAGAAGAATATTTACAAATACAATTGTCTTAGAGTGTATGGATCATTTGTCCTTATCATAAAAGATTAATAGTATTTTACCTAACTCAATTTGTCAAAAATGATTTAGTATATGATCCTTTGGTTTTCTCTAAAGGTTGTTTATGGATCTTGTCTCTTCAATGTCTTAAACTTATCTCCTTATCTAATATGTTATGTTTTTTCCTTTATTACTAAGTTTCTCTATCTGATCTCCTTTTTAAAATAGCCTTCCTTGCTCTTTCCTAATCTTGTTTTCTCCTTCATGCTCACTTCTACTCACACACTTATCTTAGGGTTAGAATCCTTCTTAAATAGATAATAGTAGAAATTTTGAGATCTTAATCAATGATCCATATTCCATCCTTTTTCTGTCTTACCCTTCTATTTTTTGATTGGTTAATCTTCTTTCCTTGGGATTAATGTCTTCTGACAAAATGAGTAATTTTCTCCTTAACAATCTCTACAATCTTTAAATGTTGTGTAGAAGTTGGCTATTATATGATTTACATAAGTATTTGTTTCATTAAAAACTCACATATAAAAACTAGTTTACTTGGCACTTAAATTTTTCGACACTTGACCATAACTAACATTCATGTTGTCACTCAGCTTCTATATGCTCGACATAAACTAACTCACTTGGCATAAACTAACTTTCCTAATGCTCGATCTCTACTAAGTTACTTGGCATGTATGTTGACTTGGTCTCTACTAGTGTGCTTGACAACCTTTGACTTGCTTAGCATATGAAAAAATACAAACAAGTCCTTTGTAGTTCAACCTTCTCTAGATGTCTTGGTCACAGTGATGACCATCCAACACTGCCTTGGAAATGACTATGTGTTAGACACTAATAGGAAACTTGGGCTTAGAGATCAAAAACTAATTGTTTCATCTCACTTCTTATCTATTCAACATAACACTCCTTCTAGTTCCACTTCTATTGCGCATCTTCTTTACACAATGTAACATTATAGAGATACAATACAAATCTATCACTTGAAAGAATGATAAAAAACACTCCCATAATTCATGGATGTCATGTTACAACCACATGTAGATCCAATTGAAGATAAATATGAATGTTCACAAGGAGGGATGTTTTAATTTAGAATTTGGAAGCTACTAAAAAATAAATGATAACACATTTTTATATTATTTAGCTTTTAGATAGTACCATGCACATGCAGTTTACTAGGGAAGCCTAATAGATTTCCTTTGTTGAATTTCTAACTTCTACCTTATTTACTCGAGGAAACATCAAAGATGAGGGTAAGGAGAACATTAAAAAACAACTAAAATGGAAATTATAATGGACATAAGCAACGATGAATTCCATTCAAATATAGAATTTAAAAAATAATAATAATACCCACAAATCTATAAAATTGAATATCCACATACCATATCGACTAGATGTTATCATTAAAAGAACTTAGTAATTTAAACATATTATAGATAACTAGGGTTTTGGTCCTCTATAAAAGGCATAAAAATTTACTAACTCCATCATAATAGAAGAATACTACTAATCTATAATATAGTATTCTATACTTAATTTCCATCAATTAAAACCCCACAAAGATGCAGATTTGACATCAAAATGTGTCCAACAATTTTGAGATGAAGTTTCGTTGAAATAGTTCTTTACAAAAAACTCCTTAAGTCAGCTCAACACATGATTTTAATGCATAAAATTGACTGAATAAAGTAATTTTATAATGTGCAACCCATTGCAAATCTCATAAACAAAGAAAAGGACCTTTCCATGAATATTCAACATTAAATTATACTTTATTTTCACAAACATTTAACCTTTTAGAATGTCAACCTTTTGTCTTTTCTTCTCTTTTTTGATTGCAAATGAGATTTGAGTATGAGTGAACAAAAATCCTCAAAATGAATAGGTTGAATTCTAAGTGGATTTATTGATATTCAAAAATATTTAGTTACTGAGACTTGATCTTTGGATTTTTCCTTCATTGCTAGCATCAAATATATTTTTTATAATTTTTCACTTTCTAGAAAACTCTTGTCAACATATTTTATTAATAACCAATAAATATCTCTAAAGAAAATACACTAAGACATTTGAAATTAGAAATAAAAATAAAGCACACTACACACTATACACTACACACTCCAAAAGGTTTTTTTCGATATTTCAAGGGGTATTAGACAAGGAAATACTATATCACCATTTCTATCCATCATTATGGCAGAAGCTTTTGGGAGATCAATAAAAAGAGCTCAAATAGTAGGAAAAATAAAAGGCATAACTGCTGTAGAAAATATCCCTAACATCACACATCAATAGATTTCTAATAACACAATCTTGCCTATTAGAGTGGGGTTGTCATTGTGCCAAAAGATTGATCTGTCAATGCCTAATACAACCACTCAACTTATAGCACACATGAGGTGGTTAAGCCCTTGTCATGAATCCTAAGGGGAGCGCTAAAAAAATTTCAAACAATATCCCCCTTAGCATTACTCGAGAGTTTGAGGATTTGAACCTGTGACCAAGCTCTAATACCACTTGTTAGAGTGGGGTTGTCCTTGCACCAAAAGATCAATATTTCAATGCCTGATACAACCACTTAATTTATAGTACACAAGAGGTGGTTAAGCCCTTGTCATGAATCCCAAGGGGAGCAATGAAATAATTTCCAATACTTGCCATGAGAAAGCTCTTTAGTGGAAGCCCAAAATTTAAAAAGCATTATATATCATTACATGGAAGCATTAGGTAAAAAAAGTTAATGCAAATAAGTCTAAGATATTCTTTATAAACACTAAACTTGATATAAAAAATTAAATTTTGTAACCTTATGGGATATTAAAAAGGACCATTTCCACATAAATATGTAGGAACATAATTAGAAAAAGGAACTAGTAACAATAAAGGGTAAAATAGTATCTTAGGAAGAACTAACAACAAAAAAAGGTGTTGGAAAGGAAAATGGTTATCAAAGAGAGGAAAATCGACAAAAATAAAATCAATTCTTCCAACAATCCCCACATATCAAATGTCTTGCCTCTCATTATCCAAAAAAGTAAATAAAGGTCTAGAAGAGAAACTTAAAAAGTTTTTTTGGAATGATTGAGATGAACAAAATAAAATGGTATTAATAAAATGGGATGATATATGCAAACTTAAAGATTTGGGGGTCTTAGGGATAAAAAAACTTAACTAGAAAAATGAAGCATTCAGAGAAAAATTGGTATGCCGAATATATCAAGAAAGGGAGAAAAAGTCAGCAAAAATATTGTATAAGAAATATTGAAATGAAGAGGATCTGACATCCCTTTTTAGGATGCATAACTTACCAAAAGGATACAAATGTAGGAACTTTATTGTAAAGTCTTGATCACTTATTAGTAGATATGTAACTTGGGATATAGGTTTAGCTAAAGAAGCACTATTCTGGGAAGATTCATGGGATGGACTCCCCTCACTACATAGCTTAAACATTCCATCCAATCTTAAAAACTCTTTAGTAATGTCATGGGGTACTAAGGCAAGTAATTATAAACAAGTAAGGTGGAGAATGGTATAGAGATATGGGAATAGAAATCAATGGAGAATATAGGTCTGGAGCCGGAAGAAGAAAATATGTTAGAAGAAACTCTTAAACTTCTTAAGCTCAATCATAAAGAAAGGAGAGACAAACTCATTTGGGAGCCTCTAAAGATGGAATATACAAAATTAAAAGAGGATACAAACTAATAATATAATCTTAAAGATGGGAAGATATTAGTATGTCTCTTAGATTATGATAGGATTCAACATGTCTACCAAAAGCAAGAATCTTCATTTGGACATCAATTTAAAAGAGGATTCTAACAAAAGATAGACCGAGGAAAATAGGAATTGAGGGACTGTACATGTGCTATCAATGTAAACATAAAAATTAGACAATTGAATGTCTATTATTTTTGTGTTCATATGCAAAAGAATTATGGGAGTGACTCTGATAAAATTTTAGTTGGACCTCTCCTCTATGTGGAAATATTGAGAGTCTACTATTAGGATCTGGCCTAATGAAAGCTCTTATAAAATCTATGAAAAGCTTTGGAACATTATTCCTTCCATCCTTATGTGGGAGATCTAGAAAGAAAGGAACAAATGGATTTTCTATGACTTAGAACTCGACATCTCATCACTACTAAATAAAAATGAAGCCTGCATTATAGAAGTCATGAATAATCATTTAAGTAGAATAATAAAAGTGGAAAGAACTTTCCCAGAATGAGATGGAGAAATAAAGGAAAATTAGAACAAACTTATTAATCCATCTCTAATATACAATTAAAAAAAAACTAGAAAGCCATAGTGGAATGTAAGTGTGCACCTCTTTCAAAAGGTTGGTATAAATTAAATTTTGATGGAACTTCTAGGGGAAATCTTAGAAAAGTAGAAATAGGCAACATCATCAACTCAGATTCTATAAAATGGGTCATTAAAAGATCCAATCCTATGGGTATTATAACAAATAATTTAGAAGAATTAGAAGCCCTCTAGGAAGGGCTACAATTGAGCTTAAACTTAGGAATGAAGAAACTAATAATAAAGGGGGATTCCCAAAATGTTCTTATTTCTTTAAGGAAAAGGAAAACCACATATTGGGTACTAAATACGAAACATAAAGTGAATATGAAACTTGAAGAAGTATTAAATTTATTAAATTTATCATAAGAAAGTATAATTCGATATATATTTAGAGAAGGAAACAAAGAAGTAGATCTCATTGCAAATAAGGGAGTAGATGGGGAGGATATTATAATTCTTCAAGACTTTTAAACATTTGACATTGCATTTAAATTATATCCTAAGTATTACCAGCTTTTTGTTCTTTACCTTCTAAACTCATTAATTGCTAGATTTAATCATTTTATCATTATCGGTGAAGAGTATGAAGAATAACTTATCATGATCTTGATAGTTGGAAATTAATCATGAAACTTTCATCCAGAATAATCTAGTAGTCTCCAGATCCTTTGATTATGGTATCCTCTACAAAAGAGTTTTTTTCTTCAATTTTCCTATCTTGGATGTTTTCTCTATTAATCGTATCTAGTCTTTATAGAAAAATGAGTTGGTAGTAGTAGTCATTCATGCCCTAGAAACTTGAGCTATGGAATTTAGGTGAAATGTGATATCAGAAAGGTGGAACAAAATTCTAAATCCTATGGATAATTTGTCTAGGATTGTTATTAGTAGAGTCTTACGTTAGCATATTTTTAGTTATGAATTTGTATGCATACCAATAGCTCAGTTATAAGGTCCTTCATTCCATGTCTAGCTAGGGAAAACATTGATCATACTAAGATTATCTCCCTCTGTTGTAACATCTTTGACCCTACCTAGTTGGAGAGTTTGGAAAATGCAGTTCATAGTATAAATACTCAATTGAGGATTCCTCTTCTTGAGGTCTATATGAATCATGCACCAGGCATCTTAGGGCTAGCAAATATTTATCAACATCCTATCCTATCTATTAGGGACAATGTTCTTGTTTTTAAGGAATGACTGAAGATGGAAGCCAACATTTGTTTCCTACTGCATTGGAGAGGGATCATGGAGGAACAAAACATAGAGTGATTCTAGAACTATCTAAAAATGTATTCTACATATATATCAAACTTGGGGTGGAGTGGGATAATCTCAACAATGTAGAGTTCATTCTTTTGAACCTTTACAAGTCTAGGAAAGAAAAGACTATGTATGTCTTCCCACCAAGAAGCCAAGTGATAAATATAAAGGAAGCCTTGGATATCATCATGGTATGTGTGAATAAGGAGGAGGATTAGGTTTTATTTTATGTAGTTAGTAGGTCATATTCAAATATTTATTTTATTAGAAACCATATTTTTTGGGCCATAGATCTACTCTCTCTCTTCTTAGTTTTTATTCATTTGATACCTTTCAATGTTTTACTGGGATCTTTTGGACTACTCATTTAGTAGAGCTAAAGACTTTTGGGTTTCATAGACTATATAGTTTCTCCCCTATTGTATATGGGTTTTTTCTAGTTTCTTTTTGGTCTCCCTTTTGGTTTTGAGTTATGGGTCTAGCAAAAATTCTATAGATGAAACTGATTTGGAAGCAAGTTTTCATCCTTTGTAAATGTAGATTCTAATATCAACTATTATTAGAATTGTAATTTATTCTAATATCAACTATTATTAGAATTATTATTCCTTGAATGATCATATGTAAAGCTTCATATATCAATATAGTATATTCTTTGGGTGCAATCAGGTCTTATTTATCATTGGATTGATTAAATTACTGCATTATTTTATATCAAATTGGAATGTTAGATGCATATTAAGTATACTTCTAACCCTTGAAATAACATGAAGTAATTTTTATATGAATCCTTCAAACGTTGATCTATAAGATTTGGGATCTCTAGGAATTTGAAACAAGAGAAATACATTCTATTTTAAGTAAACAAACAATCAGATATAATTAAAAGGAAGCTAATCCATTTGTAAAATTTTAACTGATTTATCATCTATTCAGTCATGTACTTTAATAACATAGGTAATAGTAGAGATTTCCCCCTCATTTTGGGCTCAAATTTGATTAGAAGATTATCCCAATTAATCCAAGGAATTAGTAAAATTTAGTTTTAAGGATAAATCTGTTTAATCAAACTCTTTAAAGAGGAATTCCTAATAATTAGCAAAGCATTAAAGACCAATCAAAGAGGTTGATAGGCATATGTATCAAGAATAGGTGTATCAAGAATATAGTTTAAGTTGATTTAATTAAACAAAACATAGATCAGTATCATTTATCATGAAGTTGAATGATACAAACATAAGGACTTTTTGATAGGAAAACAAGGAGATCAATTCTAATGATATTTGTTTCTAACAAAAGTACTGTACTTTTTGAGTTGCATTATCATCAGTAGTTAGACAGGTGTAATCACATTACTTAGATTTGTAGAGGTATAGTCTACTACAAGATATGAAGATCAACATGTCTTCATCATTTATTCCCTAGCCATAGAAAAGAACAAGATGTATGTAATTAAGATCAACATATCTAGAAATGCTAAGAGGTAAATATTATCAATTATATTGTATATAAGACAAAATAAAATTGAAATGTTGATACTAGGTTATGCCCCTTTTAATCATGTAATAATAAAGAACTAAGGTCCTAGAAAAGACTATAGGTTTTCATCTCTATTCTTTCCTATCAATGCACATTTGAATGAAGATACTATGTTGTCTTTTTATTAAATTAATATAATCATCAAGGCTTTGGTCATTTACCAATCAAAAATGAAAATAAAAAATAAAAAATAAAGTTAGAAAAATAAGAAATTAAGTTAAAAAAAAACCAAGTAGAAGAAAATTACCTCAAGTTAAAACTCCTTTCACACATATTTTGTTCTTTATGGTTACTGGCCTTGATGATTCCTTTTAGAGTTATGGGTTCTAATAGCAATGCCAAATTTACCTCTAATATTGGAATTTATAACTAAACCATCAGGATTTCAAAACTCCAAAATCCCTTCTTCTTTTTTGCGGGGTCAAATGGTCCAACAAAAAATAGACTTTGGAAATTTAGCAAAGCTCCAAATGTTGAAATTGCAACAAAGGATTAAACTCTAAAAAAATTTGGAACTTTGAAAGTTTAGTACTAAAAAATCCAACAAAGTGTCAAAATTTGAAAGCTTGAATATCTAGAAAAGTGTCAAACCTTGACATTAAAAATTTCTAATGAGATGCTTCACTTTGAAAACCGTAAAATTGAATAAAGTACTAGATCTCAAGATCTTGCAAATCTAGTAAAGTGTTGGACTTTGAATGCTCCATATGTTGGAATATTCAAATATGGAAAGAATACTTATGAGAGGGGGGAGGTGAATTAGAAGTATCACACTTTAACCAATAAAACTTTTAACTGAAAGTAAATTGCATGCATGTAAACACATCAAATAAACATGAAACTAATACGTGCATAAACAACACATAACACTAGAATTTGGTAACCCAAAAACCCTCCAGAAATAAGAAAGTAAAACTGGGGTGAGGATGATACCCACAAAATTACTGTAGCAATATTGTTCAACCACTTCTGATGGTCTACCCTGTAAAAGGCTTTACACTGTGTCAATAATGACCTAGTTAAAGGATTTACAAACACTTTACATGAAGTGTCACCCTGTTAAAAGATTTAATCACCTTTTGATAAGGATCTACAAATAGCTTTTAAGCCAACCAATCTACATAGGGTTTCCTTTCTAATACAATGGTAAGAGAGTATTAGGTATTATAAACCTGATAGTTTGCAATCCTTGATTACTGAATGCAGGCACTTGTTCTAGCTCTCTCTCTAATTTTGATCCTTTGAGATATAATTTCTATTCATCTCCTTTTCTTTGTTCTGATCAACTAAATATCGAATTCCTACTCTTACCCTCTATGTCTCCTTTCACTAAATTCCACTATGTTTTCCCCTTAACATTGTTCTCTCCTTCATTCATCATTTTTTACAGTGAGACTTTTGTCTTCGTTAAAAAGGCTTCAAATACTTAGGGTTAGGTATGGATCTATGATCCACATTGAATCTCAATTTCCCGCTTAATACTTCCCTTTTGCTGATTGGTTGCATGCCTTTCCAATTTTCCAATTGGCTACATGCAGATTGCATAGGAAATGTAAAAATATTCATTCTTATCTCTAGATCTTTCGAGATTTACCTTATGTCGGCTACAAAAATGGTTTACATCATAGTTTGTACAATTACAAACTCTTATGTTGATATTCTGAGTTACTCGGCTCATGAAGCATTACTGATGCTCGACACATGCTGTTTCTTGGATAGCTCATCACCTAAACAAAATTGTATCACTCGGCACATGATATCACTCGACACTTGATATCACTCGGCACTTGATATCACTCGACACTTGATGAAACTAGATTGCTTGGCACATAATTGTGACTCGGCTCCTACTCTTTGCTCGGCATGTAAAGTGAAAAATGGTTAAGTGTATTGACACTCAGCTATCAAAATTATTCTTTAAACCAACAATCTCCCCCTTAACATGAGTGGCAAAAACACTTAACTAAGATCCTAAGATCTTGACATTATTTCATGCATCCTCTTATTTTCTTAAAAAATGTTAAGAACAAATAACAATATACCTTATGACTCCCTATGAGTTGATTATGCTTTGTACACTCAGTGACTTCTGTCATGTTTCTACATTCTGACCAATATGTTATATCAAAAATTTTCAAAATTCTACCCCTTTCATCATACTTACCATTTCATTCTTTATCTCCTACTTCATTCTGTATCTCCTTCTCAGCTTATATCTCCCCCATACTTAATCTCTACTTAACTCCCCCATACTTAATCTCCCCCTTTTTGACACTTATATGAAGGGTTCGATAGGGAAATGCCATACTTGGCCAAAAATGTATTGTTTACTTCAAGGAGTACCTTCAGAGATGCATCCCACTTTGCTAGTGCAATATCCAATGACTTATACTGGATGGCAATCTCTGCTAGTAGGTGTACAAGTCCATTAGATGTAGAAATATTGGGGTCTTTCTTGAGGATTTTCTCTGCATACATCTGCTCCTTATGAAGTACTTCCAAATGAGGAGTGATTGAGGATTGAATTTGCATCAATTTGGCTTTGGTGGTTGCCTCCTCTATTGTTAAGATAGCTAACTCTCTTTGTGTGTGAAGCGATTGGGCAAAATGCTTCTCACTCTAAGCTGGATTTGTAGGGAGTTGCATGCTAGAAATCTTCAAATTTCTCTCCAAGCTCAGTATTCTCTGGCTAGTGTCCTGTGTAAATGTGGAAAAATCACATAACTTGTTGTATAGGGAAAATATGTTTCCAAGTACAGTTTTGACTGTTTCAATTTTCTTAGTCAGCTCCACTTGTGATAGTGTTCTATCACTGGATATTTTCTTATTTACCTTGCCTCGAAACTTTCTCTTTGACCATTCTAGTAATTTGGCATATGTATCCTAGTCTGCACTAGTCACCTAGTCAACTATATCAGATAGTTGCTCTATGATTGGCCTTGACTCATCTAGAGACTTTAAGCTGGAATCTTCTATGAATATGTCTTTGATTTCATTCAAGGTATGCTTTTTCTTGTCTTCTCTTCTTAGCGCTTCTTGTCTCCTTCTTCTATCAAAGGCACTCTAAATTTCATTGATCTCCTCTTCAGTGAGAGTGCTAGATTCATAATGTGGAATCTTTATTTCTTCATCAAGCTCAGGAACTCCATAGTAAAGTTTTTTGACTGCCCTTGATGAGCTTGAGCCTGGTGTCCTGATTTGTAATGGTAACCTATCAGTGCTTGGCTATTGAAGAGTCTGTGTTGGAGTACTCGATTTGGTTAATGCAACCAATTTTTGTATTGTAGAATCCTCCTTCTTACTTGTCTCATCTTTTTCTTTAGCTTATTTATCCTTTTGGTGCTCAATAGGTGGGGTTGAACTTATTGGCTATTCAGATGTTTCTTTGACTTCCCCTGCTGCTGCACTCAGCATTTGAAGTGTATTAGTGACTACACTTGGTAGAGGTGGTGGAGGAAGGAATAAAATGCCAATAGGTTGTATGGTCGAAGGTGGTTCTTGTTTTTTCATCTTAACTGCCTTTGTTTTAGCTACTGGATTCTCCAATTCATCAACACTGACAAATATAGGAGTTGAACACAATTTCACTACTAGTGTTTATTGGTCAAGGAGTTTTGCTAAATCCTCTGCAGTTAATGGATTGATGTTTGGACTTGAAGTGTCTGTAACATCCTTGATTTTGACAATCTCTGCAGGTGTGATGATGGTATGAGGAGGACTAGGAGGTAATAGCTATGTGTCTTGCACACTTTGATTTTTTTGCTTGGCTGTATCTTTCTCTTCCTCTTTCTCCTCTGTATGTGCCTCTTCATCTTCCTTTTCTTCTTCAACCTTCTTCTCCACTGGTTCCTTTTCTTTTTCTTTAATTCCTGATGCCTTCATCTCCTTTTTCTTGGTACTTTCCTCTACCTTATATTCTTCATTATAAACATCTTCTATTTTATTGTAAACTATCTTCAACAATCTTGTGGACTTCGTAACTACATCCTCAATTTTGTTTTGCAAAATGCTAAAAGCTCTATGTTTGTGAGTGAATCTATTGTTATGCCTCTTAACTGCATTTTTTATTTGATCCTTACTCAAATCAGGCAACAATCTGGCTAATGTTGATTCTCTTATCTCCCTTTCCATTTGCAAATGAAAATGTCATTTATCCTCTATAATTTTGTACAATTCCTTAGGCATTGATTCATCTAACTCTAGAGGTGTGTGCTTACAATTAGCCATCATAGCATACACTGATTCCTCTAATTTATTTTGTTCCTCCTTGGTGAGCTTAGAAAAATTTAGGTTCTTTAAACCTTTCAAATCATCATTCTTAATCTTTGAACATAATTAATCAATGGCAGTCTGAGGTTTGTGACTTACCACTTGAAATTGGTTATTGTCCTCTGACTCAGTCTTCTCTTCATCTGTTTGAGGCTGAGCAATAAATTTTCTTTTCTTCTTTGGCTCAACAGCAGTCTTCTTTGAAGCTTTCTTCTTCTCTTTTGCCTCCTCTTGGGCTTTTTGTGCTGCAGCCCTAGTAGTAGGTCTCTTTGGTGCAGGAGCAGCTACTTTCTTTGCCTTGGGTTGAAGAGCAGGAGGAGTTGTGGCCTTTCTTTTTGTGACCTTGGTTCTAACTTGTGCTTCCTCAGCTTCTTCTCCCTCAGCACTTTGCTCTTTATCTTCTCCTAACCCTTGAGTCAAACCTTGAGGTTCATCTCCCTCATCTTCAATGTCTTCTTCTTCCTCTTCTGTTGTTCCTTCTCCTTCAACACCAAATTTTCTCTTGATTTTCCTTACCAATTTTTCTTTCTTCTTTACTGCTGAGGTAGTTTTCAAATTTATTACCACCCTTGATTTTACAACATCATAAGTTCCAAAGGCTTTTTCATTCTTGTCAACTTCCTCTACAAGGAGAGCTATTATTGCTAGAGAGGCTTGATCGATATCTAGTTCATAACCTAGTGGCTTCAGCCATCTCACTCTAGATATGACTGCCTGTATATAAGTATAATGAATATCTACAAGAAAAAAAACATCTTTTTCATATTTCTCAGTTAATGAGACTGGAATCCTCATTCTTTGTTTCATGGACTATTTGAAGTCCTCAAAGTAGCTAGTCATTTGGGCATCAAAATTATCACCCATCTATTCAATATATCCATTGATCTATTCAACAATTATTTTATCTGGATTCCATTTCACCTTACCCACAGAAGGGAATTCTTTCATCAAATAGAACAACATGCACACCAAAATTGATCCAAATTTGCAGTGAGCTCCCTTGCTCTTCCTTATAGCTCCCAGTTTCTCATTAATCTATTGAAACATGAGCTCTGCTAGATCATAGGTATGATCCTTTTTAATGAATTTGTATGCAACATCAACTACTATACAAGGCACATTGTTTAACCTACTTGACTGATAGAATTTATGTGAAATGATTCTCACAGAAAAATCTAGTAGGGGTTCTATGATTGTATCAATAGTCATTCCCCTATTATTCCATTTAGCACCCATGTTTCTCTTTATTATTTCCTTTTTGTCACTACGCAGGGTCTTTGGCCAATCTAGGGTTGGAATACCAGTAACCCTATGAAAAATTTTCTTTGTAAATTTCACTGGCCCTGTTTCTAACCAAAAGGCTCCATCATGTATTCTACTCAAAACTATGCATACCCATTCAACTTTGAAAACAATTGGAAACTCTAGGGTTTTGGTCAATCCATTTCTCTCGATTATTGGGAACTCATCTTTCATTATTTTGCTCTCATATAGCTTGTCATATGCATTATAAATTTCTAGATCTCCTATGGCTCCAATTTAGCAGTTATAACATCTACAAGCATCTTGGACCATGCCAACTTTATCAGAAATAATGGATAATGCACTTGCAGGATCATTCTTGTATGCAACTTCTGGAATGGGCTTTAACTTTGGTTGCTTGACTTCATTACTAACCAACTGTATTTCATGACTCTCCTTGCCCTTAGTGGTTCCAAAACTACATGCCATTGTTTGCCAAACTAGGGTTTACAGTTTTAGCAAGTTTATAAACACTACGTAGCTTGGCACACATGTAAAATACCTCAAATCGATGAAACTCATGCTGAATCACTATGGAAATTCTTGCAAATGGCTTTCAAGCTGCCCTTGATCTTCTACACTCTTTTCATCTTTTCTTCGTGTTTGAATGGTGAGAAATGATCAAAAATTGACCTATGTACCCTTCAAAATAGAGCAATTAATGTTTAGTGTGCTGACAACTATCTACTTGGTACCTGAAGGATTTCAACATGACTCGGCACCCATTGTGTTTTACTTCACTTGGCTCCAATTGATATTTCACAGCTCAGCATCAACTATCAACTTGATCACTGTTAGCAACTCCACACCTAAAGACAACTTTGACGAATTTTGCAAGACTCTCATTTTTGACTTAGCATCTTTGCTTATGTTGATTTCTTCTTTGCAGTTCTTATATGTCTTGGAACTGATGTATGATATAACTTAGTATATCAATCCCACACACCCATTCTTGCTTAATTAGATGAAGTGTGATCACTTGACCCATTAGGTGAAGTGATCTCTACACTTGATGTGTTGCACTCATCTTTCTTCTTCCATGTCTTATTCATCTCACTTTTGATGTGTTCAACATCTATCTTTTCCTTTCTAGTGTTGAACTCTGAACTTGGTACCTTTGACCTTGTTGGGCAATTCCTGCTGATATGACCAATTTTCAAGCAACTAAAATATGTGGTTTGACTCAACCATCTTTTATAGTTTCCCCTAAAATGTGCTCTTATGCAATTCTGGGGTATATGTCCATATTCCTAACAATAGTGACAACTATACCTAGTGTTGTAATCCCAATGATAATGATTTTCATTCCCTTTTGTTTTTTTTGGCTGATTTGATGTCCACATAGGCTTTGATCTGCATTCAAATGCCCTTTGTCCATATTTCTTGCAATTATGACAATGTCCATCAAATCTTTGTGTCCTTGTAACATTGGATCTGCAATCTTGTGCCATATGTCCTTGCATTTTGCACTTGTGATAGTAACTCTTGCTTTTATGTGTGTTTGGCTAATTGATTCTCCTACCCCTACAAACATTAGCAGTATGCCCCTTCTTATTACAATAATGACAAGTGGGTTTTGAATCCTTACCTTTGCCACTTCTTTGTTCAACACTCTTTGATGATTCTCCAACACCAGTGTTGTTGTATCCAAGTCCTGATGTATCATGGGTTGATCTTGGGGATTTTAGCAATTGCTCAAAATACTTGATGGCTTCATTGAGTTTGTTGAGGCTCTCTGAAATTTCCTTTTCTCTTCTCAAGTCATTCTGCAATTGTTCATTCTGCATCTTCAGTGTAGAGATCTCAATGTTTTTCACATTGAGTTCATGATGAAGGTTCATCATTTGGGCAAGTGTATCCATCTGCATGTTTGAGATCCTTGTTCATTCAGTACTCTTTTCTTCTAGTTTGTTTGCAAGATTTCTTTTGTCATCTTCCATCATAACTTTTTCTTCAACTGCTCTTTTCTTTTGTTCAGTGATTTCACTTAACATTATGGCCTGTGATTCATGTTCCATCTTGAGAGATCTTATCTCATTTGCTTGATCTTTGTTTTTCTCCATTAGTTCTGCTATTGCTGCATCAAATTCTTTAGTGTCTCCATTGGAAAATATATTTGTGGTATCAATCTCTTTGTAGTTTATCTCTTTTTCAGCTATGGCTAAATTCTTTCTTTTTTTCAAGGATTTTCTAAGTTCCTCCCTTGCTTCCTCTACTTTGTGTAGAGCCAGTTGCACATCAATCACTTGATTGTCAATAATCTTCCCAAGTTTGAAGACTTCCATCTTTAGATCTTTTTCTTCAAGTTGTTAGACTTCTTCTTGTGAGAACCTTGATGCTCTGATACCAATTTTTGGAATATTCAAATATGGAAAGAATACTTATGAGAGGGGGGAGGTGAATTAGAAGTATCACACTTTAACCAATTAAACATTTAACTGAAAGTAAATTGCATGCATGTAAACACATCAAATAAACATGAAACTAATACATGCATCAACAACACATAACACTAGAATTTGGTAACCTAGAAATCCTCCAGAAATAAGAAGGTAAAACTGGGGTGGGGATGATACCCACAAAATTACTACAGCAATATTGTTCAACCACTTCTGATGGTCTGCCCTGTTAAAGGCCTACCCTGTTAAAGGCCTTACACTATGTCAATAGTGACCTGGTTAAAGGATTTACAAACACTTTACATGAAGTGTCACCCTGTTAAAGGATTTAATCACCTTTTGATAAGGATCTACAAATAGCTGTTAAGCCAACCTATCTACATAAGGTTTCCTTTCTAATACAATGGTAAGAGAGTATTAGGTATTATAAATTTGATAGTTTGCAATCCTTGATTGCTGAATGCAGGCACTTGTTCTGGCTCTCTCTCTAATTTTGATCCTCTGAGATCTGATTTCTATTCGTCTCCTTTGCTTTGTTCTGATCAACTGAATATCGAATTCTTGCTCTAACCCTCTATGTCTCCTTTCACTGAATTCCACTATGTTTTCCCCTTAACACTGTTCTCTCCCTCATTCATCCTTTTTTACAGTGAGACTTTTGTCTTCCTTAAAAAGACTTCAAAGACTTAGGGTTAGGTATGGATCTACGATCCACATTGAATCTCAATTTCCCACTTAATACTTCCCTTTTGCTGATTGGTTGCATGCCTTTCCAATTTTCCAATTGGCTGCATGCAGATTGCATAGGAAATGTAAAAAGATTCATTCTTATCTCTAGATCTTTCGATATTTACCTCATGTCAGCTACAAAAATAGTTTACATCATAGTTTGTGCAATTACAAACTCTTATGTTGATATTCTAAGTTACTCGGCTCTTGAAGCATTACTGATACTCGGCACATGTTGTTTCCTGGATAGCTCGACACCTAAACAAAATCGTATCACTCGGCACCTGATATCACTCGACACTTGATATCACTCAGCACTTGATATCACTCGGCACTTGATGAAACTGGATTGCTCAGCACATAACTGTGACTCGGCTCCTACTCTTTACTCGGCATGTAAAGTAAAAAATGGTTAAGTGTATTGACACTCAGCTATCAAAATTATTCTTTAAACCAACACCATAAAACTCCAGAAAGGATTTCTTCACCTTACCTAAGAACTAGGACGCTAATTTAGAAAATTAAAAATATAAAAATCTAAAAAGTTAGGCGAGAGAAATGGTGGGAGGATCCAAAAAGCCCAAACCCTTATCACTTGATGGTCAAACTATTAGGACCACAAAGATCCCATGATATTATTTTCTAGACACCAAACTAAATAGGATCAAACAAAAATAATAGTTATAAGAAGAAAAATGGGGTTCCAGTTACACAAGTGGCTAAATGGGACATGAATTGCGTAGGCACAACAAAAGATACATGAATGCAATATGTATTTCCCTTGAATCATTATATCTAAAATTTAACTTGACTATAGAGAACATAATTAACTATTAAATATATAAGTCATCTTTTCAATCAAGTTTTTATCTCGTAAGTGATAGTTTTGCTAATCACCATTAGAAAAAATCATATACATGATATGAGAAAAGTATCACCAAATATCTAAATTTGATATGCCAACATATTTATTGAAAATTGTATTGTGTGCAAATATTGTAAATTTTCATATAAGAAAATAGTCTGTTAAAATTGATGTATTAAATGTAAGGGAAGGATTTCTTTCTCGAAAATCCCAAATTGAGAAGGGGAAACTCTATATAGTAGACATGATGTTTATGTTTTTTTCTAAACCAATGGTTTTGTTCCAAGTTCTTTTAACCCCAATGTCCATAGTTGAACAAGGATAAAAATAAAAAGATTGATATAAAATAAATATTAATTAATAAAATATGTTCTATAATGCCCCGCCAAGGGATTCAAAAGAATTAACCTAAAGTTTTACTAGGTTTGCTAAACATTTAAAAAAAAAAAAAAAAAGAAAGTATAACATACACATCATACACATAGTAGCGGAAGCAATAACATGTAATCATCAACAAACATACATAACAGGCTACATTCCTTAAGGATCCCAAGATGTTGAGTCACATTTAAATTTAATTAATCCTAAGTCTAACAACTACCATATCTACATAAAAGAATAATCAAAAAGTCCAATGTCCATATAATATACATTTATTCCAAATGCCTCTTGGAAAATTAATTCAGAATGCTCAATCATCCACTGTACATGTCATCGGGTATGAAGGGCTTAAAAGAATATACATATGTAGAAATAAAGATACATCATCCTCAAATCCAAGATACAAAGTATAGTAAAATAAATTAAATCATTCACCATACATGATACATCCATACATCCATAATGATAACATCCATTATAAAATCTAACCATCCATCATAATAATCCATGAACATAGTAAAGGTAAATACCAACCAAGAAAGCTCCAGCCACGGTGATCATGGACGGATCTCAATGTTAAGAGTAAAAAGCACTACCACCCAACCGCGTGGAACCTAAATGGTCCACTCCCACCATGGTAAGGAGATAGTCTCAAGTCCCAAACATGATATCAAAACACAAAATACAGATATTCTCTAAGTCTGGGAAATCCTAAAAGTACACTAACTCAAAGGTTCCAACATAATTAGACATCTAGACCGAGAGGCACTCAAAGACATGTAGGAAACCTTCTATGCAAGTGGGAAAGTTTTATCGCACAATTCATGTCAGAAGTTACCTGAGCAATCCCTTAGGAATCTCGAGTCCCTTGTGATCCTACGACCACTAGTATCCTCTCATACTGATGAGGCACACAACAGAATGCAAGGTCACAACCAAGCGTTCCCTCTACCCCATCCTAGTCTGTACTATCACTCAAGGCATGGGAGAGAACATACAGTTATCTTATTAGGTTCATTTAAGTCAATATTTAGGTGAGATATTTTCACTTATTAAAACAACTTACAATGGGTTTCTCCTGGCAGCCTCTTAGGGCCTCGACCCCCATTGCAAGCCACTTCCCGAAAATACACATAGATAACCTACCCTAGGCTTATGAAATCACAAATAAAGAATCATAATAAGATCACCTCAGTCCTATACAAGTGACTAAAAGCATCATAAATATTATCTACAATAATCACATCAATTCTCTATGAGCAACTAATAAACATCAGATAATAATCATAATGATCATGTCAGTTCTCTATCAACAACTGAAGGCATTAATGATAAGTAACAATATCGAATGGTTCTCAATGAGAAACCAACAAGTATCCCAATAATAGGTCACAATACTAATTGAAGACTCCAAAATGGTCAATTTAAGTAACCCAAATACATACACCTCAACGTCACACAAGGAAACTAGAAAGCAATAACAAACAGTAAAAACATCCATCATAGAGCATATCAACACATCACCATGGTTGGGTTTAGAAAGATTGAGATCAAAACATCATATCATCACAAAATTACATCATTTGATGCATTCGAAGGGTACTTGACTCAAATACTTGTCCTAATTATCAATTAGGACAATTGGCTAAAGGGTTTAGGATTTGGACTTAAGATGTATCTCCCTTCTCTTACCATTGAGATAATGCGATAGGGTACGCTCATCTTGGCAATTCAAGGAAGTCGATACCTAGTACTTGCAACCTGCATAAAATCTACGCATGTACAGACACAATATTCTAAGCTAAAAAAGAAATGGCAAAAAGTGGTGCATCGTGTAGATCTCGACTAGTAAGTGACTACAACTCCCTTCCTTAACGACATCAGAAACACCATACATAAAGAAAACAAACATGCACACCATACACATGCATTATGGGGTAAGTATCCATAAAAAGACACATGTGATAATAAACCATCTAACTAATCATCATTGATAATTGAAAACACTGAATAATCATCATACATACATGAAATATAGAGTACCAAGTAATCTCATCATAAAATCAACTAAATTTGAAACAATATTTGATAATCTTAAAACAATACTACTAATCATCAAGTATAAAACTGGCCTAAAAGAGTTTGGCAATGATAACTAAAATGTGACTTAGGGGCAGGCACTACATCGACCTCCACTAGACTTAGGCTTACTATTGGAAGCCTACAAGAAAAGTAAAGCTAAAGACTCACTATGCGGGTCCCATTGGACCCTTTCCCCCTATAGGAGGATATGAATCCACTGAGTACACTCTTTGGGCTCTACCCATGTCACCAACTATAGGTTAAAAAGTTGTGGGTCGCTGGCCTGAGAACTGTGGTTTCCCTTGAGGGCAATGAGATGACTTGTGTCCACGTTGTCCACATGAGAAACACTCTCCATTGAAGCTTCTTTGAACTCTAGGTGCACTAGAGTACTGGAAGCTACCCCCACTAGGATAAGACTAAACACTCTGAGATGGCTAATCATACTACTTGTGCTTGTTGAGCTGGGCATTGTGATAGTTCCTAGTATTGGAACCACTGCCACCACTCTATGTTGGAGGGTAAGTTCCTCCCTGCTATTGGTTACCCCTAGAAGGAGGTTTCCTATTGCCACATGTTCCCTGACCACCCTTCGATCCTAATGCTGAAGGTGCTCCTACAAAACCCCCATGTCCTAGGTTCACACTTTGCTCTACAAGGACGACTCGATGTACTGCATCCTTGAGGGGTTTAGGTTCAAACACCTTAACACCCCTAATTAAATAGTTGTTCAAACCTTTGATGAAATGTTGTGCCAACTGTGCTGGGTTTTCATTGAATCCTAAAAAGGGCATGAGCTCAAAAAACTTGTGCTCATACTCTATAACGGTCATAATGTATTGTATCAGGTTATGGAACTCATCTGCTCTATGCTGCTTCCATTCCTCTAGTAAGAATCTCTCATGAAAGGTCTCTAAGAATAACTCCCATGTGACACTATTCATGGTTAAGCCCAACTTCTTTTCCTTGATTGTCCACCAAGTGGCCCCAAAGAACTCTAGGTTGGTGATAGAAAACCTCACTTTCACATTACTGTCAAAGTCTTGCATAGCAAAAATCCTGTCAAGGGCAATAAGCCACTGCTCAGCTACATATCCAGAACCCTACCCGTTAAAGGGCTTGACCCTGGACCTCTAAAGGTCCTTCATCTGTCAAGATACAATGGATCTATGTCGATCCATCAGAGGGCTCCTAGACTTAGGTCTATGCTCATGTCCTGCCCAATGTGCTCTATCCTGATCATGAACAGGAGGTAGGTGATCAATGATGGTTCGCATCATTTTCCTCAGACCAACCTCCTCCAAGTCAGCATGCTGCTTTCTATGGCTCTCTTCCTGATGCTCACTGACATGCTCTTCCCTATTCTCTTCTTGATTAAGGTCTTCGTGGACAGACTGATGGTCACTGATAGCTCTACCTCATCCATGGCCCCTACCACGACCTCTAATGGAAGACCTCATCCCAGATACCATCCTACAACAAGATACAAGATACTATAATAACCATAAAACATACTATTGAGAAGCATAGATAAAAGACACATGTTTTGCAAATAGAATAGTTTCAATTTTCGGTTTGTCTATAATTTTGGTTTATGTATAATTTTAGTTTTGAAGTCTAAGTGTTGAAGTATGAAAACTATGCAACTAACTGTTTATGTTTTAGTTAAACTAGTTTCAAGTTTTAGTTAGAAAGAGATACACATAATAGTTTAAAGTTTTTTGTTCTTGCTCAACTAGTTAACACTAGTGGCATTCCAATATACCAAGAGCTCCCAATGTAGAAACTCGAGCTCCGATACCAAATGTTACGCTCCACCAAGTGATCCAAAAGAATTAACCTAAAGTTTTACTAAGTTTGCTAAACATTTTAAAAAAAAAAAAAAAAGTATAACATACACATCATACACATAGTAGCGGAAGCAATAACATGTAATCATCAACAAACATATATAATAGGTTGCATTCCTTAAGGATCCCAAGATGCTGAGTCACATTTAAATTTAATTAATCCTAATTCCAAAAACTACCATATTCACATAAAAGAATAATCAAAAAGTCCAATGTCCATATAATATACATTTGTTCCGAATGTCTCTTGGCAAATTAATTCAGAATGCTCAATCATCCACTGTACATGTCACAAGGTATGAAAGGCTTAAAAGAATATACATATGTAGAAATAAAAATATATTATCCTCAAATCTGAGATAGAAAGTACAGTAAAATAAATGAAATCATTCACATTACATGATACATCCATACATCCATAATCATAACATCCATTATAAAATCTAACCATCCATCATAATAATCCATGAACATAGTAAAGATAAATGCCAGCCAAGAAAGCTCTAGCCACGGTGACCACGGACGAATGTCAATGGTAAGAGTAAAAAGCATTACCACTCGATCACGTGGAACCTAAATGGTTCAATCCCACCGTGCTGAGGAGATAGTCTCAAGTCCCAAACATGATATCAAAACACAAACTGCAGATACTCTCTAAGATTGGGAAATCCTAAAAGTACACTAACTCAAAGGTTCCAACATAATTAGACATATAGACCCAGAGGTACACAAAGACACGTAGGAAACCTACTATAGAAGCTGGAAAGTGTCATCGCACAATTCACGTCGAAAGTTACCATAGCAATCCCTTAGGAATCCCAGGTCCCCTATGATCCTATGGCCACTAGTATCCTCTCGTATTGACGAGGCATACTACAGAATGCAAAGTCGCAACCAAGTGTTCCCTCTACCCCATCCTAGTCTGTACTAGCACTCAAGGCATGGGAGAGAACATATAGTTATCTTATTAGGTTCATTTAAGTCAGTATTTGGGTAAGATGTTTTCACTTATTAAAACAATTTACAATGGGTTTCTCCAAGTAGCCTCTTAGGACCTCGACCCCCATTGCAAGCCACTTCCTGACAGTACGCATAGATAACCTACCCTAGGCTTATGAAATCACAAATCAAGAATCTTAGTAAAATCACCTCAGTCCTATACAAGCATTTGAAAGCATCATAAATATAATCCACAATAATCACGTCAGTTATCTACGAGCAACTGATAAACATCAGATAATAATCATAATGATCAGGACAATTCTCTATCAGCAACTGAAGGCATCAATGATAAGTCACAATATCGAATGGTTCTCAACGAGCAACCAACAAGTATCCCAATAATAGATGACAATACTAATCGAAGACTCCAACATGGTCAAGTCAGGTAACTCAAATACATACACCTCAACTTCACACAAGGAAACTAGAAAGCAATAACAAACAGTAAAAACATCCATCATAGAGCATATCAACACATCACCATGGCTGGGTTTAGAAAGATCAAGATCAAAACATCATATCATCACAATCACACAACCCCTGAGCCTCTGGTAAACATCCTAAACTAGTCAACACTCTAGGACAACCCCAAAACATAGATAATATAAACAAAACAGTACAGTTCATAGTTTGGGTTGATTTCAAAATACATAATAGGGTTAACAGTAAAGTTTCATTTTGCATTTCAATGTACATTCCAAGTGTATGAGATTCTCCGCTTAATTTACAAGTCAACCCTTTAATTTATTGGCTCAAAAATATATATAAAGTTACCCTTATTATTAAATTTAACATCCTAAAAATAGTCTAGGAATAATCCTTTAATTATTTAATTTATAAAATTAACAATTATTGATTTTAGTCGAATAATTACATTTTTAGTAAAATCAATATTATTTATGATTAACAACAATAACTAAATTTACAACTTCGTTAAATACTTTTGTTATTAGTAATCCTTAATTAAATCAAATTTAATTAAATTAACTAATAATTTATTTAATTATTTTTCATTAAATAACAATTTTTTTAATTATTAATTATTAATATAACTTAATAATAAAATTTAATTTAATAATAATATAAATTTATTAATAAAATTATTAATATTATAAATTTAATATTATATAAAATTCAATAAAATGAATACGATTTATTAAATAACTTTATTTAGTATTCCTCTTCACTTCTATTTTTAATTTATTTATTACTTTTAAACCCATGTGCACCTTATGAAATTAAAACAACATTATTATTTTCACTTTTCTTTTAAAAAAAAATCTTTTACTTAATTTCTTTTATTTTCAACTCATGCTCGCATCATGCAATCTAGAATCTTTTAATAGTTTAATATCTTTTTTATTTTTAATTTATTTTAGAAACTTAATTGATAAAATATTTAATTAACTTAAATAATAATATTTACCATTTATTTAAAATGAACTGTAAATATATTATTATTAAATTAAATAAATATTATCCTGTTCTAAATTTATCCTTAAACTTTTATCTCCAATTTTAATTCTTTTATTTAATTAATTTCTCAATTAATTAAATATTCAAATATCATATTCATTTTCCATTAATTAATCTTTTTAATTAGACTTAATGAATAGAAAATACATTTAAAGACTCATAAAGCAACATACGAAAACCTATCATAGAAAAACACATACTAATTCAAACAAAAGGGTTATAATCATGAAATTACATCATTTGATGCATTCAGAGGGTACTTGACTCAAATACTTGTCCTAATTATCAATTAAGACAATTGGCTAAAGGTTTTAGGATTTGGACTTAAGATTTATCTCCCTTCTCTTACCATTGAGATAATGTGATAGGGTACGCTCATCCTAGCAATTTAGGGAAGTTGATACTCGGTACCTGCAACCTGCATAAAATCCACGCATGTACAGACACAATATTCTAAGCTAAACAAGCAATGGCAAGAAGTGGTGCATCATGTAGATCCCGACTAGCAAGTGAGTACGACTCCCTTCCTTAACCACATCAGAAACACCATACGTAAAGAAAACAAACATGCACACCATTCGCATGTAGTATGGGATAAGTATCCATAAGAAGACACGTGTGATAATAAACCATCTAACTAATCATCATCGATAATTGAAAAAACTAAATAATCATCATACATACATGAAATATAGAGTACCAAGTAATCTCATCATAAAATCAACTAAATCTGAAACAATATTTGATAATCTTAAAATGGTACTACTAATCATCAAGTATAAAACTGGCCTAAAAGAGTTTGGCAATGATAACTGAAATGCAACTTAGGGGTAGGCACTACATGTTCTATTGTCTATTACAATTTTTAAAAAAAAGGAAAAGAAAATCAAAACTATTAAATAGTTAAACTTAGGAATGATGTCTCGATACAATATATGGACTTTTCTAGATATCATGTAGACAATCATATACATAATGTATGCAAAAAAATTGTTTAATCATAGTTGCTTATCCTAGATAAATTATTCATATTAATTTTAATTTAGTGATGACAATATTTGATCATATAGGTACAATATTTATTTACTTTTCTACCAATTCAAAACTTACGATAGTGAATATTGATTTGGTTAGAAAGTTGAAATTGTACATCTAGACCTGAGGATAATTGACTCATCTCTCTGTCTTGGTTATTTTTTCATTCAAGAAATTGCATTAGATATTTTGGTCCTTGTAAGGAAAGTTTGAAGGGACTTAAGCTAAAGATCAAGATGTACAATAGAGAGGTACTCAAGTTGAACAAAGAGAACTTCCTAGCATGGCAATGACTGATGAGATTACATCCATCTAGAGTTGGAGGTGCTACCCTATACTACTTGGACAATGAATATATTGAGGTGCCTAGACCCATGAATATGGAGAAAATAAAGGAGAAGTGATAGCATAATCAAATGGTGATAGATTTGGCATCTTCCCTAAGTTATGTTGAATTTGATGTTGTGAAGGATTGCACTACTACAAAGAAAATATGGGATAGGTTGGGACAAATCCATGGAGGAGAAAAAAATGTGTTGAGGGATAAAGCTGAAAGTTTGAGAGGCAAGTTTGATGACATTAGAATGAAAGAAGGATAAATCGTTCCCCAGTATTGTGGCCAAAACAAGGATGTGGTGAATGCAATTAGATGTGTTTTAGTAGGTATATGTAACAAGAATATGATGAGAAAGGTATTGAGGACTTTACTTTGTATCTATGCAACTAGAGTATCTCCAATACAAGAACTAAGATGTACACTCGGTAATGATCTAATCTTAGATAGTTTAATTGGTAGACTCACTACATTTGAATTGTCGAATTTTGACAATTACACACCTTGTACTGTTGAATGTGATTTCATGTCTCAACTAACCCTTGATGGATCCAAAATAAAGAAAAGTTGAAAGAGTAAGCATGTGGACACCAACAGTGAATCAAAAGATGGCAAAAAGGATTATTGGTGGGTGGACCCACAATAATGGGTTACACATTTTTGTGTAAATAGACATTGAACTCTGACATTTTTTACATTCACTTTTGGATGCAAATTATCATTTAATGGTTACAAATTTAATGATGAAGGAAAATAAATTCTTCTACCTGAATTTTTGTGTAGACTATAGAATATTTTTTATTTTTTATTTTTTGAATTGATTTGATTCAATATATTTTTCTCCCACAAAATTTGGTATGTTGTCAAAAACATGAATTTTAAAGAGTGCTACTATTTTTGACATGTATAGCTCTTTTTCCATAAGATATATACATATCAATGTGATTCTTTCAAAATTATTTTCTTAACATCAACACTTAGCTCATGGAGGTGGTGTGATGTCTTCATCCTTAAAATTTTATATTCTATTAACGTTCAAAGCTGACATGCCGCTAATTTTGACATACATTTTTTTCATGCATGAAATTATTTTGTATTTATTTGATTTCCAAATTTCCTTTTGTGATTTCAAAAAAACTCAAATAAAGAGCTTTCAAATGGTTATTTTTCAAAAAAAAAATTCTCTTATTCACTATTTTTCTAGGAATATTCAATGCAGGGTTTTTTTTTTTATAATAAACATTTTTTATTAACATCCAAACTTATATACCTAAAAAACTCAAAATGTATCAAATTTATAGTAATTAAAAAGCTTATTTTGAGTACTTGTGTAATGCAAAATGACATATCTTCATTATTTCATCTAAACATGGTAATTGTACCTAGAATCCATGGAAAAAATAGGATTCATTTGGCCTTTCTAAAATATGCCTAACTAGGCACTTTCGATAGAAACTTAATTTCTATCAAAAGTATTGTTCTAGTTTTAATAGAAACTACTTTTTATTAGTTTAAATTAAAAAGTGACTAGTCAATTTTTTGTGTATTCACATAATTTTCCAATTCTGATCAAAACTAAATGCATGATTTATTTCAATCAAAAGTAATGAAAAATTTGATTTCTATCAAAAGTAGTCTACTTTTGATTGAAACTATCAGGCTAGTTTCTAGCAAAACTACCTAAGTAAAAAAATATTGTAGTCATTTTTTGGAGGAATTTATTCTTAAAAAATAGTGTAACCCACTATTGTAGGTTGATCCTAGAAAGAAGTCTACCAAGTGGAAAAGGAATATGAAAAGGTAAGCCTCCTGTAATCTATTTTACATGTAATAAAGTTTGTCATATTACTAGAAGTTATCATGACAAAGATGAGAACAAAAGGAAAGAGAACAAATACCAATGAAGGAGAGACAATAGAGACAACCAATGCAACAAAGACTAAAAAGGAGAAGTGAAGAAATCTTTACATTTTTGAAGAAGATGGCTTTGATAGTGAGTTTATTGCTTATGATGAAGAAGTTGTTTATGTTGTAGTAAAATATGAATCTAAAGAAAATGAAAAACTTGAGAATATTACTTGAATCCCACATGTGAGAAAGAATTATAAATGGATAATTGATAGTGGTTGCTCACATCATATGACTCATGATACAAGTTTTAAAAGCTAGAATATTATAATGGTTTTTGTGTTAAGTTTGGAAATGATGAAGGATCTACTATATTGAATGACAAGATTGAATGTGTCAATGCATATGGGGTTAATGGATTGAAATATAACTTTTTGAGTGTGGAATAGTTGAATAGTTTTGGATATTGAAATGAATTCCAAAATAAGAAGGAAAATATCTATAATGCTACCAGTAAACTAATTGGAAGTGAAGAGAAAACAAGAGGTAACTTGTTGTATCAAGACCTATCTAATGATACATGTCTATTTGCACAACTTTAATTTGTTTGGATATGGAATAAGAGGCTATGTCACGTGAACTTTGATAATTTGGACAGCATATTAAGATGGAACGATTGAGAGGATTAACAGGATTAAGAAAACTCAATAACGTAATGTGCAAATAATGTCAAATGGGGAAAACGATAAAGTCTAGTTTCAAGAGAAACACCTATTCCTCTAATGATGTTTTGGAGTTGATTCATATTGCTTTACCTATTCCTATTTAGGTGCAAACCTACTATGTTGAAAAATAACTTATTCTATTTTTTGACGATTTGTTGAGAATGATGAATGTGACGTTTCTCAAAGAAACATATTATGTATTTCAAATATTTAAGTGGTATTTGGCTAGAGTTGAAAATAAAATAGTAAGAGTGTCAAATGCTTGAGATTAGATAGAGGAGGTGAATACATATCTAAGGAGCTCAGTATATTCTACACTGATAAAGGAATAAAAAGACAAATGTCAACATCAAGGACTCCACCACAAAATGGCATTGCTAAAAGAAGAAATAGATCAATCATGGGTTGTACAAGAACACTAACACGATGGAAAATAATATTTCACAAATGTATTGGAGAGAAGCTATAAGTAATGTATTTATAGACAAAATCAAGTTGAAGTCAAGAAAGGTACAAACAAAACCCCTTTTGAGTTGTGGTATGGTTATGCACCTAATGTCAAATATTTGAATTTTTTCAAGAAAGTGTTACATATTGAAAGATGAAACGAAAGAAAAACTTGATGCATAGAGTGATGAAGGAATATTCTTAGGATATTCCATGAAAAATTAAGGCATACAAGTGTTTTAATTCTAACACTAATAAAAAATTAGAAAGTGTAAATGTTAGAGTTGATGAATCTATAGAAGATAATGAAAGAAATAATCTAAAAATTAGATATATATTGTCTACATCTATGAAGGAGAACCATATACTTTACCTAAATCATAGATAGAGACTATCACACATCAATAGACTAGTACTATCAAGCATCAACATATAAGTATTGTTGGGCCTTAGAAAGTGGTTGAGTATTTAGATATGGGTAGAAGCAAGAAGCTGGTTCTAAAAACTATGGAAATCTATGAATCAAAATATTACTCCTTTAGAAATGGGCACCCATTTTATTTAAAACAAGCACTGATATTAGGCTCAGTTGCCCGATGCAAATTTTGAAAAAATGGGCACCCATTTTTGAAAAAAAAAATAATAATAATAATTTTGAAAACAGGTGTCCATTTTAAAAACAAACAAAAATTTGGCAACATTTTAAATGTATCTTTAAATGTCAATTTTAGTCTTTAAAAATGGGCACCCATTTTTTGAATTTTAAATAATAGGCCCCCATTTCTTAAAGCATGAGGTGGGATTTTTTTTCCTCCACCTTGGGTTTTGGTTTGGGTTAGGCTTGGTGCGACCAAGAATATGCCTTGACTTCTCAAGATTCAGCTAAGGCATTAAACTAGTCAATTTGGGTCTTTTCATAATTTTTAGAGAGTCTTCTCAATCAGATTTTTTTGATGAAATGAATGTTGGTCGCAATTTGGTTTTGACATTTGAGTATCAACACACTTAACAACTTTCTACATAGAAGCCGAGTACACTATGTATGTCGAGCCACAACATGTGCCAAGCCAGAATTCCAATAGGTGTTGAGTGACTTCAGGTGTTAAGTAATATATAGGTGTTGAGTCATAGTTGATGCCGAGAAAAATAGAATGTAATAGGTGCCAAGCAAACTAGGATCAAACATGTGTCGAGCATTAGCAATCCAGTATGTGTCGAGTAACACATAATCAACATATGAGTTTATGTCTTCAAAAACTTAGATGTAAGCCATTTTTTGAGCCAACATAGAAGGATTTTGAAGGATAATAAGGATAAGAATGAACCTTTTATATTTCTTATGCAATCAACATCCATCCAATCAAAAAAAATAGAGAAGGCATGCAACTAATGAGAAAAGTGCAAGGAATGAGTGGGAATTAAAGATTCAATATGGATCATAGATCCATACCTAACCCTAAGTCTATGAAGTCTTTATAAGAAGGCTTAGACCCCATATTTTATGTTGCTGAATAGAAGTTAAGGAAGTTGTTAAGAAAATAGAAAAATTGTAGAGTAGGGCAAACAACAAGGGCATCAAAAACTTAGTGAATTAAGCAACAATATCTTATCCAGTTGATGAGAATAGTACAAGGGCTATGAATAGATATTAGATCAAGCAAGGATCACATCAGAATGAGAAGATCAAGTGCCTAAGATCAGTAATTGAAGATTGTAAGAAATCAAGGCAAGGATTTCTAATAATCTCTACCAATTGTATTAGATAGTGGAAAATCCTATGTTAATAGGTTAGCTTAATAGCTATTTTTTTATATCCTTTGAAGAGGTGACTCAATCCTTTAACCAAGTCACTATTGACATAAGGTAAAGCCTTTAACAAGGCAAACCATCAGAAGTGGTCAAACAATTATTGTTGCAGTGATATTTTGGGTATCATCCCCACCCAAATTTTACCTTCTTATTCCTAGAGGGTTTCTAGGTTACCAAATTCTAGTGTCATGTGTTTACTTACATGTGTTTACTTCATGTTTATTTGATATATTTATATGCATGTAGTTTACTTTTAGTTATTTATTTTAAAGGATTTAGAAAAGGTTAAAATGTGTTACTTTTGATTCACCCCCCCTCTCAAAAGTACTCTTCCCATTTGAATATTCAAACAATTGGTATCAGAACGTGATTCTCACAAGGAGAAGCCTAACAACTTAGAGAAAAGATCTAAAGATGGAAGTCTTCAAACTTGGGAAGATCATAAAAAATTAGGTGATTGATGTGCATCTTGCTCTACACAAATTGGAGGAAGCGAGAGAGGAATTGAGAAAGTCCTTGAAAAGAAAGAAGGATATAGCCATAGCTGAAAATGACATACACTACAAGGAGATTGACACCACACAATTGTTTTCCAATGGAGATTCCAAGGAATTTGATGCAGCAATAGCTGAATTGATGGAGAAGAAAAGAGCTCAAGTAGAAGAAATCAGAATACTCAAGCTTGAACAAGAATCACAAGCCATAATGCTTTGTGAAGTAACTAAACAAAAAAGAAAGCCATTGAAGACAAGGCTACGATAGAAGATGTCAAGAGAAATCTTACCAATAGACTGGAGGAGAAGGTAATTGAGTTTGAAAAAATCTCAAACGTCCAGCTTGACACCTTAAGTTAGATGATGAATGCTCATCATGAGCTAAACATGAAGGACATTGAGATCTCCACCTTGAGAATGCAAAATGAACAATTGTAGAATGAATTAAGGAGAGCGAAGGAGATAGAAAAAAGTTTAAACAAACCTAATGAGGCTATCAAGTACTTTGATTAATTATTGGAATCACCAAGGGCCAATAATGATACTTCAGGACTTGATTACACCATAACTGAACAAGGCAAATCATCCAAGACTGCAGAAGAAAGGAGTAACAAAGGTAAGAATACTAAACCTACTTGTTATTTCTATCATAAAAAGGGACATACTTATAATGTATGTAGGAGCAAGGATGACCATCAGCATGATAAGCCTCAAAGTGCAAGCTTTTGTCACAAATGCAAAAAACAAGGACATCAAACACATGAATGTAGGACTAAGACTATCAGAACACCAAGATTTGATGGTCATTGCTACAACTGTACGAAGCATGGACATAGAGAATTTGAGTGTAGAAAAAAGCTTATGTGGACACCTAATCAGCCTGTAAGGAGAAACAACCATGCACACCACTACAACTAGGACTACAATACCAGGCAGAGTTGTCATTATTGTCAAGAGTATGGGCATGTTCCTGAGAATTGCATAAGAACACACTTTAGAGGGAACTACAATAGATGGTTAAGTCAAACCACATGTTTCAGTTACTTGAAGACTGGTCATATTAGCAGGCATTGCCCAACAAGGTCTAAGGCACCCAAGTAAGAAGTCAACAAAGGAAAAGAGAAGGTAGATGTTGAACAATTTAGAGGGCAAGTGAACAAGACTTGGAAGAAGAAAGATGAGTGTAGCACATCAAATGAAGGGATCACTTCACCCAAGAGGTCAAGTGATCACACCTCATCAAACTAAGTATGAATATGTGTATGGGACTAATATACAAAGTTATATCATACATCAATCCCAAGACACAGAAGTACTACAAAGAAGAAACCAGTATGAGCAAAGATACCAAATCAAAATTTGAAGTTTTTGCAAATACTGTCGAGTTTTCCTTAGATGCCGAGTAAAGCTCTAGTGGATGCCAAGTTGCTAATAGCGACTAAGTTGGTGGTTGATGTTGAGTTGAGAAATGTCAATGAAAGTTGAGAGAAGTGGAAATATAGTGGAAGTTGAGTCATGTTGAAACCTTCAAGTGTTGAGTGTACATCTATACGTACTAAGCATTTAATGCTAGGTTTCGAAAGGTATAAGGTAAAATTTTGATCATTTATATGCCATTTGAATGTAGAGCAAAGATGAGAAGAGTGCAAAAGAAATTAAAGAGAAACCTTGAAGCCTTTTGCAGCAATCTCAATAGTCATTCAGCATAAATTTCATTGATCTAAGGTATTTATCAAGTGCCAAGCTATGCAGTGTTATAGTTTTTAATATATTAAAACCCTAGTTCAATATAATGGCTTCTAGTTCTAAGAACCCCAAGGGAAAGGAAAGTGATGAGGTCCAGCTAGTAAGTAATAAAGTAAAACAACCTAAGTTTAGACCATTCCCGAGGTAGCCTACAGAAATGACCCTACCAGTGATTTGTCCATAATTTCACCCAAGGTTGTCATGATACAAGATGTAAGGAAGTGTCACAACTATAAAATAGGAGTTGTAGGTGACCTCAATATATTTCAAGCCTATGACAAGCTGTGTGATAAAAAAATACTCAAGGTTGAATTTTAGATAGTTGAGAAGAAGGGTTTAACAAATGCCATAGTTTACCTTACAGGATTCAAAATAGAATGGATATGGATTGTTCTCATTAGAATTCACAATTGATGTTTGTGGTTGGAAATAGGACCTGTAAAGATTACCACGAGGATAGTACATAAGGTTACAGGTTTCCCAACCTTAGATTGGCATAAAACCCTAAGAAGTGACTCAAAAGAGGTAATTGAAAAGAAAACAAGGGCTAAATGGAATAAAAGAGACATGTCAATTGACACGATAACATATCCCCTTCTGGAATTTGCTTTAAGAATCATCTCTCACAAGTTCTACCAATCGAGCAGATTAAATAATGTACCATGTATTGTTGTGGACATAGCCTATAAGCTTGTAAACAAAGATCACACATGCGATCTATTAGATCTAATGTTACAACAAATAAATGAGAACATGAGAGCAATAAGGAGGTCAAAAGGTGCTCAATGCAAGTTTGGTTTAGTTCTTGTGTGCATATTCTTTTATGTCATGGAAGAGTTTCCATCAATTGGAAAAGTGAACTGGAATCCAAACAAAACTACAATCATAGAAATCAATGAGTACATTGATCAGATGGGTGATAATTTTGAGGCACAAATGACAAGCTATTTTGAGGATTATAAGAAAACCATGAAGCAAAGGGTTAGAATACCAGTTCCTTTAGTGGAAAAACATATCAATGACATATGCTTTTGGTTGACATTGACTATACCTATATCTAAGCAACAATTCCAAGTGTAAGATGGTTAAGACCACTAGGTTATGAACTTAATGTGGATGAAGCCTGAGCAACAATCACAATATTTCTTGTAGAAGAGATTGATAAGGAGGCAACCCATTTTGGCACATATGATGTTGTGAAATCCAAAGTTGAAACAGAATTGAAAATAACCTTTGTAATTAAGAGAAAAGACAAACTATTAAAGAAGATAAAGAAGAAATTTGGTGTAGATATTGAAGGAGAAGCAGGTCCTAAAGAGGAAGAAGGAGAAGAAGGTGAGAGAGAAGAAGAAGAAGAGCAAGGGAAAGATCCTATGGAGTTAACCCAAGGCTTAGGAGAAGACAAAGAGGAAGGTGCAGAGGAAGAAGAAGCCAAGGACACACCTATACAAGCCGAGAAAAGGAAGAGAAAGGCTAAGACTTAGCCTCCAGCTCAGCCCAAACTCAAGAAGGCTATAGGAAGAACACAAGCCAAACCAACACTAGCAACAAGAGCTAGCACAAGGGCATCTACACAAAAGGCCAAGGAACAATCAAAAGAGAAGAAGAAGGCCACTAAACAGACTAATGAAGTGTCAAAGAAAAGAAGAAAATATGTGGCACAACTAGACACTGATGATGAGGAAAAGACCAAGACAGAGGATATCAACCAATTCAGAGTGATAAGCCATCCTCCCAAATCTACTATAGATAAAATATGTGAAAAGATTAAGAATGAAAATTTGAATGATTTGAAAAACCTTGATTTCAATAAATTAAGTAGAAAAGAGAAAAACAAAATAGAGGAACTTGTATATGCCATGATGGCTGAATTCAAAAACACACCTCTAGAGCTAGACAATACCATTCCTAGGGAATTTTATGAGATAATTGAAAACAAATGGCTTATTTTCTAAAAATGGAAAAGGATATTAGATAATCTACCTTAGCACAAGTGATGCCTAACCTAACAAGAGGTCAAATAAAAAAGGCTAATAAGAAACATGGTGGAAAATTTGCACCTAAATATAGAGCCTTCAACATCCTAAAAAATAAGATTGAGGATGTAGTAGATAAGTCCACAAAATTGTAGAAGACAATCTACAAGATAACTGATGACAAGGATGAAGAAGTAAATAAGGTAGAGGCCAATGCCAAGGAGAAGATAGAGGAAAAGAAAGTGGAAGAGAAGCAAGAAGAAGAGAAGAAAGAGGAAGAGGATAAATCAACAAGAAAAGAAAAAGAAGAGAAAAGAGTAGAAGAAAAGGAAGATAAGGAAGATAAAGAAAATGGAGAGGAGGAAACACAAAAGGGAGAAGACATGGCAATAGCTGAGCAGGAGCAGCAAGACAAACAGTGTGTGCAAGACACACAAATGCCACCTCATATAACCATCACACCTACAAACACAATAACTATCAAGGATGTTCTTGACACTTCTACTCAGAACATCAATCCCCTAACTATAGAGGATCTCTCCAAGATCCTTCACCAATACACTCTATAGGCACAATTATTCACAAATCCTGTATTGGTGAGTGTTGACGAGTTATAGAAGGCAGTAATAGAACCAAAAAGAGACAAGGTGAAACCACAAGAACCAACTTTCATCTTTACAGTTACTAGCACTCAAATTTTAATGCTTCCACCACCATCTCCAATAATTGCAATAGCAACAGGTGATACCATTTAGAAGCCAAGTGCAAAAGAAGGGAAGTCTGATGAGAAGGAGGATAGATCAAAGGAAGAGGAGCAAGCCGTTATTCAGACATTGGTAGAAATACCAAAAATAGGCACTCCTACAAAGACTCTTTAGAAGCCAAGCACTAAATCCATGCCATTGCAAATCTCAACACTAGGCTTGATTTCTACAAAGGTGACTAGGGTACTTCACTATGGAGACCCTGAGCTAGATGAAGAGATAGTAATACCTATCTATGACTCAAAGACTATCACCCTGGAGCAGATTACAGAAATGTGGGATTCATTAAATAGGAGAAAAAGGATGAAAACACTTAGAAAAGAGTATAAACATAAGCAAGCACTACATGAGATTAAGGACATCTTTATGCATGCCTTTAGCTTGCAGTCACCAGATGAGTCAAAGCCTATAATGGAACAATTATTAGATATAGTTGACTAGGTGACAAGTGAAGACCATAACACAAATGTCAAAATTATGGTGTGGTCTGAAAGGAAATTTCAAGGAAAGGTAAATGAGAGAATACCTAGTGGTATAACACTTGAACATGTAGAATTAGTCAAGAAAATTATAAAGGTCAAAACTATACTTGAGAAAATTTTTTCATTGTACAAAAAGCTATGTGATTTTCCAATTTCACACAAGAGATAAGCCAAAGGATAATGAGCTTGGAGAGAAATCTGAAGATTTCTAGCATGCAATTACCAAGAAATCCAGCTCAAAGTGACATGCATTTCACCCAATTGCTTCAAACTCAAAGAGAATTAGTTGCACTTACAAGTGAAGAGGCCAATATAAAAGCCAAATTAATATAGATTTAGTCCTCCATCACCCCACATCTGGAGGTCCTCTACAAAGAGCAAGTCTATGCTAAAACTATTTTAGAGAAAGATCCTAATCTTTCTACACTTGATGGACTTGTACATCTTGCTGTAGAGGCTGCCATCCAACATAAGTCACTTGAAATTGCCTTGGAGAATTGGGATGTAGCTCTCAAGATGATAATGGAGGTAAACAACACATTTTTGGTGAAATATGTTATTACTCCTTAGCACCCTTTGACATAAGTATCAAAAAGGGGGAGATAGATAAAATGTTTAGGAGGAGAAATAACAATAAGGAAGATATGACTAAGGGGGAGAATACTGAGCATTTTTTAATACATTCTTTTGGAAAATAAAGGGGAAAGATTGTAGATAGCCAAAAAGGGGAGATAAGGGATAAGATATAATATGGGAGAGATATAGAATTTTGGGAATTGTATGGAAGATAGCTCTGATACAGAATACAAGAATACAAAGCATAGGTATTGATTATAGAAACAGTGCAAAGACAAAAAGTATCAGATACATTAGCACAAGAATTTTGGTTGCAAGAATGAAATTGCACAATTAGCTCAGGTGGAGTTATAAGGTATTTTGTTCCTTACAAAAATTTTGAACAAATTTTTGAAATTTTGTACACTTGAGCAGAATGTTTTGGGTACTCATAAGGTCAGATCAATAATGTTAAGTGTTTTTGACACTCATGTCAAAGGGGGATATTGTTGGTCTTAGTTTGGTTTTGACATTTGAGTGTCAACACACTTAACCACTTTCTACATAGAAGCCAAGTACACTGTGTATGCCAAGCCACAACATGTGCTGAGCTAGAATTCCAATAGGTGTCGAGTGACTTCAGGTGCCAAGTGATATATAGGTGCTGAGTCACAGTTGATGCCGAGCAAGAAAGAATGTAATAGGTTCCGAGCAAACCAAGATGAAACATGTGCCAAGCATCAGTAGTCGAGTATGTGTCGAGTAACACAAAATTATCATATGAGTTTATGTCTTCACAAAATTAGATGTAAACCATTTTTTGAGCTTACATACAAGGATTTCAAAGGATAATAAGGATATGAACAGATATTTTATATTTCCTATGTAATCAACATGCAGCAAATCAAAAAAATAGAGAAGGCATGCAACCAATGAGAAAATTGCAAGGAATGAGGTAGAATTAAAGATTCAATATGGATCATAGATCCATACCTAACCCTAAGTCTATGAAAGTCTTTATAAGAAGGCTTAGACCCCATGATTTTATGTTGCTGAATTGAAGTTAAGGAAGTTGTTAAGAAGATAGCAAAATTGTAGAATAGGGAAAATAGCACGGGCATCAAAGACTTAGTGAATTAAGCAACAATTACTTATTCAATTGATCAGAATAGTATAAAAGATATGAATAGATATCAGATCAAGTAAGGATCACGTCAGAATGAGCAGATCAAGTGCCTGAGATCAGCAATTGAAGATTATAAGTGATCAGGTCAAGGATTTCTAATACTCTCTACCGATTGTATTAGATAGTGGAAAGTCCTATGTTAATAGGTTAGCTTTAAAGCTATTTTTGTAGATCCTTTGAAGAGGTGACTAAATTATTTAATAGGGTGACACTTCATGTAAAGTGTTTGTAAATCGTTTAACCAAGTCATTATTGACACAGTGTAAAACCTTTGACAGGGCAAGCCTTTCACAGGGCAAACCATCAGAAGTGGTCAAACAATTATTGCTATAGTGATTTTGTGTGTATCATCCCCACCCCAGTTTTACCTTCTTATTCCTGGAGGGTTTCTAGGTTACCAAATTGTAGTGTCATGTGTTTACTTCATGTTTATTTGATATATTTACATGCATACAATTTACTTTTAGTTATTTCTTGTAAAGGATTTAGAAAAGCTTAAAATGTGTTACTTTTGATGCACCCCCACTCTCATAAGTACTCTTCCCATTTGAATATTCCAACAACAAAAACCCATTAGAGCCCTCGTTCTCCTAATTTTAGAAATGCAAATTTTAGAACCCATTAGAGCTCTTATTCTCCTCACTCCAGAAATGCAAATTTTATAGTGTTATTCTTTGTTTTTCTATTTTTGCATTCTTTTTAAATCAACGGTGGTACCTAAACATAAAATAGTGAGGTTCACTAAAACTTTAATAACCTTTTTAGTTTATGGTTTTTAAAATTAATTTATATGTCATCAATCTACATACAATTATTTTAATGTTGATAAAAATAATCCTTGAAAAAAGTAAAATTTTGATCAAATTATGGTGTCCGTACACAAGAAGTTTTAGAAATTATCTTAATAGCCAATTAAGAATTAATAAAAAATAAATTATATAATAAAAAATTAACCAAAAATATTCTCATCAATCTTTGGTGTTTTAGGTAACTTCCTATAAAAGGATTTACAAAAATTCATTTATTTGTGTCAAATTATAATGTTCGTACATGAGTGTGGTATGAACCTAAAACATAAATTTTGAAAATTTGATTTTTAAATATGCATACCAAAAAAACTTTCTATCATATGGGTATACAAATAAATTACATATTCAAAAATTAGACTTTGAGCACTACAATTTGTATTATTAAAGTTTTCTCATATTCAATTTGTAAGTGCTTCAAATTTTGACATCAATTGACAATAGATTCCAAAACTGAGAAAAACACATCCACTTTTTGCCCAAAAGTGAGATCCAACTTCTTGCACTTACCCCTATAGAACTTGAGTCATAGAAAGAAGAGACCAAACACTAGACAAATAAAGTTACATCAAGAGATACTTGGTGAAGCTTAGCAAGCTCAATGAAGTGACTAACCACAAGGAGAAAGAAGACCTAAACTTGTCTTAGCCAAAAATGTGAGAAGACACCATACACTAGATCAAATCAATGAAGACAAAGATTTAAGAGTCGTGAAATAAAACAAATTGAAGAACAATACATGTTTACTATGTGATTTTGGGCTAAAAATAATTAAATATGCACTGGATTAAATAAATAAATGATGAATTTGATTGAATAGAGAAGAACAAGACATGGACATTGGTACTAAGGCCAAAGTAAAAGAATGTGATTGGAACAAACTAGGTATTCAAAAACAAGTAGAATGAAAAAGGTGAAGTCACAAGGAACAAAACAAGATTAGTTTGTAAGGGATATGCTCAAGAGGAAGGAACTTACTATCAAGTGACTTTTTCCCCAGTTACAAGGTTGGAATGGGTAAGAACATTACTTGCAAATACTACTTAAAAAAGTTTCAGGGTATATCAAATGGATGTCAAATCTATCTTTCTTAATGGAATCTTGGAAGAAGAAGTTTAAATTGAACAACCTAAAGGTTTTGTTGGCCCTAGCAAGAAGAATGTATGGTATGTAAGTTGCAAAAAGAATTTTATGGTTTGAAACAAGCCCTTAGAGTGTGGTATGAAAGGTTACACACATACTAAAAATTGGTTTTGCAAGAACTAATGATAGTAAAAACCTGTACTAGAAAACTGAACTTGAGAATAAGACATTGCTAGCTAAAACATTTGTTGATGAGATAATATTTGGACATGATGTGTTGTGTAAATCATTTTCTAATGAGATGAAGAAAGAATTTGAAATGTCAATGTTTCAAGAGATTAAATTCCTTGTTGGTTTGTAATTCTATCAAATGAACAAAGGTCTATACATTACACAATCAAAGCATATATCAAGGAGATATTGAAGACCTTTGAAATAGAATAGTCAAGACTATTTGGAACACCTATGGCTACTGGACATAAATTTTCAAAGAATGATGACTCTACTGAAGTAAATGAGACATTGTACAAGCCAATGGTTGGCAAACTACAATATTTTTTTCACGGCAGACCTAACATAGCATTAGCTATTGACATTGTAACAAGATGTTTTTCTAATCCTAAGGAGAACTACATAAGGTTGTGAAAATGATATTGAGATATCTGAAAGATATAAGACTATTATTTATGGTATAAGAATAATGACAAGTTTGAGGTAAGAGTTTACATAGATGTTGATTTATTGGGAAACATTAGTGATAGAAAGAGTACAAGGTGAGGGGCTTTCTTCCCAAGCAAGAAGTTAATTTCATGGACAAGAAAGAAGTAAAACTGTATTTTCCAATCTATAATGGAGGTTGACTATGTTAATTGTTCAAACATTGTGTGGGTCAAGAAATTGTTGGAAGGTATGAAGGAAGATATTACTAATTTTTTGGTGATATGTTGTGGTAACACAAGTTCTATTAACATATCCAAGATTTCTATGATGCACATAAAGACCAAGCATTTTTCCATTAAGTATCATTACTTGAGGGAATTAGTGCAAGACAAAGAAGTGAGGATAGAATATGTAAATACTAAGGAGAAGATAGATGATATATTTGCTAATAAATTATGTAAGGATACAATCATCTATATAAGAGGTAAGTTAGTGGGCATTCCCCTATCTTAGCCAAACTAGGAAAAGATGCAACTTTGCAAAAAAAATTATGATGAGAATATCTTATAGATTAATGCTAGAGGTCACACTTTAGGAGTTACCTAAAGATGTGAAAGGGAGAGAAGTAGTATAAGTTGATGAACCTAGAAGTGAGCACATGGTGATATAATTAGATATAAAGATGAAATAGGGAGTGATATTTTAAAAGATTGGTTAAACAGTGAAAAATATTTATGTGTATAGAGTAGATGATGTTTCTAGTATTGTAAATCAATGAAGATATGTTAAAGAGGGAGCTAATACAAGTGTACTATATTGAAGAATCTACAATTGGTATAATAGACGTAGAAGTGTACAAGAAAAAAAGAGTGAACATATTGGAGATTTCATGGATGAGAATCAGAATGAAACTAAAGATATTAATGAAAGTTTGATACAAAATGCAAAGTGAGCTGATAGTGAAAATCATGAGCATGATTTATCCATTACATGGTAACTAAATATGTTTCAATCAATGCCAAATTGCCATGCTGGGAAGTTCTCTTTCTTTATCTTAGGTACCTCTCTCTCATACATCTTGATCTTTATCTTAAGCTCCTTCAAACTTTCCTCAAGTCTAGATGTACCAACTCAACTTTTAACAACTTCAAAAAACTTATTCAAACTCTTAAATCCACTCAACCAATATAAAAATTCATCAACTACTTAACTTATTCATATCATCATTGGCTCTCTATTTAGTATGTACTAAATAATAGAAATATAAAATAGAAAATAACATGCATCAAGAAAATAACATTCATATTAGTACAACACTAGGATTTAATGTGGAAACCCAATTTGGGAAAGAACACCAAGTAACATGCTACCACATTTTACTCTTCTAAAGTGAGCTCAATTAAGAGCCACTCCTTTTGAAGGTTACAAAATACACTAGTAGGCATGACCTTTTTAAAGGGTTTAATCACCCTATTATGAGTAGCATGACTAGAGGTCCTTAGATCATTCCATTAGAATGTCACATTGATTAAAGGATTTATAATATGGTTGTACAACCAACCTTGGTTAAAGGATTTTATTTCCATAATGGTAAGAAATTAACAACTAGATTTGATATGATAAATTGCAACTCACTTTGCCAATTTAGATCTCCATTTCGCTCATTCCTAGTTCATTAACTAGACCTCATCATGAGATCCATCACTGATATGCTTGAAAACCCTTCAAGTAATTACTCTTCACAAACTTCTCACTTTGCTTCTGCAACTCTATTCTTCATAAGTTCTTCACAAATTCACCAATCAACAACCATAAAACATCTCGTGTACCTCCTTAAATAGGTAGCATTGATCTTTTGCCACTTAAACATAATTGCAGATCTTAGGATTTGATCATATTCATTAAGTCTATCCATTATTTTTTTCTTCTTCTCCTTTCTTTAAACTTTTGGAAAATTCTCTTCAAATCCTTTCCTTAGATCGATTAACAAACTCAATTCGTGCATTAAATATTCTAGCTTATCAATCCTTATGGTTTATGCATTTTGATCAATTCATAAATTCAACTATGTCAACCTCAAATCTTGATTGCTTCACAAATTTTTATCTTTTTGACACTTGATCATCACTATGTTCATCAACTCGATCATTTTTTCTCGTTGATCATGCTCAGCCATAACTATCACTCAACTAATTCTATTTCCTATGCTATCTCTTAAGTTCCTTAATCTTCTACTCCAACTGCTTCATTGATGTACTAAACTTTTACTCGGTCAAGCTTAATTTTTTGCACAAATTCTTGTCTTTCATCAATCATCTCTTCCACACTGTGAGTCATATATCTTCTTCACTTATTATAGTGATAAAACAAGACATTATTTTGTCGAAGACTAACTATTCAAGTGCCCAATGTAATTCCAACATACATACTCCTCTTTACTCAACTACTTTACTAGTTCACCTTATTATCTTCTCTTTTCAAATCCTCTTCATCATTCAACTAATATGACACTCTAGACCGTTAGCAAATGTCTTAATAGTAAGATTTACTATGAATACAACATAGCAATGTTTTTAATTGTCATTTCCAACAGATCTATGAATTTTATTAGTTCTAATTAAAACATCAAATTGATATTCAGTCAATTAAGATAAACTATCTTGTAGAAATGACTAAACATTGTATAAAACACCATCGTTGTCCATCTAAGCTTTAAGCTATCTTATTGTACTTGTCATTTGATAGTACCATTGCATTTACTTTTGCACTTTTAGTGAATCAGTGTATAATCTATCAACCAATCATAATCAATTTTAAAAGAAATAAAATTCTTATAAATTTTGTATATTAATTTTTTCATATAATTTATTATTATAACTATTTTTACCAATAATGATTGGTTCATTTAATTTGGTCTTATAGAGCCACTTTTTTAGGCCTCTCCATATTGATTTATTTTTTATTATATTTTAGATTAGTAGTTATGTTTTATTAGTATTTAGTATTTCTATTCTTTTGATGATTTTTTTAAATAAATTTACCCATAACTACTTTTATCTATTACTATATAATTAACAACCAATCCAAATGTTTATTTGTTTGTTTGAATATGATAATAGTTTTTATAAACTTTTAATTTATATTATTAATTTTTTTTCTATAAAATATTTTTTTATTTAAGATATGACTGGTTTAGGAAGATTTGTGTTATAGGGATTCTTATTTGGTAGAGAGAAAATGCTTTGCACTATTTTTCCTATTTTTTAGTGCATTTTTATTATTTTAAAATATTAATTCTTTCAATGGTTTATGAAAATATTTATCAATTTAGTTAGGCTTGTTCCATAATATATTTACAAATTTTAATTTAAAATTTATTTTTGAACTAATTAAATTTTACTTAAGTACTTAGGGCTCATTTGGCAAGGGGAATACAAGTGGAATAGGCATATGTATATTCTTAAAATTTTGAATTCTTTTGGATGCACCAAATCAGAATAGGAATAGGAATAAAATTGGAATACGTATTCCAATTTTGGCTAAAAATGAGCATTTGCTATTCCACCTAAATAGGTAGAATTAGAATATGTATTCCTATTCCAATTTTTTTAATTTTAAAAAACATAAAATTTTGAATCCATGTATTCCGCATCAAATTATGGGTGAACCAAACAAGAATAGGAATACGTAACCCCATTTTCTATTCTAGAATTAGTATTCCCATTCCCATTTTTATATTCCCATTGTCAAACAGACCCTTAATGAATGAAATTCTTAATTTCAACTAAAATATGTATGTAAACAATAGTAAGTTCTCAATTTACATCTTATCTACTAATTTTTTACCTTATCTAAGCTCTTAATAGTATTTTATTATTATTATGTTTGTTAAATCATTTCTATAATGTAAATTGATTTGAAAATTTAATAGTTTACAATCTAAGGCTAGTTCAGTTACAACAAGTACAACAAATACACTCTACTACATAACACTTGCTTACCTATTCTATTTTTTCCATATTTATTATAAAATTAGTGTTATTGAGAGCATTAGATAAATTATAAGTCTACATATTTATATCATCAATTTTAACGAGAAATTGTCTAAAACAAGACTATTATTTTCATAATAATAATTAACGGCTAAATTACTTGTACTCAAAGAGACTGCTTCAAAGATTCAACTAGTACAAACCATCGTTCTATAATCTGTCATCGTTCATTGGTCAGTATCTTTCAATTATTTTGTATAATTGTTTTTGGGTATCCGTTGTATGCGATGGCAGCAACAAACACATAAATACCTGATGCAATAGTGGATAGATCGGACTTGTCCATCAAAGGAAATTGAGAAAATTACGGCGTCAAAGTACAGAATATCGAGAAGAGAAGAACATATATGTGGCTATGCTTTATTTCAATGGATATCTGTGCAAGGCAAAAGTGATTAAGTGATATGTTCCGGACATAAATACCCGTGAAAGCTAAACTAGAACAGCTGACACCCACAAGGACAATATTTTTTGGTATACAAGAAAAGACAGGTTGCAAAATGTATAGGACAGGACAAATACAATAAAAAAATATCATAGGTTATTCAGATTATACCAAAATTAGATTTTGCCATCATTTTCACAAATTAAAGAAATGTTTCTCGATAGCAATGTCAGAAACGAGTTTGTTTCTTATTTGGCAAGCTAACGTGTGTTGTTCCCACCTCTCAGATGTACCTCAAAAATAGAAAATCAACATTGTGCAACAAAATTTTCTATGTCGCTGTTGGGCAGGATTCGTATGATGGAATATGTATACGTGCTCTCCGCTCGAAAACAGAAGAATATTTTACACATTGATTGTGGCCCAGACAGTGTGGATTTCTAGATTTTGTTTGATTGCAGTACGGTGTGAATATGCCTATTGATCTATCATTATACTATCCTTTCATTTTAAAACTGTATACTTTATAATTTGTTTGTTAATTTAATAGATTTAAGGGATTCAATCCTATAAACCTCTCCAGCTCATACAAATATGGCAATATCGACATTTCTAGAACAAGCAAATGTTATTAGATGCTTATCTATTCTATTATGTGACTACACGTTGAGAAAAAATAAGCACAGAAAACATAATCTGTGTTTCGCATTTTGTATATTATCTTCTCTGTTGTTAGGTATGGACCCGGGCGCATGGAGAATGTGTATTAAGGAGGAGGAAGAAGTGGAGATTAGAAAAGGGCCATGGACTTTAGAGGAAGATACCAAGTTGATTTCCTATGTAAGGCAGTATGGTGCAGCTCGTTGGAGTTCACTAGCCAAGCTGGCAGGTTTGAAGAGAGATGGGAAGAGTTGCAGAATGAGGTGGCTAAATTATCTCCGCCCTGATCTGAAGCATGGCACTATTACTCCCGAGGAAGATCGTTTAATCATTGAATTGCATAATAAATGGGGAAACAGGTAACCCATTTTCAGTTACCATCTTGATTATTGTATGTGTTATTGGGTTATTCCTTTTCTGGCCATGAAATGGTTCTAGAAAGTAGGGTTTGTACTGTTATATACTAAGGTTTGATTTTTAAACTAAAATGTTAAATAGTCAAAGTTCATTTAGTTTTCTAATCTTAATTTCTTTCTTAGTGTGTGATGTTTAAGAGTGACCATCTTAAATTTACATATAGGTGGTCTCGCATTGCGGAGAATTTGCCAGGTAGAACAGACAACGAGATAAAGAACCATTGGAGAAGCCATATAAAGAAAATGTCTCCGGAGCTAGCTAAGAGTTATTCATGGCCACCGATTTCTCAGACTCCAGAGGAAGTGAAGGCAGTGAGAGAAGATAATGAGTCTTCTAGCAAGAAGAGCTTCAAGGATCAGCATGTGATCCCAAAGAAGGAATGTTATGGAGAATCTAATGTACCCAAGACTCTAAATCAGCTCAACTGTGATGCTTGTGAGTTACATGATTGTTATCGAGCCTTTTTCACTTGTGAAGAAATAAACCAAGAGTTGATAAAGAAATTATCTGATATGGATCCACTCAGTGGCATGCTGGCAGATGGATATACAGGGAGTATGGACCAACATAGCCCAATCTGCTGCTGTTCTTCTGTAGCAGATTCTCCTATGAATGTGTTGTCAGACAGTGAGGAGTTCTTGTGGGACTATAACTACATCACCTTGTGGAATTTAGATGATGATATCCCAAGTATGCATAAGTAGAGTTGAAAAACTATGTACGCCAGTTTCTATAATTCGGTGATTGGAAGCTCTAAGGGTTTCAGTTGTATTGAAGAGACTAATGATTTTGTTGTAGACTGGATGATACTTGCACATGACTGTAACTTGTTACATAAAGGATAACTTTATTTCAGAAGTTATATTTTATCGATGAAAAGCTTATGATGTTGAGAAGTGGTTTACTTTGTGTTCATTTATATTTAGTGGTGTGACATGCTATATTTCTACTGATTACTGCTTAATAAGTATTGTTTATTAAAATCAAGACAGGTTTGCATTACGAGTTGAATATTCTATATATCTTACTTATTTACATATTTTTTTTACGTTGGTTAAAACCTATAGATTTAAATTTGGATTCAAAGTGGACTGCTTTTAACTTATTATTGGGTATCAAACATTAGCCTACATAATATAATTTAACATATTTTATAAGGAATAAAACGATATATATTTTCATATATTAATAAATGATGTACTATTAAATAATATCAAAATTCCATAACATATGTTATTGATATAAAGTAGGAGTAAAAAAATGAGGGCTGTCTTAGATTAACAAGCAGAAACAGTATAATAAAGCTACTTGCAACACATTCTTATCCTAACCTAATGCGTCCCAATTTCTACAGCTACTATAACAACTAATCTGGCTAAGTATTCATATGTTATATATTATTCTTGTATTATTTATATTAAACTTTGATTGACTAATAAGTGCTATGTTAAAATAAAATGGTGACTAAGAAATTATTGGAACTTAACAATAAATATTTTTGACAAAATTAAATCATATAAATATATTTGTCTAAATCATCTAAAACCACATCCAATTTAACCAATTAATTAATGACATCTACTCAAGGAATCTTCATTAATCTTAGACCCTAGTTTTACTATTTTATTTATTGTAATTTTGATATTTTCAAAATCAATAGAAAAAATCATGTTATTACTTTTAATCTCAATTGAGAACATAAATAATTATTTGTTTACACTAGGATAGAGCTAATCTTATGTCTAGGTATTTACATATATCCATAAGTTCGATGGTTATAGAATTTTAGGCAAAAATGGTGTATTTTGATGGTTATACAATAGTGGAATGAGATATCTTTTATGTACCCTCTCAAAAGGAAACATTTGACTGGTTCATGTTGTGAACAATTTTTATTTTGATAGCTACTGAAGAAGATGTGAGAAATATTTTTTGTTAGTGGTTTCTAATAAATATGAGAGAACTATTGTCTATTGGGTGTTAACCGATTCGAGATTTAACTGGTGTGAGCGAGAAATATGTTAAAGCATCTTGGTGTGACTGACTTATCCATGTAGAGATAGATTAGACCAAGCAGGGACGGTCTACCAGGCCGGGCCCCTGGACTAGCTGGATTACTGGCTTCATACGTTTTCGGCATATCAGAAGTGCTAAAGATAGCCAAAACATACTTACCAAGTAGGGTCAGTGTTCTTCATATTTGTTGAATACCCACACACACAAGTGATATTACTACTTGTTGAGGGGTCATATCATAGATATCATACTAAATAATATTTTTTTCCATGTTTATTGAATGTCCACTAACAAATAAGAGGTAAATATTATTACTTGTCGATGTGTGATATCATAGATATCATGATGAATATAATTTAATTGGTGATAGCTATTTTATTTCAAATGATAGTAGATATAATATAGGACTATCTAGATGTTTCATATAGATAAAAATGACTTTTATAATTTGAAATACATTTAGAAAAAATAAAATTTGTAGTTTTCAGAATTGTATAGGTGGCATGCTCAAAATTCACTTCTTTATTTCTAAAGTCATTAAATATTACAGGGTACACCAAATACCATACTGAAAAAAATAAAAATAAAATCTTTTGTCCAGACTCTTGAAATGCATACATATAAATAATTCACTACCATGAAATGTAGAAATGATAGATTTTTTACTAATTTAATCTTATTAAAATTCTAAAGTGATCCTTGGGCCCCTTGCAACCCTTTGAGTTCTACCCTATTTATTCATCTATAAAAGAGGATTTGAAAAGAAAGCATAACATATTTATTAAAGAGTACATCTTACTATCTTGTTTCTTCAAGTGAAAATTCTAAGTGCTTGGACTCCTCTCATTACATTTCAATTGATGAGATCCTCCTTATCTTAAACAGATAAATATTTTACTTATCTTAGGCTGTAAATTCCTTGTTTGTGATTCTGCTAAGGATAAAAATTGCCATGTAACATTCAACCCCACCCTCTCTTTCTCATCCTTCTCAATTCAATCAAACACATTTATAAAGATGTAATAATATTCATCAAATATGTTTCTTTTTTTGGGATGACTCTTCACATAGTTATTCTTTCTACTAACAATGTTTAGAAAAGACATATGTAGTGAGTCAACCAATGGTTGTCATGTGAATATGAAAGAGAAACTATAAATTATCTTTCATCCTACAATGATTATCATTGAAATATAAACAACATACAATGATTATATTTTGATTGTCCTAGACTTTGTAAGAGTACTCTAGGCCAACTTTCAAATAGTAGACCTTACATGTATTTTGGCCTTCTTATTTTTTAGGAGTATTCGAAGGGATTTCTTTAGACAATATGGAGTATTTGGAAGGGACCAAACAATAATAAAAATACCTTAAGATTTTAAAAAATCCACATGGGATATCTTGGTCATTTTTATATTTCATACTAAATTTAAGTATTTGTACTTTCACGATTAGAAATACTTTTTAATCTTTTGGAATTATAATCTATAGCAGATCAATAAAATATTATATTTTTATTTTCATTTTTAAAAATAAAATCATGAGGAAGAGAAAAAATAACAAATCAAGAAAATACTACACTATTATTTATTTAGATTCAAATTGTTGAGATATGAGATAAAGAGATGTAATTTAGAGAGATCACAATGCTTGGAAGTAAGTTGTCATGAAATATTTACTTATAACATATGTTAATTGATGGTCTCTATTTTATACTATTTTATTTCATGAACTAAAATATATACATGTTCATTTTATATAAATTTTCTCATTGTCAAGATATTGTTAGTCATCATCAGAATGGTCTAGACACTTCAAATATAACACCCCACTAGGGAACCCATGATAAATTAACCCATAAAGATGCTAAGATTTCTAAACATTTTTTTTAAGGATTAAAAACCTATAAGAGATAATAATGTGGTAGCAATAACTCAAACACACATCTCATGCATATGTAAGTAAAGCATAATAATTAGATCTCTCAAGGGTTCCATAACGTTAAATCACATATATAAGTTTTATTAAGTTTTCAATTTAATATTGAACAAGTCATCTCACAAGAATAACCATATGTATAAAATATCATAAAAGAATATATGAGTACAAAAGGTGTGCACTCGACCACTGGACATGTCATAGGGTATGAAATGCTAAAATAGTAATCATCTTGATAAAATACATGATCTTATAAGATCTCAGGAAAGAAACTCCTAAAGGTGTGGGGAAGAAAGGAAAGAATAGCGATAGATGGACCCATAATAAGGCTAGACTGGATAGGCTTGAGCAAACTATGAGGGATCTGGTAGACAATCAAACTAGTATCTACCAAAGATTTGATAATTTGGTGGAATTTTCCACCAAAGTCATGCATTTTGTGGCCACCGACATTTACTTTTTGTAGGTGAATAAAGAGGAGAAGGAATTTGCAAGGAAAGTGAGACAACCCACTCTATTTATGGGTTCCTGGTGGAGGACTGGTTGAAGATATCTTTGACAAATTGGTCAAAGTGGAGGGGGAGGACATGAATGAGAATGTGCCTAAGGAAAAGAAGGAAGATGATCATGGATAGAAGGAGGGTAGCTAGCCCTGGGTTTGGTATTTATTTACATTTTTATGCCACTCATGTCTATGAACTCGGTATCATATGAGGTTTAACATTTTATGCTTTTGTCATTTATTGGGACTAATAGCATTGTTGTTTTTAAGTTTTGCTAGTTTATTTCTCAATATTTTCTATATTTTTGTTTAAGGATTGATAGTACTATTAATTTGGTTTTGGACATTATGTGTTTATTGAAGTTTAAATTTGGTATCGGTTAGTTGGCTGGGAGCTAACCTTTGGCTAACCTACAACCTATTTTGCACTCGGGGGCTAGACCCCCATCTTTTTGTCTACTATCTAATGCTTCAAAAAAAACTAAAGTACATCATATTAGAGAATGAATATACAATATAGTCATTAGGTAGAAAGAATAAAATATTTGCTACATAGTTACATCCAACATTGGTGTCCAACTGTTAGATCTTAATGGAAAATGAATTGCTATCACCCAACCTAATGGAACATAAGTCACCCTACTCCCACCATGTTGAGGAGATAATCACATAACCCAAATGAATAGAAATGCAAATGTCACAAGGAGGATCTAAGACTCAAGAACACGAAAGCTTCTATCTCAAAGGTACTAAGTACACAAGGTAACATCTAATCATAGAGCCAACAAGACATCTAGAACTCCTAATATGCATATTGGCAAGTGTCATCACATGAGCCAACTCTAAGGTTTCCCTTGCTGTCTCTGAGGACCTCATCCCCCTAGTGATTCTACATGACATTTTGATGAAATAAGGTCATAACCAATAACTCTCTATACTCCAATCCTAGTCTATACTAGCATCAAGCCATGGGAAAGGTATCAAACTAACTTTTGTTAATTAATTTGAACCCCATTAATGAAAATATTTTTCACTTATTAAGATTAATTACAATGAGTTATCCTGGAAACCTTTTTAGGGCTTTAGCCCCCATTTGCAAGCCACTTCCAAACATGCATATAGATAACCTATCCTAATCTCATAGAAATGCATCTCATTAAATTACCATAAACACCTTAGTTTTACATAAGCAACTAGAATTACAAATAGATCATAAATCAAAGACCTCATAGGCTACATCAAAGAATCACAATACATGATATTACATAAAGAAATGATCTCATCATAGAAATCACATCAAAATAATGAAACCTGACATGAATAATTGGAAATAGAACTCAATTTCCTACCTCTAGTGACATTCCTATTTGGGCAACAATGAAGTTACCCAAACAACCCATTATTAGTTAACATACAACATCATTAAAAACCTTTTAAGAACATGTGTAGTTTTCAGTGATGTAGTTTGTCATTATAGTTTCCTAAGTTGGAGTTGTTTCTTTGTTGGAGTCTCTCAGAAGATAACATTTCCAAGTTTAGTCTAATCCTAGTATAAGTTTCTTTTTCACATTTAAAAATTCAATATTTTCCAAGAAAACTAGTTATTTATCTAAGCATATTATAATTACTCCAAAAGACAATAATATTCCACCTCATTCATTATTTTATATACTTATTACCAACTAACTCATATTTGATAGTAATGTATATTTAATTAAAGTGAAATTAAATTGAAATAATATTTAACATATATTAAATTAAATTCATGGATAATTAAATTCATCAGTATTAAATAATTATTTACTTAAAAGAATAGCAATTGAAATATTAATACATTCAGACATTTTTAAATAATATTTAAAAAATTATTAATAAAACATATATTTTATTATATATTAAATATTTTTTAAAGAAAAATAAATAAAAATTAAACTCAATAAAAGTTTTTAATAAAATAAAACCCCTTTTGGTGTATCTTGTGGCTTTCTTAAGGTGTGTGTCGCATTACCAAGGCAAGTGCTATATTACCTAAGATAGATACAATGTTGCCAAAGTAGCATAAGGTTTCCTTACACAATGTACACCTAGGACAGTAGAGGAAGGAAGGAGAAACAAGGTTGGGGGTTGGTGGTTCTCGCCCCTCCAATAATAATTTTTTATTTTATTTTATTAAAAGAAATTTAGAATATGTAATCTCCAATATATAACTAGTATAATTTATTGGTTAACAAATATGATTACCACAGTAAAAAATTAGTCTGGTAATTCACGTGTGCATGCATGTGTGTCCATATATTAGCATTTTATTTATCCATAGATCTGATAGGATTATTAATTCCAAGAAAAAAAAAATTCTCCAAATCAAATCAAGTTTTTTCTTTCAAATTTTCAAAACTATAGCTATGGAACTATTATCTAATTTCATCTATTCTAATGTGGTTTCCATGTCTTATTTTTATAGATATTTTCAACCCAAGAACAATATTATTTTCCAATGATAATATTCAACTCAACTACAAGATTTATAGTAATAATATCAATATAAATTATCATAGATCTTCCATAGTAAATTTCCATTATTGCAGGCACAAACAAGACATAAGTTTTTATGATTTTTTTGAAATTGATCTCTTCATAAACATATCTTAAGGTCAACTCCCATCTCTACAGAATGTACATAGACTCCAAAGCTAGTTGTGTGTCATCTACCTATAATTCATTCCAATCATGAACATGTACCACATCAAGAATATATCATCCAAGGATAAGAACATAGGAAACATCATGAATACAAGCCAAGTTGAGCAATAGTACAAGACAATAGGCAATTGGACCTATCTTGTCAAGAATCTCAAATGAACCCACAAAATGAGGTACAAGTGTTGAACCCTTTCTATAATGGATTAGACTCTTTCCTAAACACACTCTTAAGAATACCTTATATCGCTCTATAAAATCCATTTCCATCATGTGAGCATCTGCATACGTCTTTTGTCTATCTTGTGTTGTGGATATGTGCTTGTAAATATGTACTACATTGTTTTGCAAGTCTATTCCAAGTACCCAATAGGATGAGATCCGCTAGACTATTCCAAGTCTTTCCAAGTCAAAGTTGTATGACAAGGATGAACATATATAGCTTGAAAAGGTACCATCTTAATCAAACTATAGTACCGATTATTATATGCAAACTCAACTAGGCATAGGTAATCCTATAAAAGGGTTTTTTGGTCCATGACATACATCCTCAACATATCCTCCATAGCCTCATTCATTTTCTTTCTTTCTCTCTCTCTCTCTAACAACCTATCTTTAGGTGATTTGCTAAGCTTAAACTTAGTTGTGATCCAAGATCATGTTGCAATGTATTCAAAATATGGATGTGAAAATGAGATCCCTATCCAAAATGATCTTTTAGGGAATGCAATGTAATCTCACAATATTAAGCATAAAGACTTTGGCTATTGATACATTTGTATAGGACAATCCCATCGGTGAAAATTTTGCCACCTTAGTCAACTGATCAATACTAAGCATAATAGAATTATGTCATGAGGAGTCATAGGTAATCCCACAATGAAGTAAATCACCAAAATAAACATTGTTAGTGTTCACCCAAAACCAATAATACAACCATCAAATATTGCATGCATATTTTGATACATGGGTGTATCGAGTAAGGTTTATGATGGGCCTCGTATAGGATCAATGAACAATGATCATCCGTTTGTTAAACATAAATACTTCCAAAATCATGCAAAAGTTTATCCAAATCCATCACCTAGCACAAAATATAGCCCCCTAAAAGGTCTACCCAAGTCAATCTATGTACTCACTTCCTAATACCATGTATCTATAGGAAGTTCCCTAAGTATACAACTCCTCAAATTGATACTGCGAGTCATCCTTGAAATCTCATGTCTTTGATGACTCAAAGGATTTTCTACCATGTTCTCCTTCCCTTGAATGTACTTTACCTTAAATTCATACTCACACAAAAACTTCCTTCAATGCCTCTTCCTAGCATTTTGATTTGGCTACATAAAGATATACTATAAACTATGTTGGTCACTATGCAGCTCAAAAAGATACCCCAATAAGAAGTGTCTAATCTCACTAAGGCATTCATAACTATGGCTAGCTAAATATCATGAGTGGGATAGTTCATCTCATGATCCTTGAGCTTGTGAGACTCAGATGCAATCACATGTAATTCCTACATTAGGAATTCTCTAATTGCTTTTAGGGAAGAATTGATGCACACCATGAAATAACCTAGTGGATTAGAAAATTATAGAATTGGTGCACTAGTTAGATGCTCCTTGATCTTATAGAATGCCTCTTTGTACTTCTTTATCCAAACTAAGTTCTTTTCCTTTCTCTAGGGGGATGCGATCATATTTTAGAGTATATAGCCAAGCTTGTGAAGCTAAAAATCTCAAAGACATTAGTGGATGTAGGATAATCCACTATAGCTTAGATCTTTCTAGGATTCACTAAGATACCATCTCCTAAAAAACATGCCCCAAATATTATAGCTCATACTCAAAGAACTTAGACATTGTCACATGAACATACAACTATATGTCTTGAAAGCATTACAAGACTAACTGAAGCTACTCCTCATCTTCCTCTTGAGATATGTAATAAATAAAAATATATCATCTAAACACATGAGTAAAAATAATTCAATGTAAGAACATAATAATCCATTCATCATGCACATGAAAAGGGATGGATCATTTGTCAAACCAAATAGAACCACTGTAAACTCATAATGACCATAATGAGTATGGATGACTATCTGTTGGATGTAGATGCATTGTGAATGCACAATTAATCATACCCTAACTTAAGGTGAATCTTAGAGAGAACCTTGGCTCCCTTAATCTGGTGAAATAAACTATTCATCCTTGGCAAGGGTTATTTATTTTTAATTATTACCTTGTTTGATTGCCTATAGTTAATACACAAGAATATGTCCAAAGAAGTTAGCTAGTTCTCTCCATCATAACTAGGAACTTCTACTAAAAAATATTTAATCTTAGACTACATTAAGTCATTCATTTTGGGGGTCTTGATAGATCCTCACCTATATTTAGAATGATCCCTTCTAGGGTTCCTACATCTATGACTTTCATCATTCACAAAATGATTTGATGCCTTCTAGCCTACTCTCATTCGGTGAGGTAGGTGTTGTAAGATAGTCTATAACATCTACTTATGTTGGGTTCCTTTGAGTTAGCATGTTTCTCTCCATTATTCTCCTCCATTTTCTATTCCTAGTGAGGACTCTCATGATCATTTGTGTGAGGGCTATTAGGCCTACCCCTTCCTTGTTCTATACATCAACTTGAGGTGTGACTCCTCTGAGCTGATCTAGTCTTAGTCACTATCATCCTACACAATCCAAGAAAAAATAATTTCATACTAACATCAAATTAAGGCATAGAATCATAAATCATAATCACATGAACAATTATTTTGAATACAAGGATTGTAAGTTATCAATACATCATCTAGCGGGTGCATAATATGCCCAAATTTATTAGTGTAGAAACTCAAGCTCTAATAGAATATCTAATGCCTTACTAGGTAACCCAAGAGAAATTAACCTATAAAGGTAATAAGTTTTCTAAAAAAAATTAATATTATAAACATACAATAGATAATAATGTAGAAGTGATAACTCAAATACACATCACATACATAAGTAAAGAATAAAAATTACATCTCTCAAGGGTTCCATAATATTGAAACATATATATAAGTTTTATTAAGTTATACATTTTATAATTAAATAATGTCATGCCATAGGATTAACCATATGTGGATAATATCAAATACAAGAGGTGCATACTCATTCACTACACATATCATAGGTTATGAAATCCTAAAATAATATTCATCATGATAAGATACATTGTCATGTAAGATCTCAACAACTTAAGTAAAAAATATTAGAGTATGAATATACAACATAGTCATTAGGTAGAAAGAATGGAATGTCTGTAGCAAAGTTACATTGAGCATCAATGTCTAACTATCACATCTCAATGGAAAAAGAATCACTACAACCTAATCTTATGTAACCTGATTGGCTCCACTCCAACCATTCTAAGGAGATAGCCTCAAATCACAAACTGAAAGTAAGCCAAAAGTCAAAAAAAGAATCTAAGTCTCAAGATCCTGAAAGAATTATATCTCAATGGTACCAACCACACAAGGTAACATGTAATCCTGGAGGCAACAAGACACATAGGAAACCTAATATGCATATGGGAAAGTTTCATCATATGATCCAATTCTAAGGTTACCTTGACAATCTCCCAACACCTTGGCCCCCTAGTTACTCTATGTTACATTAGTATCCTTTCTTATAGACAAGGCATACTGATGACAAAAGGTTGCAACAAGGCACTTTCTCTACTCCCATCCTAGTTTTTACTAGCACTCAAGGAATGGGTGAGGTATCAAAATGATTCTTGTTAATTCATTTTAATCCTACTAATGAGAATATTATCACTCATTAAGACTACTTACAATGACCTAGGAAGCCTCTTTAGGAATCATTTGAATCCCCATTGCAAGCTACTTCCCAACATACACATAGATATCCTATGCTAAACATATAGAAATACATATTATTAAATCACCATAAACACCTCAATTCTAGAAAAGCATTTAGAATCACTAATGAATCATAAATTAATGAACTCATAGGTTACATCAAAGAATCACAACACATGAGCTTGCATAAAGAATTGGATTTGATCACGCAAATCTCATCAAAAAATTAAACCTAACATAAATTAGTGGAAGCAAAACTCAATTCCCCACCTTTGGTAATTTTCCTATTTGGTCAGCTATGACTACATATATATGCATGCATGCATGTATGTACAAACATAAATATATCTACACACACACACACACACATATGCATGCATGCATGTACACACATACATATATTTAAGTACACACACACACACACACACACACACACACACACACACACACACATATACATACATATCTGAATGTGACATAAATCATCTTACCAACCTGCACCCTCTCTTCTTGCATATGACATTCCACCATATTAGTGTTGATCCTTTTAGCCTTTCTTTAAGTCATACTTATCCTCTTGTCTTGTGTTATCTTTTTGAGATTGAAGTAATTTTTAATGGCATCAGTTCAACCCAACAACTCATCCCCATTCAAACCTTCCATAATAGAAAGGTAACCCTTCAAAAGAATCTCTATTGAGATACTTAAATGCATCCAACAACATCTTTTGTTGAATGTTAGTATATATTTTAGTAGTAGTTATATTGGGGTGAGCAGAAGAGGTGGCTCCTACCTCTTCTTCTTCTTATGAGATATCTCCCCACTCTTCCAATGTGCTTTTAACCCTTCCATTACTATGGTCTCCCAATGTTTCTTATTTTTGAGATTACATACTTTCTTAGAAGATTTTCCTTACAAAATATAAAATAATGTATTTAGCAGGCATGCTTTCTACTCTAGTTTCTCCAAAAATTATTGATTCCTTTGTGTTTGACAAATAGTTCTTTCAACTAAAGGGTATGTGCAGGATCATGGTGTACCAAACTATGGCCTTAAGTGGCAGTGAAAAATCATCAAATTAGGTTTATGTCAACTTGACACATAATTTTGAAGTGGTTATGGAATTTATATCAAAAAGTTGTAAGAAAATAATCTGTAAGAAATTGAATGTAGCTTCTAAACTATCAGGCCTTATCATGAGAAAAAAAATTAATTGGTCAAAAGTTTAAATTTTATGCGGTACTAAGAAAATTTCAGGGTGAAAATAAAAAGTAGGTGTATGTCTGACCACCTTAATCAAAATCAAATCATAATATTTTTTTAGTATAATTATAGATATGAAAAGTAGACTCATGCCCGGATGTGATGCATATTTTTTGGTATTTTTATTCCAAATAAATAATTAACTATGAATTTTCTACCAAAAAAATTTTGGAAAAAAAAAAAGTCTCGTGTCTGACCACCCTACCTAATAGAAAATTTTACCAAATTTAAATTTATTTATTTTTTCTTATACTAGCCAAAGTATAGAATGTGATGCAACTTTTAGATTTAAAAAATGTTATACCGTTTGAAAGTTATAGTTATTTTTCAATCAGTATGTCAATCAGAACTGTACAATTATCTTCATTGATAATTAACTAATAAATACTTATCGAACTTAGAATTTGACAAACATTATATTTATGAAATCTAGAGATCGATATTAAAAAACTCTTTTCGTTTTATTCAATTTCGATCAAAATAACGTTGTCAGACGACTACCCGAAGTCTGAGTATCACGAAAACCCTCTTCAAACATGTCTTTTGGGTTGACCGGGTAGGCTTGGTATTTACCAAGCCTAATCAGATATCCGATTTTAAATCGGATATCTGATCATAAATCAGATAGCCGATATGTGAGGTGGGCAAATTTAAAATCTCAACCCATTTTGGAGGGAAAATTGGGTTTAAACGTCACAACTTATTATTTCTAAATTATTTCACTTATATTACTATCTAAAGATGTATTTTAATATATTATATATATATAGTAACGTAATGTAAAGATATAAGATATAATCTAACAATATATACTAATATATTATGTTAATCTTATTACAGTCTATAAATATAATTTATATTATTATTATTTTTACTAAATATAATAACCTAATTTATATATATATATAATACGTATTATATATTATTATATTAATATGTATGTTATTAATATATGTATATATATATATAATACCATAATATTTTCATTAAATATAATAAAGTAATACATATATATATGTTATTAATCTATATATAATAACGTAATATTTTTATTAAATATAAAAATGTAATATATATATATATATATATATATATATATATATAATTATATAAATATGTATGTTATTAATAGATACATATATTATTAATATATATGAATCAAAGGGGGTCATAGGTCAACCATTGACCCCCTTTGACGCATTAAATGACGACATATGTCCTTAGGGGTCATAAGACCCCAAGAGACATATTACAATGGTTAATATGGGTCAAAGGGGGTCATAAGGTGACCTATGACCCCTTTTCATCGATTAAATGACGATATATGTCCCTACGGGTCCTAGGACCCCGAGGGACATATTTGAACCGTTCATATGGGTCAAAGGGGGTCATAGGGTGACCTATGACCCCCTTTGACCCATTAAATGATGACATATGTCTCTAGGGGTCTTAGGACCCCTAGGGACATATTTGAATGGATAATATGGGTCAAAGGGGGTCATAGGTCCCTTTGACCCATTAAATGACGACATATGTCCCTAGGGGTTCTAGGACCCCTAGGGATATATTCGAATGGGTAATATGGGTCAAAGGGGGTCATAGGGTGACCTATGACTTGCTTTGACCAATTAAACAACAACATATGTCTCTAGGGGTCCTTTAACCCCTAGGGACATATTCAAATGGGTAATATAGGTCAAAGGGGGTCATAGGTCACCCTATGACCCTCTTCGACCCATTAAATGACAACATATGTCGGTAGGGGTCCTCGGACCCCTAGAAACATATTCAAATGGGTCATATGGGTCAAAGGGGGTTTTGACCCATATGAACGATTCAAATATGTCGCTAGGGGTCCTAGGAGCCCTAGGGACATATTCGAATCATTCATATGGGTCAGGGGGGTCATAGGTGACCTATGAACCCCTTTGACCCATTAAATGACGACATATGTCTCTAGGGGTCCTAGCACCCCTAGGGACATATTCAAATTGTTCATATGGGTCAAATGGGGTCATAGGGTGACCTATGACCCCCTTCGACCCATTAAACGATGACATATGTCTCTAGGGGTCCTGTAACCCCTAGGGACATCTTCGAATTGTTCATATGGGTCAAAAGGGGTCATAGGGTGACCTATGACACCTTTTGACCCATTAAACGATGACATATGTCCCTAGGGGTCCTAGGACCCCTAGAGACATATTCAAATCGTTCATATGGGTCAAAGGGGGTCATAGGGTGACCTATGACCCCCTTTGACCCATTAAATGATGACATATGTCCCTAGGGGTCCTAAGACCACTAGGGACATATTCAAATGTTTCATATGGGTCAAAGGGGATCATAGGGTTCCTTATGACACCCTTTGACCCATTAAATGATGACATATGTCTCTAGGGGTCCTAGGACCCATAAGGATATATTTGAATCATTCATATGTGTCAAAGGGGGTTATAGGGTGACCTATGACCCTCTTTGAGCCATTAAACGATGACATATGTCCTTAAGGGTCCTGGGACCTCGTAAGACATATTTGAATCGTTCATATGGGTCAGAGGGGGTCATTGGGTGCCCTATGACCCCCTTTGACCCATTAAATGATGACATATGTCCCTAAGGGTCCTAGGGACATATTCGAATGGGTCATATCGGTCAAAAGCGGTCATAGGTCACCGTATGACCCCTTTTGACCCACTAAACGATGACATATGTCCCTAGGGGTCTTAAGACCCCTAAGAACATACTCGAATCATTCATATGGGTCAAAGGGGATCATAGGGTTCCTTATGACACCCTTTGACCCATTAAACGACGACATATGTCTCTAGGGGTCCTAGGACCCATAAGGACATATTTGAATTGTTCATATGTGTCAAAGGGGGTTATAGGGTAACCTATGACCCCCTTTGACCCATTAAATGACGACATATGTTCCTAGGGGCTCTAGGACCCCTAGGAACATATTCGAATAGGTAATCTGAGTCAAAGGGGGTCATAGGGTGACCTATGACCCCCTTTGACCCATTAAACGATGACATATGTCTCTAGGGGTTCTAGAACCCCTAGGGACATATTCGAATTGTTCATATGGGTCAAAGGAGGTCATAGGGTGACCTATGACCCATTTTGACCCATTAAACGATGACATATGTCGCTAGACGTCCTCGAACCCCTAGGAACATATTCAAATGGGCAATATGGGTCAAAGGGGGTCATAGGGTGACTTATGACTCTATTTGACCTATTAAATGATAATATGTGTCTCTAGGGGTTCTAGAACCCTTAGGGACATATTCGAATGGGTAATATGTGTCAAAAGGGGTCATAGGGTGACCTATGACGCTCTTTGACCCATTAAATGACAACATATGTCACTAGGGATCCTCAGACCCCTAGGAACATATTCGAATGGGTCATATGGGTCAAAGGGGGTCATAGGGTGAACTATGACCCCCTTTGACCCATTAAATGATGACATATGTCCCTAGGGCTTCTAAGACCCCTAGAGACATATTCGAATGGGTAATATGGGTCAAAGGGGGTCATAGGGTGACCTGACTTTTTTTGACCCATTAAACAACGACATATGTTGGTAGGGGTCCTCAGAGCCCTAGGAACATATTCGAATCGGTCATATGGATCAAAGGGGGTCATAGGGTGACCTATGAACCCCTTTGACTAATTAAATGATGACATATGTCGCTAGAGGTCCTCAGACCCCTAGGAACATATTCGAATGGGTAATATGGGTCAAAGGGGGTCATAGGGTGACCTATGACTCTATTTGACCCATTAAATGACAACATATGTCGCTAGGGGTCCTAGAATCCCTAGGGACATATTCGAATGGGTAATATGGGTCAAAGGGGGTCATAGGGTGACTTATGACCCTCTTTGACCCATTAAACGACAACATATGCAACTATGGGTCCTCAGACCCCTAGGAACATATTCCAATGGGTCATATGGGTCAAAGGGGGTCATAGGGTGAACTATGACCCCCTTTGACCCATTAAATGATGACATATGTCCCTAGGGGTTCTAAGACCCCTAGAGACATATTCGAATGGGTAATATGGGTCAAAGGGGGTCATAGGGTGACCTGATTCTCTTTAACCCATTAAATGACCACATATGTCGCTAGGGGTCCTTGGACCTCTAGGAACATATTCGTATGAGTCATATGGGTCAAAGGGGGTCATAGGGTGACCTATGACCCTCGTTGACCTATTAAACAATGACATATGTCTCTAGGGGTCCTATGACCCCAAGGGACATATTCAAATTGTTCATATGGGTCAAAGGGGGTCATAGGGTGACCTATGACCCCCTTTGATCCATTAAACAATGACATCCTCTTTGACCCATCTGAACGATTTGAATATGTCCCTAGGGGTCCTAAGACCCCTAGAAAAATATTTGAATCATTCATATGGGTCAAAAGGGGTCATAGGGTGATCTATGACGCCCTTTGAACCATTAAATGACGACGTATGTCCTTAGGGGTCCTGGGACCTCTAAGGACATCTTCGAATCATTCATATGGGTCAAATGGGGTCATTGGGTGCCTTATGACCCCCTTTGACACATTAAATGATGACATATGTCCCTAAGGGTCCTAAGGACATATTTGAATGGGCCATATGGGTCAAAGGGGGTCATAGGTCACCTTATGACCCCCTATGACCCATTAAACGATGACATATGTCCCTAGGGGTCCTAAGACCCCTAAGTACATATTTGAATCATTCATATGGGTCAAAGGGGATCATAGGGTGCCTTATGACACCCTTTGACCCATTAAACAACGACATATGTCTTTAGGGGTCCTAGGAACCATAAGGACATATTTGAGTCATTCATATGGGTCAAAGGGGGTCATAGGGTGACCTATTACCCCCTTTGACCTATCAAATGACGACATATGTTTTTAGGGGCCCTACAACCCCTAGGGACATATTCGAATTGTTCATATGGGTCAAAGGGGGTCATAGGGTGACCTGTGACCCTCTTTGACCCATTAAATGACAACATATATCGCTAGGGGTCCTCGAACCCCTTGAAACATATTCGAATGGGTTGTATGGGTGAAAGGGGGTCATAGGGTGAACTATGACCCCCTTTGACCCATTAAACGATGACATATGTCCCTAGGGGTTCTAAGACCCCTAGAGACATATTCGAATGGGTAATATGGGGCAAAGGCAGTCATAAGGTGACCTGACTCTCTTTGACCCATTAAACGATGACATATGTCGCTAGGGGTCCTCAGACTCCTAGGAACATATTCGAATGGGTCATATGGGTCAAAGGGGTTCATAGGGTGACCTATGAGCTCCGTTGACTCATTAAATGACGACATATGTCTCTTGGGGTCCTATAACCGTTATGGACATATTCAAATTGTTCATATGGGTCAAAGGGGGTCATAGGGTGACCTATGATCCCCTTTGACCAATTAAATGATGACATACCCCTTTGACCCATCTGAACGATTCGAATATGTCCTTAGGGGTCCGAAGACCCTTAGGGAAATATTCAAATCGTTCATATAGGTCAAAGGGGGTCATAGGGTGACCTATGACCTCCTTTGACCCATTAAACGATGACATATGTCTCTAGGGGTCGTATAACCTCTAGGGACATATTCAAATCATTCATATGGGTCAAAGAGGGTCATAGGGTGACCTATAACACCCTTTGACCCATTAAATGATGACATATGTCCCTAGGGGTCCTAGGACCCCTAAGGACATATTCGATTCATTCATATGGGTCAAAAGGGGTCATAGGGTGACCTCTGACCCCTTTGACCCATTAAATGATGACATATGTCGCTAGAGGTCCTCGGACCCCTAGAAACATATTCAAATGGGTCATATGGGTCAAAGGTGGTCATAGGGTGACCTATGACCCCCTTTGACCCATTAAACGATGCCATATATGTCTAGGGGTCCTATAACGCCTAGGGACATATTCGAATCATTCATATGGGTCAAAGGGGGTCATAGGGTGACCTATGACACCTTTTGACCCATTAAATGATGACATATGTCTTTAGGGGTCCTAGGACCCCTAAGGACATATTTGAATCGTTCATATGGGTCAAAGGGGGTCATAGGGTGCCCTATGACCCCCTTTGACCCATTAAACGATGACACATGTCCCTAAGGGTCTTAGGGACATATTCAAATGGGCCATATGGGTCAAAGTGGGTCATAGGGTGACCTACAACCCTCTTTGACCCATTAAACGACGACATATGTTCCTAGGGGTCCTAGGACCTCTACGGACATATTCAAATCGTTCGTATGTAGATGGGTTAAAAAATGAAAGGATATATATATATATAGTATTTATACTATTTTATGATAATATAAATAAACATTAAATATTAATATTATCATATCTATAGTAATAATAATAATACTATTATAGCTATAATAATAATATATATATTAATACTATATTGTAGCATAATAATAATAATATAAATAAACACTAAATATTTACACTATTATATCTATAGTAATAATATTAATACTATTATGGGTATAATAATATTGATACTTTAGCTATACTAATACTATATATTAATATTACTATATATTAATACTATTATATATTAATACTATTGTTACTTTATATTAATACTATTATACTATTAATACTATTATATATTAATACTACTATACTATTAGCTTAGTAATAAACCAAAGTCAAAAAATTATAGAAAGTTTTGATTTTGATTATATTAATATAACTATGGCAAAAGAGGGAAATTAGAGCAAGTTTTCCCTCTAAAAATTCACTTTACAATATCAGAATCCGATTTCAAATCGGATATCTGATTTAGGATCGGATATCCGATATGAAATCGGTTATTCGATATGAAATCGGATATTCGATTTTACTGGCACCAATTTCCAATAATTCCCTGTCCCTGCAGACTTGACAACATCACTTTTCCACTTTATTTTTCATGGGTTTTGAAAAAAGTCGCATTTTGGGGCCCAACTATTCAAAAAAAAATTGAAAATATAACCTTAGGTGTTCGAATTTGTCATCTAAATGGGGAGCAGCAGCCGTCAAAAGGATAAACGCAAAAGGAAGATATCCAATGAAGACATTGCTACATATAGAGAAAGAGACAAAATGGAACACCGAAGAAAAAGACAAGGTATGCTAAATATCAGTCAAGTTGACGATGAATTAATCAAAGGTGAAATCATAGAATCAGATAATGAATATGTACAATTGGGGAATGAAAATGTACCTATTGAAAACGATAATGCCGAAATTGAAAATTTGGAGAATAAAAATTTTGAAAAAGAAATGCCACCAAGTCATAATCCAAATTGCATAACTGACCATGTCGAAGATGACAATGTACAGGAACCTAATGCACAAGAACCTTACATATCTCCTAATTATAATCAGCATGAAGGTTCTAAAACACCAAAATGGATAATTGAAATTGATGAAACGATTGTTGCTAGTTTGGAAGGAAAAAAATCAAAAAGAACCATTCGGTTATGGGCTTCAAGACTATATCAGATGTTTTTTGGCAACACGACAGTAGTAGAGCAATGTCAGCTTTTCATGCACTTATTAAAGATGCAAAAGATGAGACCTATGCTTTCCAAATTGAAGATTCGTGTCAGTAAAAAGTTGGAAAGAAATGCCATTATCGTGACGAATCTTTTCAGTGCTCTCAATAGCATTGGAAAAAATAGCAGAGAGAAGGATAATAGAGTTGCTCGAAGGGTCATTACAACCTCTTTGGTAAGTCATCATTTGAGAAAGGGTAGATATATGAGACAAACTTGTATTGATTTGAATATAAATCGTACTACTTTGAGAAGAGAACTTAGTCGAAGAGAGAAAATTGATGATCCTCTTCAAAATGAAACATTGGCATTTGGTGGGAGACTTCCACATTTTGATAAGAAGCTATCCGACAATGTGAAAGAAGAAACTACACAATTTTGGCACTCTAACTCACAAGTATCACCCAATGCTAAAGACATCTTAAAGTTGAGAATTGGCATCAGAGATTGCATGCCAAATCCTAAACACCATTTAGAAGTAAGTCAAACTATATTGTTCAAACAATTTAGAGAGAGTCATCCAAGTCTTCATATATCACAAAGGGCTTTTGAATCTTTGAAGCCATTTTATTGTGTGCCACTCAAAATTTGAAATACATGTTCTTGCAAAGATCATGTTGAGTTTTCTATGCAACATGAACTATTACGCTCCATCTGTTCTACTTTGTATAGTAAAGAAATGTTGGAGGATTGTGGGGCTAGTGGGCTTCCAAAATCATCAAGAGACTTGCTAGATCAACTCTTATGTCATAGAGTTGATGGTTGTTCCTTTTATAGAAATGCTTGCTTAAATGAGAAGTGTTCAGAATGTGGTGGCTTATCCAAGTTTGACACATGTTTCCATGAGGGGTGCGAACAAGATCTTGGAAAGACAATATTAAAAAAAAGGTTATATGAAATGGTGAAATACACATTGAAGAGTGGGAGTGAGAGCTCTAGATGTCAATTGGTTGGAAAAGATATCAGTGTGGCTAATTTTATTTCACATTTTAAGGAAAATCTTTTTTACAAGTATGCAAGACATAGTCACAGGTCTCAGTGGTTGGATCAACAATTTAGAACGTGTAAGGAGACTTTTCCCATTGGCACTATTATATCAGTTATTGATTTTGCTGAGAACTACACATTGTAACCTCAAAATGAGACACAATCTCAGTATTACAACTCCATTCAGATTGCAATTTTTGTTCACATAACATATAGACATGCCCCTAATAGTGCGGAAGATAATCGAAAGATTATTAGAGAGTATCATTTTTATATGAGTGATGATAGATCTCACTCTCACGAGTTTGTGCAACATTGTTTTGAGAATTTATTTGATTTCTTACATGAGCGTGCAATTGCTATGGATAGACATATCATTTGGTCAGATAACTGTACAGGTCAATTCAAGAATGCTCGCATGTTTTATTGGTTGTGTAGGATGCACGTGGAGAGATGGGTGCCTCATATTTGGAGTTTTTTTGAGTCTGGCCATGGAAAAGGGGAACATGATGGAGCAGGGGCATGTGTGAAGAGAGCTCTAGTTAAGGAGCAACTGAAGATTTCAACAACAGAGCTTCTTGATGCTTGTAGCATTGTTGATTGGTGTAGTTTAGCATTATCACAGGGGGGGACTCTTAATTCAGTGGTACACAGGTTCTTTTGGTTAGTTGAGAAAGGGTCCATAGGTGATAGATCAGATTGTGCTATAGTGAGAGACTCATCAAAAATGCATTCATTTCGGAGCTCTAATTCTAGTACATGGACCATTTGGACATGACAACTAGCTTGTTTTTGTCGTACTTGTTTTCAGTGTGATTGGGATCACTGTGAGTCAAGTGAGTGGGTGGACACATGGTCTCCACATTATCTTACTCCATGGTCTATCATACCCTCTATCAAAAATGATGACATTGAAAGTTCACTTGAGCATAACCATCTATCAGATCTACTTCAGCCAGGACATGTCTTTGCATTGGTTGCACCACAAGGGAATGATGAGAAATCTAATTATTGGTTAGCACATTGTGTAAGAGGCAAACAAAAACTTGCACAACCGATCACAGATGATGATGGATTCACGTATCCTACGGGTTTAGTGGTTGTTGCTGGAACATGGCTACAGACATACATGCTTAGAAGGAACGGAATTCCTGCATTCGAAGACTATCAGAAGCATAAAGTAATTCTCATATATTCGCATCTTATTATAGCAACAAATGTAAAGTTATTGAAGCATCAAGGAAGACCGAAAGTAAAAGAACTTTTTACTATTGCTAATGCTGATCATGAAGCCTTGTTGGAGACCCTAAAATAGAGAGAGGACCCTATTGGAATACTCGACTAGGTATATATACTTCTTATGTTATTTTCTTCATAATGATTTAATGAATTGATGATTATCTTGTTTAATACAATAAGTTACTAATTTTTATATGATATTGGAATGTAGGTACATCATGAAGAGTTGGAGGGGGGTGGTATTGGGGAGAATTTCTAAAACTTAAGATGTAAAATGTGTAGTTTTTTGTATATGGTTTTTGTATTTTGGTAGGTTCTTTGTAAGGAATTATAAGAGGAAGATATTGAACAAGTTCTTCCAAATCATATTTGCATGTGATACAAGGCTATAACGACAATTTTAAGAGCATTTATAACTATATGAAAGATAATTGCATGTGGATATCTTATTAAAAATTTGGTTTTCTCCTTATTTGACATAAAGCTGACATTATGATTATTAAAACTATTTTTATCAAACTAATCAAATAAGAAAAATCTAGAAAGTACAGATGAACAATTAGAATACTTGATTTCTTCCATTTTGCAACCAATCATAGCATTTGAAAGCATAAAGAGTCATAATATTGTATAATGTTTTGAAAGACTTTCATATTGAAAAGTTGTATGAAGCACATTTGGGATAAGCCATGAAATCCATGAAAGAAGATAGCATGTAGGATAAGCAATTAAAGCCAATAAGCAAGATAGCACATGCATAATGACATGATATGAAGTTGGATATGAAGGCTATGAGTGGATGAGTCATTAGAGGTATCAACAATCCCATCATAAATGAGATCTTGGATTTTATGTTTCAACACTATGGAATCTTTAGTTTTATGAAATTTTCTTCCATGGAGATTAATTTAAGAATGCCCCGTGTGTATGTAAAGGTCTTAAGGGAGATTAATTTAAGAATGCAATATTCTCCTCTAACCTTTTCTCAAGTTTAGAATTGATTTCTATCATGTGCTTAGAGAGATGAAGGTAAGAAAGATTATTTGTCTCTTCTAGCTCTTTCTATTGAACATAAAGAAAGAGAGATGACAAGTGAACAAATTTAAGTGTAGTCAATAGATCAAGGAAACCATTTAGTGAAAGAAATTCTTTGTATGAATATCATAGACCATGAAGTTAGAAAATACCAATATCTCTAAGACCAAAGAGCCATTTTAAGCATGTTCAAGCACTAGAGACATAGAAAGATAGTGACACATGGAGTAGTCTTCAAACAATCAAGCAAGGCACAAAGCAACCTTTCATGATACAAGTCAAAGGGGTCAAACTTTCTTGACAACTTTTCAAAATCTAACTCCTAACGGCTACAAGTTAGTGCCATTAGCTCTGAGTGGGTGGGTGAACCACAGTGACACCCTTGTTCCAACCATGTAGACCCTCGATCGTCTGTGGCCACTCCATATCGAGGAGTCTCCAAGGTGCTCTAAGTGCATTTGGAGGTCAATCTTTCGAGGGTCATAACTTAGAGCTCGTGAGGGCTATAGATGAACTATCAAATGCTACAAGACGGTGATACTAAGGTCTAAAATAACCTATCTCATTTTCGAGAGATCACATTCCGTTTGGATTCAGCACAGCGATCTCGCTCGATGCCAAAACTCGCAGTGTGCCTCAGTTCATAGGTGCACCATAGCGTAACTTTGAAACCGCTGATTTTGGAATCGAATCATCAGTGCCATTAGCTCTGGATGGGTGGGTGAACCCTAGTCACACCCTTGTTCTGGCCACGAAGAACATCCATCATTTGCGGTCACCCCGTACAGAGGAGTCTCCAAGGTGCTCTAAGTGCATTTGGAGGTCGATCTTTCGAGGGTCATAACTCAGAGCTCGTGAGGCCTATTGATGAATTGTCAAATGCTACACAATGGTGATATTAAGGCCTAAAATAATCTATCTCATTTTTGAGAGATCACATTTCGTTTGGATTCAGCACAGCGATCTCGCTCGATGCCAAAACTCGCAGTATGTCACAGTTCATAGGTGCACCATAGCGTAACATTGAAATCGCTAATCTTGGCATCGAATCGTCAATGCCATTAGCTCTGGATGGGTGGGCGAACCCTAGTCAAACCCTTGTTTTGGCCACGAAGACCATCCACCATTTGCGGCCACCTCGTATCGAGGAGTCTCCAAGGTGCTCTAAGTGCATTTGGAGGTCGATATTTTGAGGGTCATAACTCAGAGCTCGTGAGGGCTATCGATGAACTGTCAAATGCTACAGGATAGTGATGCTGAGGCCTAAAATAACCTATGTCATTTTTGATAGATCGCATTCTATTTGGATTCAGCACAGCGATCTCGCTCGATGTCAAAACTCACAGTGTCCCTTAGTTCATAGGTGCACCACAACGTAACTTTGAAACCGCTGATCTTGGCATCAAATCGTCAATGCCATTAGCTCCTGATGGGAGGGTGAACCCTAGTCACACCCTTGTTTTGGCCACAAAGACCATCCATCATTTGTGGCCACCCCGCACCGAGGAGTCTCCAAGGTGCTCTAAGTGCGTTTTGAGGTCGATCTTTCGAGGGTCATAACTCAGAGCTCGTGAGGGCTATCAATGAACAATCAAATGCTACAGGACGGTGATACTGAGGTCTAAAATAACCTATCTCATTTTTGAGAGATCACATTCCATTTAGATTCATCATAGCGATTCTCGCTCAATGCCAAAACTCGCAGTGTGCCTCAGTTCATAGGTGCACCACAACGTAATTTTGAAACCGTTGATCTTGGCATCGAATCATTAGTGCCATTAACTTCGGATAGGCAGGTGAACTCTAGCCACACCCTTGTTTTGGCCACGAAGACCATCCATCATTTGCGGCCACCCCGTACCGAGGAGTCTCCAAGGTGCTCTAAGTGCATTTTGAGGTCGATCTTTCGAGGGTCATAACTCAGAGCTCATGAGGGATATTGATGAACTGTCAAATGCTACAGGACAATGATTCTGAGGCCTAAAATAACCTATCTCATTTTCAAGAGATCACATTCTGTTTGGATTCAGCACAACGATCTCACTCGATGCCAAAACTTGCAGTGTGCCTCAATTCATAGGTGCACCACAGCGTAAATTTGAAACCGCTGATGTTGGCATCGAATCTCAGTGCCATTAGCTCCAGATGGGTGGGTGAACCCTAGTCACACCCTTGTTTTATCCACGAAGACCATCCATCATTTTTAGCCACCCCATACTGAGGAGTCTCCAAGGTTCTCTAAGTGCATTTTGAGGTCAATCTTTTGAGGGTCATAACTCAGAGCTCATGAGCGCTATCAATGAAATGTCAAATTCTACAGGACAGTGATTCTGAGGCCTAAAATAACTTATCTCATTTTTGAGAGATCACATTCTGTTTAGATTCAGCATAGTGATCTCGCTCGATGCCAAAACTCGCAGTGTGCCTCAGTTCATAGGTGCACCACAACATAACTTTGAAACCGTTGATCTTGGCATCAAATCGTCAATGCCATTAGCTCCGAATGGGCGGGTGAACCCTAGTGAAACCCTTGTTTTTTCCACGAAGACCATCCATCATTTGTGGCCACCCCGTACCGAGGAGTCTCCAAGGTGCTCTAAGTGCATTTTGAGGTCGATCTTTCAAGGGTCATAACTCAGAGCTCATGAGGGCTATCAATGAACTGTCAAATGCTACAAGATAGTGATACTAAGGCCTAAAATAACCTATCTCATTTTTGAGAGATCTCATTCCATTTAGATTCAGCACAATGATCTCGCTCGATGCCAAAAATCGCAGTGTGCCTCAGTTCATAGGTGCACCACAGCGTAACTTTGAAACCACTGATCTTGCCATCGAATCGTCAGTGCCATTATCTCCAGATTGGCGGGTGAACCCTAGTCACACCCTTGTTTTGGCGATGAAGAGCATCCATCATTTGTGGCCACCCCATACCGAGGAGTCTTCAAGGTGCTCTAAGTGCATTTTGAGGTCGATCCTTCGAGGGTCATAACTTAGAGCTCGTGAGGGCTATCGATGAACCGTTACAGGAGACAAGTTTGTAAGGATGGAGTGGCTTAGTGTTTTTGCTAAAATAAGTTAGTGGGAAGGCTTTATTAGAGGGTCTTGGCCAAACTAGTGGGGTGTTTTCCCACTCTCTAATTTTAGAGACATGTAGGTTTTGGAGGGAGATTAGGGGAGCTCTACTACAACTATCCTTACCCTAGCTTGGACCAAGGTTGGTATCTCAAACTTGCTTCTTTTCCATTTCTTTCTTTTAGCATGGTTAAGAAAATATGCAAGTGTGGAGTTTATTAGTGGAGTATGCATTGCATTGCATTGTGGAGTAGCATTCATGTGAGTGCTTGAATGGTGTTCATTCCATGTAGATTAGTGTGACACCATTGTGCATCTTGTTGTATTGTGTGGAGTATTGTGAGTATGAGGTTTGGATTTCGTCTATTTCCTTGTTGTATTATGGGTGTTGATATTGTGTTGTGAAAATGTGATGTGCTCTTGAAAATTTCTCGTTTTATTTCTACTTGGTTTTGTTTTCTTGTTTTCTGCTTGAGTATTGTTATGGGCGTCGGACTTACACTCACCCTTGTGGGAAGGGAAGAGAAGTCCAGGGTAAAGGGCTTAAGTTGGGTTCGAAAAATGTATTGAGAACCTTGGAGTATGGGCTCCATTGTATGCCATAACATTTCATATCTTGCTAGGGGTGATAAGGAAAGTATGGTGTAGAAAGGAAGTTTGAGGAGTTACAGCTGATGGTAGTGGGTTTGGAGGAGGAAATGTGGAGGCCCCGAGAGGGCATTAAATGGTTCATTTATGATAGCCCCGAGAGGGCATGAAATTTGGTAAATTATGATAGCCCTGAGGGGGCATGAAAATTGTTTATTGAAAATATGGTTTGGTATGGCAAGTCTCCATTTTAGAACACACCTTCACCCTATGTTTATGGTTCCATCTGTGAAGCCATTGTGAAATAGTCTTGGGGGGAAATTGTTCAAGTTTGAAATGTAATGTTTATGCATTGAAAGATTGTATGTGTATCCCAGTTTGAGCCTTGTTCCCTAGCGCGGGGGTGCTCCCTTTCAGGCCTATGGTTGGGTGGAAAGCACCCATGATGGGATTGGAGAATCAAGGATAAGGATGGATGGTGGATTAAAATAAAAACTCAAATCTAGTTTTATTTAGTCAATAAAGCACATTGATACATTACTACATATATGTTAGAACGACAAGGTATGTTATATACAAACCTTATTTATACGCTTGCACCTAATCCTTGCATAAACAATTCATCTAACAAATTTAAATAGACACACTCAATACGATGGTGTAGTAGGATGTGTTTAAATATAGATCGTGAATTATTATTGAGTTAAGTACTTTGAATTGGCCGTTAGACTTACTAAGAGTTCCTCATTTTATGTGCTTACTAATTCGTACTATGAAACTACTTTGAATCTTAACATGCTTTGATAATAATAATATTGATAGTGAGAAAGTGAGCTTATGGTGAATAGTTAGATGTAATTTAATGTAAAAAGTAAATGTAATAGTATAGTAATTATAGTAATTAAAATAGTAAATGTAAAAGCATGGCAATGTAGCTAGATTAGTTAGTAGTTGATGAGCTAGATAGTTAGTAATTGTCTTTTGTTAGAGTGAGTTTAATTTATGTATTGAAATAGTAATTTTTGTGTTTAGAAAACTGTAGTGAGTGCTAGTTTGGTGAGGAAGCAATTTTGATAGATAATGAGGATATAGTAATATAGTAATTGTCACATTAATATATATTGTAATGATTAATGAATGTGTGTACATTGGTAATGAGGATAATAAGTAATTTTGATCCCCTTACCTTACATGCTAGAATCACGACCTAGTCCATATGATACAACCGATAGACCCTAATAAAATATTAGTATTAGAGGCTTGTTAGGATATGAATTACCTCACTAATTTATGAGTGTTGTATCTTGAACTTGCTCGTTTGATTTGTGACGCTAACTTGAACTAGACTGTCATCCAATCTATTTGAAAACCACCTGTGACTAAAATGTTAACACCTTCACACTATTTGCATGAGTCTTGAACTCCTATTGAATGATAACCTTGTTTTAGAATATGTAATTTCTTATGAGACTTCATAAGCTACAAAAAAAAAAAAATTGTTGTGTTTTTACTAGTAAAATTTAGGGCGTGACACATGATCCATGATAAATTGAACAATACTAGATACAAAATTAATATGTATATCATTGTGCACGTAAATGAAAAAAAATATATATCAAAATACATGTATCCATAGACAAAGTACTCAAATAAAAAAATAAAAAAAAAATATATATATATATATATATCAAAATACATAGATCCATATACAAAATGTGGCTGATTCTGCCATCAGAATGTGTATAATATCAATGTTTCTATATACAATGTGGCATATGCCATCTCAAAATGTCTCATGATGCATCTTACGAAAACTATACTATCCTAGGGTGCTGGTGGATGATCAAAATGCAGCCTCTTCACTGCACTAGGTGGATCGGATGCCTCCTACATAAACAAAAAAGGAAAACCCAAAGTTAGACTACTAAATTTATATGATTCTACGTATCTAGCATTGAATTACTCAAATGCATAATGATCTTTTCCGTATTGGAGATTAATACTATAAAAAATTCATAATAAATACCTCTCTTGTCGACCTCCTATGCCGGTCAGGAGTCCTCTCGGATGCCCTCAGCAATGCTGGTACCTCGCTTATTGTGGGCTGTATATGTTCAAATACCTTTGTCAGATGAACCTAAAATTTAAACTATAGCATTATAATTCATAGCATGCTAAATTTATAGCATATTTAATCATGAATTCAAACTACAACTTACTATTGTAGGCTCCTCCTCAGGAGTGAGTCGCCGCGTCATCAAATCTACATAACTGTCCCATTGAACCTCATGTGCACTAGGAGTCTCCTATGAGATAAAAAATAGTAGTTGTTAATATCACAAAAAATAGTTTTGAATTTATTTATGAAGATAAGTGATGTAGGAGCATCCCATGCTCATCAGGGGAACATTGAAGATCCAAGGCATTACAGAGGTCATGGAACATCTCTTGAAGTCAATTGGGAAATCCTTGCACCAATTATGGCTCATGGAAGCATACAAAGTTATAATGTTGGACTCATATGTGGAAGAAAGTTGTAATTGGGCATGAGATAGGATTTTAGGATTTCATATGGTAGATGGGTCATTTGATAGGTTCATGTAGGTTGTCATGATCATATCTTGTCATTAGACAAGTCAAAATGTTCTAGAATTGAGTTTTGGGGTTTGAGCAAGCAGGCCCTGGTTTTTAAGCGATTTTAAGGAGGGTTTTGAATTTTGGGTGTTTAGGAGTGTGACCAAGACCTATAATCCTGAAAATCCTCAGTGTGCTGGTCCTTTTGTTAAAGCCTTGGCGTGTCTAATTCCTCCTTGTGTGTCCCAAAGTTGAAAGGTACATAAGTGGTGTCTACAGATTTCTTGGTGAGGAAAGAAAGAGAATCAGTGAGTTGGCCCTTGGGACGGAAGAAAACTTGTTGTGAAAATGCCTCCTAAAAATTAAATGGCTAGAGAACTTGAAGAATTGAGAGAAGAGTTGGCAAAAGAGAAATGAGAGAGGAGAGAACTTGAAGCATCTAGAGTGAGGGAAGAAAGATAGATGAGAAGAGAGAGGCTAAAGCTTATTGCAAGGATAGAATCCTTAGAAAAGGAAAGGAAAGAACCTAGAGGAGAAGAGGTTAGAGGAAGAAATCATGGAGAGAACCATGAAGAAGAAGAGGTTGGTAATGCAAGGCAAGATCATGAGACAACAAATGATCCTGAAAAAAGGAGATTTATGAGAATCATTAAGGCAGTACAAGGTAATGGTGGGAAGAACCATATTGATTTTCCAATATACCAGGGTAAAATGGATAGTGAAGAAGTGCTAGGGTGGATAGAGGTCCTTGAGAACTACTTTGATCTTGAAGACATAGAGGCAGATAAGAAGGTAAAAGTAGCAACAACAAGACTGAGAGGAACATCACTCACTTGGTGGACTAGTATTTAGAATGAGAGAGAGGAAAGGTGGTGCAGGGCACCTAACCTATGTGGTAGGGGGGAACAAGTATCTATGTTGCCAGACACCTTGCCACTCCATGAAAGTGAGGATTCAAGTAGATTAGGAAGTTGGAATAAAGGTTTGGTCCATATTTTACAAGTTGGTCTATGTTTTGTAATAAAGACACATGTAAGGCCCACAAGCATTTTGGTGTGGTTATAAACCAAGTGACTCCATGGGACCAAAAGGCCTTAGAATAGGGTATTTAGAGTCTAAACAGTATTAGCAAAAAGTGGCTATTTGTTTTTTTTATGGTTGAGAATGCCTATATGGTTGTTCCAACGGTCATGTAGACCTTTATATATGTCATATGTGATCTCAGTTGAAAGGGGGAGATCAGAGTGTATGGTGGTTTGGAGAAAAAATGATAAAAACTTCAATTTTCTAGAAATTTACTTAGTTGCATTTAATAAATCCATATGACCAATTTTGAGTCAATGGAATAGTTTAGAAAGTTAGGGAATGCATAAAAACTATAGTTTGAAATTTGAATTTCAAATTCAAATAGTCATATTAGTTTTGGAGGGAAAGTAGTAATTTGGTATTTGTTTGATTAAATAAACCTTTGTAACCAACTTGGTCGATTGGACAGGTGCATATAAGCCTATTTAAGTTGTAATTAACATATGCAAGACATGAATCATTATTTTTAGAGAAAAAATCATAGAAATTGTATAGAAAAACTATCATACTTTCCTCTGCATCAATTAAAAATAAAATAAATAAATGATACTTATACATACAATGGGGCTCTTTGTGCGAATGAAAATCCCTGATGATCTAGGACACCAAATCTGTACAGGCTCATCACCAGTAGCCACACCCTATATACAATAAATAATGTAATTAAATGAGATTTCAAAAAAAATTTTACAAGAATGCATCAATATTTAATCAATTAGAAAATATCTAATTACCTTTCCTTTGTCAATGCATGTTGGCTCAGCCCCCGCACTTTGTCCCCTCGAGGCAGGTGGTATCTACAAGATAAAAGAAAGATTAGCAACCATATATGCTACAATATCAAGTAGAAAAAAGAAATGCGAACACAACATAATGTACCATAGATGTCTCAAGGCCAAATGAAATGGCCAAGAGTGTAGCATCATCTATCTGTCTGAGCTCCTCCTCGATCATCAACTAAACATGAATGAAGATCACATACATGTAAAAGTCAGTATGGCTTAAAAATTAAAATTACTCTATTATAAAAATTAACTTTAAATCACATATGTCATAAAAAAAAAATGTATACATGTACCGACACCGAGGGAGTCCATGCCTCTGCATTCCCCTCCTCTCTCACATCAGGGTCTATAGCCTCTACATGTGCATTTGGTGTATCCTCATCTAATACAAAATGATACTCAGGAAGATCACCTATGGGACCTAGGAAAATATTCTTGCATGTAATGCAAGTGTGAGGCAAAAAATGTGTGATGAGCTAGCTGATGATGAGCTGGCACCAACATCATCAACACGAGGAGGCAGGACTGACCTAGCTTGAGATATCATTAGGCTACTCAGCCTATGAATGGCTCTAATGGTCTAAGAGCTAGCCTCTGCCATAATTTCTGGATGTTGCACTCGAGGAGGGGGGGAGATATCAGGGGGGGGTGGGGACAAAAGTTCCAAGTTTCTTCTACTGGGAAGAGGGTCTATCCTGGGGAGCTCCTAGTCCTAAGCCCATGTTGGGCTTCATGCTCCAATAGTTCACTTTAAGTTTCAACACAAATTTTGCATATAATTTTCTAAGGAAATAAAATGGTATGTCTAAATTTCCATGTGGAGGGATATCAAAGACCATCCACCAATGGTCCCAAAAATTTTCACGTATGGCATCATTTGTGCACTATTTAATTGATAGTTTGGTTTTTTTTGGGTCAACTGGTATACCCGTTTTTGGGTTAGCAAAAAGGCTTGCCAAATCGTCTTTGGTTATGTTGAGGGCCGCGACCTCATCATAATCCAAACCATCATCAAACATCTGGTGCATTTCATCATGCCAACGAAGAGCGGCATTTTGTTGGTTTGTAAGGGTTTCAATGTTATCCACTATGGTGTTTAACATGGATAACATAGGAGCCAGTGCAGGTACATTATTGTATGTTCTATGCAAACCTCTCAACTCAGTGAGATTTTCATTTATTAAATCCTCGATTTGAGGAGGGTTTTGCGGAGGTAGAGGATCATTTGGTGGACAGTTTTGTGGGGATAATGGATCATTTGGTGGTGGGTTGCGAGGAATATTATTCCCTTCCTCAGTGTCATCATTTTGATCAGCCATTCCTATTGAATTGCATAACGTAATATATATTAAAAAAAAATCTAAATTTTAACCATTTTTGTCAAAAAAAACCCTAGATTTAACTAAAACAAACAAAATCATGTTAAAATCTATTAAATTTAGGTTAAAAATAAGTCGGGGGGGGGGGGGGGGGGGAGGAAAAAATATACCTGATATCTGATATCTGAATTGGTATCTGATATCCGATCCGCGATGGCAATACTGGCCCAAATTCGCATAAAATAAGGGCCTGCGAGTCTGTGATTCTATTTAATCCAATGCACAGGTATCAGATATCTGATACAATATCGGATATCCGATATTATATCGAATATCTGATATTATATCGAATATCCGATATGACATTACAATATATATAATATAACATATAATATATATTACATTTTATATATTTTTATATTATATTTTATATTTATTATATTAATTTACTATATATTATAATATAAAATATTATTATTATATTATATTATTATAATTTATAATATATTATACTTTTTTATTATATATTATATTATAATATATTACTTTTTATTGTTATATTATATCTTATATATATATATATATATATTACAATATTATATATTATAATATATGAAATATTATATTGTATTATTATAATATAATATGTTATTATAATATTATTATATTATAGTATAATAATTATTATAATAATAATATTATTATATTATAGTATAATAATTATTATAATAATAATATTATTATATTATAGTATAATAATAATAATATTATTATTATTATCATAATATAATAGTATGATATATTATTTAATATTATTATTATTATTTAATATGATATTAAATAATAATAATAATAATATTAAATAATATATCATACTATTATATGATTTTAATTATCAGTTGGATATTTCATTTAAAATTGGATATTCGCTATTATCGGACATCCGATGTCAAATCAGATATCCGATATCCGATAAGGCTCGGCTTAACCTTCCAGGTTTGGTTCCTGGATAGGTAAAAAAAAGTCAGAGCAAATTTTGAAGCGCTTTTAGGCATCTTCAAATTCTTTTTTTTTTCACATTGCCACTTTTTGGCACACCATGATCCTGCACATACCCTAAATTCTGATAGCACTATAATGCAAGTGAAAATTTTCCCTTTATTTAGTCCAAATGGACTCTTTAGAAATTTTTTTAACCTTCCAAAGGATAAATCTACTAGGGCCTTCCCAATAATGATTTTCTTCCTTCCTAGGTCTCAAATAACTATATTCATTAAGAACTCTTAAAACCCCTTACGTTTTCCCCAAGAAACCTTCTCACTCTAGGCACTCTTACTTCCACTTCTACAAGATCTTTGACAAAATACATGTCCAAAACATCTATTAATATCCTATCACAATTTCTCTTCAACCTTTCTAATTGGTTTTGACCATTCACTAGTCTTTGGCCTCTGAACTTATGAACAAGGTAATTAGGCCTAATAGAATTAGGTCTCCTTAGCTAGTTTTTGGACCCTCTTTCGAAATTGATCTAAAAAAAGCCCAAATTTTTTTACATATTCAAATACCCATTTGGATGGGTAGTATAATATCAAATTTTCTCATGCGGGTTCTTCCTCTAAGGGCCCAAATCCCCAAGTAAACTAGGGTTTCCTAAGTTTTAGGGAAAATATACTTAGTCTTATGGAAAAAAGTATTGAATGATGACTTTAAACTACCACATCACTTCCAACTCCATCCCTTTTTGTTCATTCAAGTAGTCTTACCTTGTATCCATAGCCACAATGTCATTAAACTACAGAAAACCCTACTTCCAATAGCTTAACACTCTAAGTGATCAGCCAATTTCTCAACTATAGAGTACCCAAGCATGTAAAATTGAAATTCCATATTTAGGAACATATCTAATAGATATATATTATTGATCCCGATAAGGCATGAGAGTTTTAAGCCATGGTTTGAGAGGATTCATTCATTAGTGCTTCAAAATCCTAGACATAAAGAAGAAACCAAAATCACTCTATCTATATACGAACTAATCAACTACTGTTCTATAATGCTAAGAATAATAAAGTAAACATATACAAATCTCTAAGGAGTTAATCTACTCCATGCCACTATGTTATACTCAAATTACTAATTGAGATTGTACGGAAGAATAATGTGGCTCAACACACAAAGTGCCTAATCCTTCCAAAACTAATTGATTCCCCTAAGATAAAAGTAAATTTCTGTGTCACTGTTTGTGATACCAAAACCTGTTTTGGTCACATCTTATTTCTCTATCAAAACTCATTTAAAAAAAAAAACTAAAAATACCCTTTTATAGATCTCAGATTCAATATCACCATTATATAAATTTTTGAGTGCTTTAATTAGTTATAATATGTTATAATCTCAAAATATTATAAGACAGTATTTCAACATTTTAGAAGATGCTCCCTCAAAAAAGGAAGAAAAATAGTAAATCATATAAAAAAAAATTAAAAATTATATTTATCTCTAGAGGAGAGAATCTTCTTCACAACTATGTAATTTTTTTTCAAGAAGGTATAGATTTGATAGGGAAGTTTTGACGGGAGGAAAAAACTATTGGATTCTGATAAGGTTGAACTTGAGTACTTATAACAAAGAAAATATTCATCAAAAATAATTATTTCTTTTTCTGTTCACTAGCTATACATGTCATCTATAAGATATTTTCAAATCGGAACAAAAAAAGATGATTTACATATACTTGTTTGACGGGAACTATGCCCTATATTTTTTACAGTTAAAAAAGGGACTTCAAAATAAAATAAAATGAATAAATTCTTACTCAAAAAAATTATAAAAATTATAGGCATAAAATTCATCCAATTCTACATTTCATCAGTTTACATTATCTTCATATTTTGAACACAAATGCCTTTTTTTTTGTCATTAATGTTGAACTGTCACATTCTGATATCATGTTTCTTTATAAAAGGTGACACAGGTTTGTGCTTTTTCCCCTTAAAAATAGTTGATTATATGTTTTATAGGCCCTCTTGGATTAGTTTTTCACTCCCATCTTGCAATTTTAGAACTTTTGTGTTAAAAAGTGGCAAAGCTGAACGTTTGCAAGTTTTCTTGTACCTTTGTGCAACTTTTACATCTTTTGTACAAATTCCCTAAAATATTCATCTAATAACTCCAAAACACAACCATGGGTTATTCTTTATGAGAAATTTTGTTCCAAGTCCTTGGTCAACACTTTGAGAAAGCATTGATCAACATTGACCTTCCTAGTTAATTAGCCCTATAAAACAAAATAGCCTATTCAGATAATCTCCTAATATTTCAACCTTATTCGAGTGCATCTTTAGGCTCACCCTAACTAGGTTTATTGCCTCAAATGGAATTATTATAGATAAATATGATCCTATCCTTATTTTCCTATTTTCTCACTAAATGCTCTTGCATGACTACTTTAGCTCTTAACACATTTGAATCTCCTCCATGGATTTGTACCAACTTATCCCACATTTTCTCTACATTAGTGTACTCCTTTACATCATAATATTTATCATAAATTAGGGAATATTCTAGATCTATCATCATTATTTTGTGCTCTTTCTTCTCCTTGATTTGTTAAACTATCCTACATCTTGGAAATTTAATTTATTTATTTTCCAGGTAATACAGTGTATAATCTCCAAATCCATATAGATGAAATTTCATTATTCATTGTCATACTAGAAAGTTATCTTTTATTAACTTAGGTTCCTCTCTTTTGTACATCTTAATCCTCAACTCAAGCTCCTTCAAAATTCCCTTCCAAGAACCAAAACTCTAATACAAATTTTTAGAATTATTGAATGACCAAGAGGGGGTTTGAATCAGTTATTCTCAAGTCTAGATTTACAAATACAACATTTACTAACTTCAAACATTTTATTCAAATGAATAAAACTATTCAACCAATATAACAACTCATCACCAACTTAACATATTAATTTTTCACTTACCTTTATGTTCTATAAATGCCAACTAAGAGAAAATAAACAATATTAAATCACATAAATCACACATATATGATACTAGGATTTAATGTGGAAACCCAATTTGGAAAAAACTACCAAGTCACATGCTACCACTTTTCACTCATCTAAAATGAGCTTGGTTAAGAGTTAATCCTATTAAAGACCTTAGAAAACACACTATTAGGTGAGATCTTGTTAAAGGACTTAATTACCCTATTAGGAAGCCTAGTAAGAGTTCCTTAGATCATTCCATTAGAGTGTCACCTTGCTTGAAGGATTTACAAATGACTATTAGGTCAACTCTAGTTAAAGGACTTTTACTACCATAATGGCTAGAAAGTAATAGCTAGGTTTGATCTATCAAGATGCAACTCACTTTGTAAATTTAGATCTCCCTTTGAATCATTTCATATTTCATTGATTGGACCTCAGTATAATATCATTCTCTGATTTTCTTGGAAACCCTTCAAGAAACTTCATCAATCTTCTCATCTTTCCTCTACTACTCTTTTCTTCATGGGCTATCCACAAAATTCCTAATGAACTACAAAACAACCTTAAAAAACATCCCTTATGCCTCCTTAAATAGGTGGATTTGTTCTTTTTCTTCTCAAACATCACCATAGATCTTAGGGTTAGATCAGACTCATCGAATCTATCCACTATATTTTCCTTCTACTCCTTTCTTGATACTTCTAGAAACTTTTCTTTAAATCATTTCCTTTAATGTTGTAAAAAACTCAATTCATTCATTAAATATTTCAGCTCATCAATCCTTATCATCCACACATTTTTACCAATCCAAAAATTCAACTATGTTCCTTTGTTGGCACTTAGACACCATTGTGTTCCTATTTTTAATCAACATTATGTAGGTTCATTTCTACTATTCTATCTTGTTCGAATTTCATTAGCTCACTCAATCTTCACTACGATTGGTTGCTACTTCAACTTGTTCTTCAAATTTTTTAGTCATAATTATCACTCAGGTGATATTGATTACATGGATGACTCTTTAAGTTCCTTAATCTTCTGCTTCATTGAGCAAATGAAACTATCACTTGGTCAAGCTAAGTATTTTAATAAACTTCTTGTCTTTTGTTCTATATATTAACTCAATTTTCTTCTTCACTTCATATAAGGATTAAAAAGTTAGATGTTATCTTTTCAAAGAATAACTTATCAAGTACCCATTGTAATTCCAATATATTTTCTCCTTTTCACTCAATAAATTCATGAGTTCATATAGTTATCTTTCATTTCAGATCATCTTCCTTAACCAACTGATATGAAACTTTATTATTAGAAAATATCCTACCTATAAGGTTTGATATCAATGACAACATAGTAATTGTTCCAATTGAATCCTCCAAAATTAGAGACCATTTTTGGGCTCAATCTTGACCATCTACCCACCCATTTATAGTTCTGACATAATTTCTTCCAATACCACAAACATGAAGATAGGGAAAAATGGTAGGTTACAATAATACTTACAACCACATAAATTGTTTAAATGTTGAATAGAAATGAGGGTAATAATAGGGGTAAAACAATAATCAATCACATTTCAATAATAATTTCTCAAATTGGGGTTAAAATTATTCCCCTAACTACAGTATCAAACATGTTTTAAGAGTGTCTTCATTTAAAGAAAAATCATAATGGAGTTTCTTTTCGAAATCAAGGTTTAAAGGGGGAATAAGATCTATAATATCATTATCTATATTCAAAATATGAGTGTAACTAATTTAGAAAATCTCCAAATATTTACTATATCCAACATGTAATAATAAAAGAAAAATCACATGAATAAAAATTGATGACAAGGATTCAACTGATTAAAAATCAAATTCCACCATACCTTTCCAACAAGATAGTGACACCTACACCAATTGGATAAACCAAATTTATTAGCCATCATGAAGGGTGTATTGAGGCTTTCACTCTTAGTCAGTGTTTTAATTTTTATAGAAAAGGATGCCATATGTCCCTAATATCTAACACATTTTGTCCCTAAGCCTAGCCCAACCAACCTATTGACAAGTATATTAGCTTTTCTGTAGGTTTATTGAGTCACATTATCCTTAAGCCCAATATCCATAGGTGATAATATAGTCACTTCCTAATTGAAAACATCAATCAAAATCTTTGTGGACTACCTCTAACCAAGATCTTACTCCTCCCCTACAAAGGTAACTAGCATGAGGCACCAATAGATGCCTAAGACCTCTGCCATAAAGAGGGTGTTGGAGGAAAAGTTTCAAAAAAATTCCAGAATAAAATTCCTTCAATGAACATATAAACAATACCAACATCACCACTCATATCATAATTAGTTTTCCTATCAAAATTGAGTTTGATACACTCCAAGGGAGAGTTTGAAGGATTCTTCTAGGAGGAAACTAAGATATTCTTCTAGAGGAGATTAATAATCATGAGGGCAACCACCTATGTAGGTTTCTTCAAGTCTTTGAAAGATTGATTGTTCCTTTCTTTCTAAAACTTCTTGTAAATGTGTAAAGGGGTCATTTTTCATAACAAAAAGACAAAATAGTAAGAATTGGGGAACCATTAGTTGTGAATAAATTAGTGAATATTCCCACTGAACAACCATGACACATGAAACATGTTAAGAATGATATCCTAGACCTCTAATCCAAAGGGATGTGACATAAGGAGGTTATAAATTTCCTCCATTTCCATCTTAAATGGAAAAATTTTGTTTGTGATCTAGAGTCTGATCATTTCAAGTTATCAATTTTTAATATTTTTTATACATAGTATCACATAATAATTAATTAATCTTAGAAATAAGTTGAAGAATCCTAAAACAAAATTTAGTAGAGGGAGGTTGCATTTGAGATGACTAAGAGAAGGTAGGAGGAATGGACAAAGTAATATCCCAATTTTCATTTAGGCCTAAAGAATCTATCATGAGTTTTCAAGGAAATAATTCTCATATACACAACCAAATTTGGGAGTTCCTTAATCTACTTAACATATTGAGAAGTCTACAATTCTTTCACAATAAATGGTTTCCATACCCAGAGAAGGGAGATATAGTCCTTGACCAGAGGCCCAAATTGATCCTTCATTATATAAATAATTTGACATAAGTTACTTAATATTAAAGTCTTTCCACTAATGCAATTGTCTTCCTAGAGTCTAATTCTATCTCCTATGTTCACCAAAAATTACAGACCTTGACACACATATCTTCTATTTCTAACCACATTACAGAAAATATTAGAGTTTTTTAGAAGGTCATAATTTAATAAGAGATAGCTTAAGGACTAGTGTAAGTAATTGTCTTTCATAATCTAAAACTTTAAACCAATAACTATAGAAATTCACTAGCCAATTTTAGTGAGGAGGGTCTTATCAAGATTAAACACCTTTCTAACACCCATACTTCCCAAGACTCTAGGTTTCCAAATAAATTCCTAACTAACTAGCCCACTCCTATCTTTCTACTCTATCCTACTCCACAAGAAGTATCTGTGTATCATCTATAGGTTCTACTACATAGAATTGAAAATTTAAAATAAGGAGAAGAAGTAGACTGAGATACCTTGATGGGAGATTGTGAGGAGCTAGATCTTGTGGACATTGCTCAATATATTCCCATTCTATTTGATGTTGTTTCATCTACATCCTTTCTATAATAGAATTCCCAAAAAAACTAATTGACCTCCTTAGAATATTAGGGACAACTAGGTAGGTATCTTGAAGGCCATCAATATGATAAATTGGAATATGAGTAACATGAGCATGTATGTTGATCTCTACATTAAATAAATAAACCTTTCTTTACTCAAGTTTAACATGTTGGCCAAAAACACATGCATACTTGTCCAAGAGTTCCTTCCATTTCCTAGCTTCAATAGTAAAATAAATACATAAAATTATGTTGTCATCAATAAAATGTTGCAAGACTTTAGAGGGGGGGGAGGTGGCAACTTTAATTTTCTTTATAGTTCCCTTAGAGGGTTTAGAGGAAAAGTATTTTCCAAGGACCTCTACCACAATAATGAAGAGATAGGGGGAGCAAGGGGAGGTGGGGAGGGGGTGCGGGGGTGAAGAGGGGGTGCATTGTATCAATCTTCCACCATAAGTGAAGGAGCCCCAAGGATTTTCATTACCAATGAAAAAGAATTTCATTTTATCTCACATGAATTTTACCAACTAAATAAGTTTAATATTGAACCAATTTTAGCTAGGACAAAAAAGACAGCCCTAGTTAATTATGCCATGGGATTTGGATACATCCTAATTGATGAAAATCCCAAGACACCTACTTTTTTTCTATAAAGTGGATAATATCATTGGTTGATATAGAATCATCAAAGTTTTTTACCCAACGACAAAGCCTTTTAGGGATGGGATAAGAATTTTATCAAGGAAGTTGTTTAATGTAATTAGTTGAAACCTTAGAAATGACTTTGTAAATAGTATTGCATAATCTTGTCGGCCTAAAATATTATAGAGACTTGTGATCCTAGATTTCAGGAACTAGCACAATTAATATCTTATTGAGACTCTTAAGAAATTTCCCACTTTTAAAGAAATTCTTAACAACTTTAGTTTGGCCCAGTTTAATCCACTCCTAGAAATATTTTTAAAAATTAGGTGAGAAGACATCCAATTCAAGAGATTTGTAATCCTTGATGAAAAGCACCACCTTCTTAATCTCCTCCTTTGTAATTATGAACAAAATCACCTCATTATCACCATAACACAAAATGGAATGAGGTGGATTGATTAGCCTATCATAGACCTCAATATAAAAAATTGTAGTAGGATTGGAAAGAGTGTTTTTGAACAATTGGATACACTAATTTCCAATAGCCTTCAGATTAGTTAGTTGCACATTGTTACAATCAAGGAGGGAAGCAATAGGGTTCCTCTTCTTATGTTTAGAGATATGCATATGGAAGAAAAATGTGTTTGTGTCTCCTTTTGAGAGATATTGAATTATCGATCTCTATTTCCTAAATGTATCCTTCCTATCCATATTTTGATTCTATTTCTTTCTCCATAATTCCTCCTTGAGGTAATCTTCAAAAGAATAAGCATCAATTGGCCACACTTTCCAACAATTATTTTAGCTTACCCTAAATACTCTACTTCTAATTGAAAATATTTTAAAATGACAAATTTCTACATTTAGAGACCTTCATTGTGACATTGTCCATTTTCCTTAGCTAATCTAATTTTGGTGTAATTATTTTTATGTGATATAATAATAATTTATTTAGGAGTCTCATTTTTATAATTAACTTTATATATTATTATTAGTTAAATTAATGAATATTTTATTAAAAATGTCTTGTGATTTAATAAAAATGAGAGAATAAAATTAACAAAGTTTATTTTAATTTTTTTTTAAAAAATTCACATGAAGTTAAAATATAATTAAAATAATTAAGAAGCATGATTGCACAACCAAATCCCTAAGAGGGAGAAAGCTCTTTATTAAGAAATTAGAGCTCATTTCTCCATATGGAGGTTAGGAGGAGCCAATTTCCAAGAAGAGGGTTTTCAAACGAAAGGGAAATTGGTTGAGAGATCTGAGCATCCATTTGTTTAGCATATTGTGAGTTTTGCATAGTAGTTTCTTTCTTTGAAATCTATGTCTTCTCCTTGTCTAAATGGAATTATTTTCAAAATCTATTCAACTTAAAACTATCATGTTGAAATTTATCATTCTTAAAAACATTTATGAATGAATTTGAGATTTGAAACCCTTGTTTGATTAATTTTGAGATTCATAATTTGATTGTTATTGATTGATTAAAATCGGGACGTAGGTTTTAAAAAAATAAAACCAGACTTTTTTTATTTTTATTTGTTTAATTTCAATTGCTATATTGGATCTTTATTGAAATAAATTTGTTTAAAAAAATACATTATAATAATAGCATAGTAATATATAATAACTATGGTAATAATATTGGAGAAGAATTTTTTTTTTGTTGAGGGATATTTTTGGAAGTACAGAGCTGGTTTTTTTTTTTTTAATAATTAATTTAATTATGGTGGGAAAGGGCCACCACTCACCTAGCCCCTTCTTTCATCTAATTCTCTCTTGGTCGATGGCATTGAAGTGCATGACTGCTCATGCAGATCACGACTCCTTGATGTAGGCAACAAGGATTGAGGTAAGTGTTTTATTTAATTAGTTTTTTTTACTAATACTTTACATTTGTAAATATTATTATTAAAATAAGTAATTATTAGTTATTAATAAAAAATTAAAATTATTTCTTAATAAATTAATAATAATAAATATTTCTTAAGAGATTTTAATAAAGTTTAAATTAGGATTTTATTAATAAGTTATAACGGGTAATATTAGTAATTATTAATGTTAATAATTTAGTAAAACTTAATTATTGATATTATTAGTAATTTATTAGTTATTAGTAATTTTTTTAAAATAGTTTCTTTTTCTTATTTAAAAATAAAGTTTTTGGGAAGTTGCTAATTAAGAATTTTGTATGTATGTATGTATGTATGTATGTATGTATGTATGTATGTATATGTATGTATATATGTATATATATGTATATATGTATGTATATGTATATGTATATGTATATGGATATATATGTATATGTATATACATATATACATATATATACATATATACATACATATATACATACATACATACATACACATATACATATACATACACATACATACATACATACATACATACATATACATACATACATACATATGTGTGTGTGTGTGTGTGTGTGTGTGTGTGTGTGTGTAATTTTGGAAACTGTGAATTTAATTGGGAGGATGAATTGCTTTAATAAGGCTTAGAATTTTAGAAAATGGTTTAGTTTATAGGATAGCATTTTTTTTATTACTAGGGAATCAAGATATTTTGGTGAATTTGAAAACCTTAGTAATTATGACACTTCAAAAATGAAAATTGATCGTATTTATATATCAAACCTTGAAAACCAAATAAACTATAAAACTAGTTGTTTAATTTTGATGAGATGTATGTTGTATATCATGTTTGGGTTCAGGTTTGACTTAATGCGTTGACTAGTCAGGATGTTTACTAGAGGCTTGGAGAGTTTTGTTTTGTAATTAAATATTATGGTTATTATTTGGTCATGATCTTTTGTACCCAACCATTGTGATGTAGTCATATATTTTCTATGATGAGCTTGATCTATTGTTTGTTAATGCGTTCTAGTTGCTTATATATAACTAAGGTGAATAACATGATTTTCTTGGTGTATCCTTTGAGATTCAATTAGTTTCCTTTTGATGCTTTCTAGTTGCTTGTATAGAACTAAGGTGATTATTGTGAGTTTCTTTGTTGTAACCTTTAAGTTTTGGATAGGTTATGTTTTGGGGGGTAAAAGTACAAAGTTGTGTCACCTTTCAAGTTGACTTATTAGAATGACCAAAGTTGAGTATTTCTATCGAAAAATCAATTTCTCTCAAACATATGATCTTGATAATTTTGTTCTAGCTAAGTTATATATGGTCTCACACTTTTCCAATTGGAAATGTATATCAAATGCATGTTTTATACTAATTTTTATCCAATTACTGAAGAAATATTATTATTTCAAAATATTGACATTTCAATAGATATTACTATTCTTTTAAATTTTTTTCAGTAAAATAAAAATACCATTTTATACAACTCAAAGTCAAGAATATTCTCTTATAGAGTTTATCGTGTTTTAATTAGATATAATATATTGCAACTTAAAAATTCTATAGGTGCATATTTTAATACTAAAAAAGATGTTGATTTTGAGAAATTTTAAAAAAATAAAACATATGAAAAAAATAAAACAATAATATGACATGTTCTAGGGAGACTCCTCTTTTAGAATGTATAATTTTTCTTCTAGTTAGAATGGATTTATTTTGAAAAATGTGTTGGGATGTGAAAATTATTGATTATGGGTGGGTTAAAATTTGAATCACCATAAAAAAGAAAATATAGGTCTAAAGTCAATTTTTACTTTTTTATTGTTCTAGCTATATATATTATCTATAACATAGTTCGAGTTCAAATAGAAACAAGTTTATTTCCATATAGTTTTGTGGTGGGAACTAAACCCCTAATTTTTAGTGTTTTTCAGCAACTAAAAAATTGTATATGAAAATTAGGAAATTATATCATTTTTATTCCAAATAATTATTAAAAATTATAATCCTAAACTTCAACCATTTCTCCACATTTTATTAGTTTACTTCATTTTCAAATTCTAAATAATAATAATAGTTTTATGTCTTTGAAGGTGAATAGTTATACTTTTGTTAGCCTTTTCCTTTACAAAAGGGTGACATAGGTCTATGCTTTTACCCTTGGTGCTTTCTAGTTGCTTACATAGGATTGAAGTGAATATTGTATTTTATCTATAGGTGTTTTCCAATTGATTTTAAAGAACCAAGGTGAAAATTGTGATTTTATGAGTTGTACATTTCATGAGCTTAAGTTAGGTAACCTATGTGAACATTGGAAAGTGGCTTGCAATGATGGTCAAAGCCCTAAAGAGGATACCTAGGTAACCTATTGTAAGTTGTTCTAATAAGTGATAACATTTCATTAAATTAGAGTAAAATGAATTAATAAGAGTCTATGTTTCCCTCGCACATGCCTTGAGTGTTAGTACAAGCTAGGATGGGAGTAGAGAGGATGCTTGGTTGTGACCTTTCCTCATTAGTATGCATTATATGTACAAAAGGATATTGATGTTGTGTAGAGACACTAGGGGGGTAGAGTCGAGAGAAGTTGCTAGGAAAACCTTAGAGTTGCTTCATGTGATGACACTTACCCAATTGCATAGTAGATTTCCTTCATGTCTTTTTTACCTCTAGGCTTAGATGTTATTTGTGTCTTGGTACCTTTGAGATAGAACGCTATCAAGTTTTCCTTGACCTAGATGTTGTTTTGACTTTTGGGATTGATATCTATGTGGGACTTAAGATTATCTCCATAGCACAATGGGAGTGTGCCATTTAGGTTCAATGAAGTTAGGTGGTAGTGCATTTTTCTTATACCATTAAGATCTAAAAGTTGTTGCCATTGCTAGATGTCCTTGTTAGTTTTTCCTTTCATTTGGATATTGTATTTTTGTTGGATAGTTATATTCTATTGTATTCTATTTATTTATGAAAGATCTGATGAGATAATATATTATGTTCTTGATGTATATTCTTTGAGCTTTTCATACCTTATGACCTGTACAATGGATGACTATGCATTCTAATTTTTCCAAGTGGCATATTATTTAATTGTATATTGTTTAGTTGGATTCTTACTTGTGGTTTATCTATGATGTGGATTTTTTATGTATCAGATTTAGTATTTATTAAACTTGTGTGTTCGTGTACATGTGCATATGTGTGCATGTGCATGTGTGCGTGCATGGATGTGTGTGTGTGTGTGCATGCACGCACATGTGCATGTGCGCATGTGTGTGTTTCAATATCATGGAACCCTTAAGAGTTGTAATATGTTTATGATGGTTGTATGTATGTGAGTTATTGCTTCCCCTATATTATCTATTGTTGTTATTATCTTTCAAAAAAAATGTTTGGCAAAATTAGTGAAACTTTATGTTAATTTCTTTTAGGTTCCCTATGATGGTGTTACAAGGCGAAAGGGAACCATAAGAGGTCAATATTAGGGAGGTTATTGAATCTAAACAAGCTAGAAAGATCATGCATGCTATCATTAAAATCAACAATACCTCCAACTTTCTCCTAAGGGAACAAAGTGATGTTCAAGTATCCCATATTAGGAAACTTGGAATTAAAATTAGCAAAGAAAGACTTGAATAACTCCTCTTAATGGGGAGTCTTCCAACTCTAGCATTAGAAGAATTATGTAATTTTTTATATTATTAATATATAGGGTTGCGCTCTTTTGTTGAAAATAAAGTAATAATAAATAATAATAATTTTGTCAAAAATTTAATATATACATTTTTCTTACTATTTTCTATTGAGAAAAAAATATGTAAAATTAATACTTAGCGTTTAACATAAGAACTATGTATTTTGTGACACATTTTATGAATAATGAAAAAATAGGATATTAAATAAATTTATTAAGCATGTATGTCTATTTATTAGCCATCCTCTTAACCAATATTTTTCCCTTAATTATGCAAAGAAATATTATATTTAATGTAACTACATTCTTTTTAAGCTCATACAAACAATAGAAAAGAAACTAGACATGTCTACCTCTAACTCAGGTATGATCTTGAGCCTAACTTATAGAGCTACAAACACAATGAAATTTGCACCTATAGATCAGTCCATAGATAATAACTAGAACATAATTATGTCATTGGTAGAATTATTTAAAAAAAATTAAAGTCAAATATGTATAATAGAATAATCATAAGTAAATTACCCTTTATGATTATGTTTCAAGTAATCAAAAGGTGGGGTATGATACATAGCTTGTATTATGTCACAATATTTTTTGATTAGTGAATATTTTTTGTCACCATTTTGAAGCTATTATTGTTTGCTTATACAAATATGATTAATAGATTTACCTCCATTAGACCTATATTTCATTTAAGGATGTTTTTTAATAACTTAAGGTCTTATTTTCCAAAGTGTATATATTATAGATTGATCAAATCTATTTTTATTGGAAATCAGCTATTTTTTAAGGATCAAGCTCATGGAATTTCCTTATATTTATTTAAAAGTGTCTCTTCACCCCAATATCAAGATATTATTATGAAACCTATAAATCTATGTCAATTACCAAGTGCCCATATCATCGAGTCAATCAATTCTACTATTGAGAAAGAAGTTTATGTATTTTTTATGAACCAGGATAATGTTTGAAGCCTTAATAAAAAAAATAACATCAAGTCCATGGGATAATGAAGAAGAAATTCATTAGTGACTAACAACTACTACAATCAAGCTAGGAAAGATAGAAACCACAAAAAAAAAAATGCATGCAAAAGACTGACATCACTAACTCTCACTAATGGAAAACATAATATAAAAGACTAACACAAATTGCCTAGGATATTTGCAAAACCAATCTTGAGAAATAGTGGCTTCTTGTTTAATTTCTCAAGTTTGTTTAGAAAGGAATGTCCCCTTTTGGCTAGCCTAGAGAAACACACATCACCTATACCCATTTCCTCCCTTGGAACTGGCTAGACTATATCTTCCTTTATCTTTCTTTTCAACCTCTTCTCCTTAAGCTCTGTCTAAAAACCATTGATGATCTTGCTAGTATTCTCTCATCTCTCAGTTTTGTGTAGCTGATTCGAGCATCTTATCTCCTAGCTAGATCTAATAATCCTTCATAATAGATCGGGTATTGAGGGTCTCTATATTCTCCTCTTTTGAGGGTGTCTGGTCAATATCATCTTGCTCCTACCATAGACTATACCATTGTTCCCCTTAGACAAATCCTTTGGTCTCCTTTCAACTTCTCCAACTACCTCTATCCTATTGATATAGTTTTCATTGATTTGAAGCTAATCAAGAAGAAATTTAGTAACTATTCTTAGTCTCTCATGGAAAATACAAAGCTCTTCCACTTTTCCAACCAGAGCCTCCACATATGGACCACAAGAAGATTTAGGGCCACCCTTAAACATAACATACTAATGAGGAAACTAAACTTGGAAAAATAAGTCAACATTTACTAATTAACACTTCTAGCCTAGGAATTAAGTCTTTGTGTGTGATGTTTAAGTCGTCCGAAGATGGAGGAAAGAAATTAGAAGAGGAAGACTTCTGTATGAGGAGGTTTCTAATATAACTCAACACATTTTTATTTTTTCGAAAAGATGTGATAAAGGAGGCAAAGGACGAAGTTGGAACATAGCTAGAAAAGGAATCCTCAAGGGTCCACCTAAGATCTATTGACCTAGACTTATCAAATCAAAACTTCTAATTTTATATGGATTGGAGGAGACTTTGACTAAGGTGACTCCTCTCTAAAAATAGAACTCTACCATTAAATATTTTATAAATTAATCAAAAATTAGAATATATTTTTTCTAATATTTTAATTAATTAGCTAACACTGAATGAATATTATCAACAAGACAATTGCATCGCTAAACAAGTGCCATATAGTGGCTAGTACTTGCCATTAAAATAATAGTTTTGAATTAGATTGTATAGAAAAAATACCTCAAAGAATAGTTATGGCCCATAGTAACCATAATAATAGCTATAAAATTGATCTAAAAAAAATTAATTATAAGCATTTAAATCATATACTAAAATAACAATGCATTTTCTACGTAAAATTAAATAAGTAGTGACAAAATTTGTTAGTTTGAATACTCTTGCTTATAAATGTAAGATGGTAATTCTATTTTAAATGCTAAATTATATTTAAGCCGATAGGCTTATTATGGGAGCTTTGCTCCCCAAAATTATATTTTTACTGGAAAATTTGTAAGACTTTGCCCGTTTTTAATTTTCTGATAAACCCATTTTAAAATTTTTTTAAAAGTTAAACTTTAATTTCTTTGAATAAGGTAAGTTTCTAATTGTGTTGATTGCCTTCCATGTCTCTTGCAGTTAAACTTTAGTTTCCTCCTGCAAGTTTCTAATTTGCGTTGATTGCCTTGCATATTGCCTACAAAAGCTCCAATGGAAAAACATCATTTTGCAATATAATTTGTATTCCAAAGTCAATGTTGCCAATGCCCTCATAGCTTTCGAACCCGGATCCCTCCTCCTCAGTGTGCATTTCTTTATTTTTCCCTTTCCTAAGACCAAACTTTTACCCTTAATTTGCAACAATCTGTACAGTTGTATAGTTGGAACATTGCGCATAAATTGAACTTATTTTTTCTCACGAACAAGCCCAGCATGTTTCGAACCTCAAAACTACCATAAACAAATGGACAAAAGTGACTACTTTTGAAGTGGTAGGCTACATGTTGCAATCATGATTAACTAGATTCAAGCCTCTAATGAAACTATGGTGGAAACCTAATTTCTAAAAGAAGGAATGATAGTTTTTCATGCATCATTTTGTGTTTATGGCATGGATTCATGAAGGGCAATAGAATTATAGCGGGCACATGGAATTTCTTTGTTAAAAGAGACTAATTTTTTCAATGGAAGTTTTGTAGTATTGGTGAGTACTTAAAAAAATAGAAATTGTAAGAATGGGAAGCAAATTATGCGGACTGAGAAGTGGGAAAATCAATTTTGTGTAAGATTTTTTCCGTCTGTAAGACTTGTGAATTTGTTCTTATTTTGTTTGGTAAGACCATTGATTGTTCTTGACTTTTAGTGTAAAATCTGTAATTGTACTTGATTTTATGTTTTAAAATCTTCACAAGAAAATTAGAAATTTAATAGTTCAAGAATTGTTAACTGTTGGCAAAAACCATAGGTTTTACCATTTCTACAAAAATTGCATAGTCATTTGACTGAATTGTCAAACTTTTAGAATTCAATTATTATTGACTTTTAGTATCATTGATTTTTACTGTGGTAATAGTTCTTTATATTTAAGAAAGATTTCTCAAAGGATATTCACCTTTTTATCTCAATTTAACTTGGAAACTTTGGTTTGTGTTATATGTCTCATTGTTCACAATTTAGAGGTTTGTGTTATATATCTCATTGTTCACAGTTTAGATAATAGTTGGTACACTTATTGTAACTTTGGCCTTGGTCCCAAATATCCTATTTATATTTCAACTTAGCTACATATGAGAGTTTGTGTAGCTCAATTTGTAATTAATATTACTTGTTATGTCCGCTCATCCAAAAACATTTGATACACATGCGTTTTCAAATAGACTTTTATGTACATTTATTTTCTAGCACATTTCATTTATATGATTCCTTTATATAAATACTCATAAGGGTGAGATGTGAAGGGAATCATTGATGTAGATTTTTTTTCTAACAAATCATTTAGTTTATTTGATTTTCTTTATTAGGGAACATAGAGTAGAACATATGGACTAATCTGTTTCATCAATAAGAGATGATTTGTTTTAAGATGCAGAGGAGTGTTATGAGATATCAATTGCATATTGCAAATCTTAATTTCATATATTTCTATACCACTTTCTTTTGGAATATTTAAAGTTTCCTTTTGAGTTGACTGAGGCTTATTTGGTATCATTTTAATATTTTCTTTTGACTTTAAATTTAACATCATTTATCACATCCATGTCCTTCCTACTTGTACATAAAATAACGCTGATGGACAAGGTTTTATATGACAAATTGTGAGGTTATTATAATAAATAACTTTGGAAATAATATTCATACGAGATCTAACTTAATCGTACTTGATTTTATTTTGATTTTAAAATTTTGAAATTCAAACTATAATATTTTTTTGTCATCTTGAATTATATTCTTTTGATGAAAACCTTATTATTATGTTCGCTTTTCATCGCTGTCAAGCATATCACTCCTATTGGCATATCATTGCACGTACAAAACCATGCAACTGCTAGTATAGAATTATAATACAGAACAATAGATGTGAACTATACATAGTCATACTTATATATCTCATTGACTAACACAATAAAAAAAATAGGACATCAAATTAAGTAGTTTAAGAAAAATACATGACTTTGAATTGTACTTTGGAAATCACCAATATTTGCCACAAAGATGGTCCCTTAATTAAGAAATTATTTAAGAAATAGAAAAAAAATTAATTTAAAATGTATTCTAAAAGATATGTTAAAATTAAATTAATTATTAAAAAAAAACTAAATTAAAAAAATAATTTAAAATAGATAAAAAAATAATAATTGTATGTTAAATTAATAAATATAATCTTGAATAAATATTAATATTGAACTCATAATCCACTAAAAATTATTATTATTATATCAAAATTATTTTAACAATTAATTATAAAAGTAAAATAGTGGCTTTTAAAGTAACTATTTAAAAAAAGATTTGTACATTTCATATAGCTAAACATTTTACATAATAAATTTAATTGTGTATTTAATGAAATTACATTATTTTAGGATTAAAAATTCAATAATTTATTTATAGATTCTTAAAGATGTGATACAATAAATGCACAAACAATAGTAAAATGCAACTTATTCAAAATTTTGTTTGCAAGAACCTAGATAAAATTAGCGAGATCTGAAAGGAAAATCTATTATTTATTAACCTAAAAAAAATATGAAGAGATAAAATTAACCAAAAAATATATAGATAGATAAAGTTAACAAGAAATATTGACAAAATACTTCTATATGTATAAAAAAAAAAAAAAAAAAAGACTCTAATCTTTTTTCTCACATAAACAAATATCAAAATAATTTTATATGTATTCAACATATTAGATTTTTGAAAAATAAATTAATCAAAAAACAATTTATAAATAAAAAATATAGGAAGAAAGAGAGAATTTTTAAAATTAGAAAGAAAACAACCAATACATAAGAATTAGATATTTCTAAAATAACACTCTAAGAACTTACAACATTGATTTTAAAAGAACTTTCCAAACTTTCTATTAAAAATAAATTTCTATTCCTACAAAAGCTTGCATTTAACACACAATCATTTCAACTAATGAAATTAGAGATAAATTATTTTATTTTAAAAAGTAAATAAAACATTATAGAGAATAATGTGGAGCCTCAATTATTATTTAGTTCTACTCAATGCAATAGTATTGCCTTAAGACAAGTGCTATGGAGGGTACGTAGGTAGCAATTCTTCATAGAAAAAGGAGAATAATGGATTCTAATTTGTTACTTGGATCATGTCCATGAAAGCATTCTGAGAGAAATTGTAGCCATAAACAAGAGAATATAGTAAGAACTGCGCAGTGATTTTTTAAAAATATTTCCAAGGAAAGATCACTTTTGAGCGATGGCAAGAGGCATCCACCAAAGATCACTTTTGAGCAATGGCAAGAGACATCCACCAAAGAAAAGGAAAAAGAGAACAGTACAGGGTAATCACTCACAAAAAAAGTACCAAAGACAAAACAAAGTCAAATTTTTATTTTTTCCAGATTCATGAAAGCATAGTAATTTTTTCCCAAATATTTTTGTTTACAAACTATTCAAAGAAATGTTTAAAAAATCATAATGTTTTCGATCTTTTGAAAATTAGTGAAAAGAATAGCCGTGTCCAAATTAAATTTGTCATCTTTATATTTCCTATTAAAGAAATGTTTCTGGATCCTGAGTGTTAACAAGAGCATGCTTGTTATTTGTTATCTGTCAAGCCAAAGTGGTGCTGCTAACAACTACATTATTTTGTACGTTGATCTACGTGCCCTTCACTCAATGTGGGAGTATTATTTTGTACGTTGATCCTGGCCCAGAAATTTTGGATTTCCAGATTGTAATTGATTGCGCTACGGCCCTGGTTTACTTAAGTGTACATATTTTTAAAATAATCATGGTATCTTTTCAGTTTAGAAGTAAATGCATCGTACATCAATTGTTAATTTTCTACTGTAATTATTAAAAATGAACTTAATTCACTATGTTCGGCAAGCTAATACAAATAGTATTAAAACGGAGGGTAAATAACCACTCAAAGGATTTAAAGTAGAAGAGCCTATCAATTATTACCTCTCGATATTATTTCTATAAAGTTGAAACAAAGCAATCACATTTCATCCCAAATTGAAGAAACAATTTAAGCAAGGCGATCTCCAACTACGAGAACATGGATTAAAATGAAACCTATTATCAGCCTAGTGTGAAAGATGTAGATCTGGAGGATGAGATTGAGCCTGCTTTACTTGTCACGGAGCAATCTTCTTAGTGACATGGTTGAACAAAACCTAATCCGCTGGTGATCTTCTATATCAGATTCGCTAGTGAATGTATCCTTAGACAGTGAAGAATTCTTGCGGCATTATAACTGCATACCCTTGTGCAATTTAGGCGATAATGCCCCAAAAATAAACAGCTAGTGTTAAAGCCAGTGTGCATCATTTTCTATATGTCTGGCTAATCAAGATGGTCAAATCATATTTTAATTATCATAAAAATTATCTCCAAATTATGAAGTGATATTTTTGTTTTCATGAATAGTCATTTTCTATTAATAAATAATATATTAGTTACAATTTACAAAAAAAAAAGTCAAGGGATACAAGATCACCCTACGAGAGTTCACATGGTCAAAGTTGGAATTAATAGCTATTCATAAAAAAATAAAATTAAGCAACCTCTCAGACTACCAAAGCAGTGCCAGCTAAGAGGGGTGGTTCATCGTGATCATGAAAACCCAAGTTATCCTTGGGATTGGTAGGTGGGTTGAGAACAGTCCAGCCATCAACAACATCATCAAGGCCCTCTTCTCCATCCTTCAGATCAACTCACATGGGAGAAATTGCCAAACTCTATGCAAAAAGGCCATTTGCCAGAAACCACATGAGGAACACCAAGAGGGGTAGCCATTAGACGTGGGGACCAACTAGTGGCACACCAATGTGGAGAAGCTGAGTGGAAATTCCAACCACAATTTCCACCACTAGAAGAGCGGTGGTAGGAAGACAATGAGCATGGCATATGATAGTAATGGGCAGATGAGCTACTCCCCTAGTGGTGGCCCTTGGGTGGAGTGTGATTTGTCAAGACGTCAAGAGGCACTTTGGTAATAGTATAGGGAGCATTACCCGAATAAATGAGTAGCTCTTTGAGGTGGACTACCTCCAAAGCCACCTTATTAGCTTGGACTTGAATCTTCATCATTACATTTTTACAAATGCATGCTTTAGTTTACATGGCAACATTTTTGTCGAAAAAATTATGAGTGAAAATAACAACATTCCTATCCTTCCACAAAGTAATCAAAATCTCCATCCTAAAGGTATGTTAGATCTAGGTAATTTACCTAGGGAACATGGGGGAGTCACACAATAGAACTATATGCCACGAAAAAGGTTCTAGTTAAAATAACTTAAAGAAATCATGAATCTAGTGCCAATAGTTTTTGGCATGTCTAGAAAACCAAAAAATATGCAAAAAAGACTTTGGTTGCCCACAAAAAGGACACCGATGATCTAGAACTCCAATATGCTTAAGTCAAGGTCAATGGGAAGATGTTGTCAAAGTATTAGGCACCAAGAAAAATGTGAAATCTTGGGCTTAGGAATGGCATTCCATATGGTGTCCAAAGGCTTTCTCCACTAAGAAGGAGAAGACTATAAATGCCAACTAGCAAAGATTGAAAGGCAAAGGGAATGCCCAAAAGTGAAAGATCTCTACATGAGTGAGCAATTTCCTTTCAAGCTGGTCAAGCCATGGTGGAGTTGGAAGAATAGATTGTCTATAAAAGAGTGTTTTGTGCAATTGAATAGTAGATTCAAAATCTTGACAAAAGGTGTTTAGGCATTGCAAGGTATTAATGATGTTTTCCTCATCCTCCAAAAGAGTGAGAAAGGAATCATTAGCAAAGTGCCCATTGACTAACTGAGAAGAGGAATCTAGCGAGGAGATGCCATGAAAAAAATCAGAAGAAACAAAGTGGGCAAGCAAGTAACCAAACCCTTCAACAAAAAGAACATAGAAAGCTAGAGCCAGAGGGAAACCTTGCCAAATGGAGAGAAAGTTCCCAAAGGCTTCAAATTTAGAGCTATTGATAGTAATACAAGCACTAGCATCTCCAAAAAGAATCTCCATAAACTAAATAAAATTGGGACTGAAACCAAGAGCTTGAAGCATAGCCAAGATGAAAGGCCATTCAATTTGGTCATAAGTTTTAGAAAAATCAATTTTGAAAAACATACATCGCTGATTGGATTTGCGAGCCCACTTCATGCCTTCCTAGAAAGAAATGATGTTGTCAGGAATATACTTGGACTTAATAAAGCCAATTTTCTCTGGCTGAACAATTAAAGTAGGAGATGATGACTTTTGAGAGAAATTTCCTTAGAAATTAATTTATAAGACACATTAAGCGATGAAATTGGCCACTAGTCACAAATGTCTCGAGGATCTCCAACTTTAGCATGAATTTGATGTTTTCTTTGTTGATAAAAGCTCCTAGACTCTTAGAATGATAGGCTTCCAAATAGACTTTGTGCAGGTTAGAACCAATAGACTCCTAAAGGTGTTTGTAAAATTTAGAGTGAAATCCATCACATGCAGGGTATATTTCATCAGCCATGGAAAAGACCACCTCCTTGAGGTATCCTATGGAGAGAAGATGCTCATAGAAAGCATTTAGTTTGACCACTAGGTGGTTTTGAGTAATAGAAATAAACTTTCTAAGGGCTTCCTCCCAGGCAACTGAATTTCTCTATGAAGAAAAAATATTTTCATAGTGGTGAACAAAAGCTTGTAGGATGTTAGGTAGAGTGGAGAGAATAGAATTGCTTTGTTTGATCCTTTTAATCACAAAATTGATATGATGGGCTCTATAAGCTTGGAAGCATTCTTTAGAAGCCTTATTGCCAACCTCCAACCAATGGAGGCATGTTTTTATTTGGACCTCTTGAGTAGCATAATTATTCGCCACCTGTTTGTCATGACAAAGCTTAGCAAGCTAGATTTCCAAATCAACATCAAAAGGGTTAGGGGTGAGAGCTTTAGAAGCTTTCTTAAGAGTGGTGGTAGTGGAGTGATAAGATCGTCACCTAAAAACTACCAACTACCAGCCATAAAAATGCACCAAAATCTTGCAGTCTTGGTAACAAAATCATTCCACCACTGAATCTAACTTGTTTGAGAACATGGATGTGGCTACAAATTCTAGACCCATAGGATATGAGCAATAGTGGAACCATGTGTCAATAGTAATGTATTGAGGAAAAATTGCATCGTGACAACTCATTGAATAGGTGTATGCAAAGAAATGAAAAAATAAACGAGATAGTGGCTTGACACATGAAACACATTATGCACCTGACTACCCTCTAGAAGCTCAATCTCATAAGAAACCTCACTCACCTTGTGAATTACTTTATAGGGGCCATAAAACCTAGCCTTCAACTTCTCTACTCCACTCTTCTTGAGTGATGACTATTTGTATGGTTGTAGCCTCAGGTAAACCATATCCCCAACATTGAAGCTATGCTCTATCTGGTCCTAAGCAACATAAAAAAAATTCTTATTTTTGGCTTGCTGTATATTTTTCTTGAGCACCATCAAAATATCTTGGCTATCTTGCAAGAAGTGTTTTTCTTTGGGCACTGTACTATCCCCCAAAATCAGATATATGAAAGTAGGTGCTTCATAACCATATAGTGCCATGAATGGAATCATTTTGATGGACATATGATAAGTTTTGTTATAATAGTACTATCCCATATGTAGCCATTTGACCCAAGCCCTTTGTTTTGCAGTCACATAGTTCCTCAGATATCCTTTCACCCATTTATTCACAATCTCTATCTACCCATCTGTCTATGGATGATAACTAGTGCTAGGTGTAAGATCTATACCACACACCTAAATAATTCCTACCAAAAAGTACTTCTAAATTTTCTATCTTGATCACTGATAATAGATATAGGTAGCTCATGTAACCTGAATATCTCTCTGAAGAAAAGATCGGCCACTCATGTTGTTGTGTAAGTGGATGGAATAGCAACAAAGTGAGCATATTTCATCAGCCAATAAACAATCCTATAGATACAATCTTTCCCTTGTACTTGTGGTAACCTGATGATGAAGTCCATAGAAATACTTTTCCATTTCCTATCCAGAATGGGCAAAGGTAGTAACAACCTTGCAAGACTTGTGTGTTCTCCCTTATTTTGCTAACAAACTACACACTCTCTGACATGCTTCTGAACATCATCCTCAAGCCCTTTCCATGTGAACTACTCATGGATATGTCCATACATCTTAAAGACCCTTGGATGTCTAGCTATAGGTACATCGTGAAATGCCTTCAGTATTACTTCCCTAAACTGTGATGAAGGAATCAAATATATCCTATCCTAAAACTTAATCAATCCACTCATCACCACATAATGACCATCATGTACGGTGCTTGCAATTACTCTAGAATCCCAAGTGTCCCTTGTGTACTCTTCTGTGATCTTATTTCTCCAATCTCCTATAATCTTAGCTAGAGCACAAATATGAGGTCTCTTGGATAAAGCATCTACCACCACATTCTTCTTACCTTTGAAAAACTCAATATCAAAGTCATAGGCCTGTAACTTTGTAATCCACTTATATTTTCTATCATTCAAATCACGTTGGCTCATGAAGTATTTGATGATGTTGTGATCAGTTTTGATAACAAACTTTCCCCCCACTAGGTACGACCAAAACTTAGCCAATGCATGCATTATAGCTAACATCTCTCGATCATATATGGAATAGCTTCTCTCCACTCCATAGAGTTTCTTGCTCTCAAATACAATGGGATGCTTCTCCTACATCAAGACCACCCCAATCCCATCTCTTGACGCATCACAATGAAGCTTAAATAGCTTTGTGAAATTTGGTAGAGTTAGTACTAGAGATGATGACATCGACTTCATGAAATGATCAAAGCTTCTCTAAGCCACCTTTGTCCATATGAAGGCCCCTTTCCTGGTAAGGTCTATCAAGGGTGCAATGATTTTGTGAAAATCCCTTAAAAAATCTCTTGTAAAATCCACAAAGACCAAGGATTCCCTTAAGCTGGTTAAGATTCGTAGGAGTAGGCCAATCAACAATAGCAATAATCTTTTCAAGATCTACCCAAACTCCATCTATGCTGATGATATAGCTTAGTTATCGTAGCTCAATCATCCCAAACTCGCACTTAGATTCCTTGGTATATAGTGACTCTTTCTCCAAAGTGGACAATACCATCTCAACATGTTGTAAATGCTCCTCTCAAGTCTTACTGAAGACTAAAATGTCATCAAATAAAATCAAGAAAAATCTCCTAAGCTACTCCTTGAATACCTGATTCATGCAACTCTGGAACATAGTAGGGGCATTGGTTAGCCCAAATGGCATAACCAAAAACTTGAAGTGGTCATAGTGACACTGAAAAGTTTTCTTCTCAATGTCCTCCTCCCTCATCCTAATTTGATGATACCGTAATCGTAGATCAATCTTTGTAAAAAAGTAGGCACCATGTAACTCATCAATCAACTCATCTATTCATGGGATGGGATATCTATTCTTAATGGTCTTCTCATTTAATGCTCTATAATCGATGCACATGTGCATCGTTCCATCCTTCTTCTTTACCAACACTATTGTTGAACCAAAGGGGCCTTACTAGGCCTAATATGCCCTATTTTCAACAAATCCTTAATTGCCTTCTCTATCTCATCCTTATCTTTCTTATGATGATGATAGGGAGTAATCATGACTAGTTTGGCTCCCTCCTTGAGCTCAATAACATGCTCTATCCCCCTGTGAGGAGGAACCCCATGCAGAATCTTACCAAATACCTTAGTGTGCCTGTCAAGCATCTCCTAGATATCTAGTGGATGACTCTTCATTTTTTTCTCTTGTGAAGTTGGCATAGTGAAACATTCTACTGCCCACTCTATGTTATTATGCTGAAAACACCTTTGCATTCTCCTCAAGGAAACTACTCTGCAAATCCCATCTGAAAGTCCTCTAAGTACAATAGTTCTTCCCTCATGTTGAAACCTCATCTCCAAGTTTGCTAGGTTAAGTGTGAACTCTACTAGCGAGGCCATCCATATCATGCTAAGGATGACATCATAGTCTCACATGTCTACCACATAGAACTCATCTTCCAACTCAAAGCCTTCTCCAAATCATATGTGAAGATTAGATATCTTCTGAGTGCATAATAGTTTGTCACCATTAGCTATCATGACTCTAAATCTGGCATGCTCCTTGGTTAATAGACCTCTCGGTTACCAATTGTGCATTTATAAAATTATGTGTAGCCCCAGTGTCAATGAGTGAGATCACTTTCTGACCTTGGATAGTATGGCTGACCTTAAATGTGATTGCCTTCTAAGCCCCCATTAATCATGCTAATGACTTCTCATCCTTAGGAATGATGCTCTCCTCTATAGTGCAAACCTCATATGAATCAGAGTGATGATTGTCCCTCCTTGACTATGACTCTTCCGCTAAGAAATACTCCATTTGATTTGCCTTAGCCTTGAGAGGACACCTATGAGATAAATCCCAAGGCTCTCTATAATGAAAACATAACTTCTTCTTTCTTAAATCATTCAAGGTGTCATTATCCAACTTATCTCTCTTTGGCTAAGCATCCTTGTGAAAAGTTTTTTTGTCCTTCTCCTTGTTCCTTTTCATGTAAGAATCCTTTTGTTGAAATCTGCTCCTTAATAAAGAAGGTGCTATGTCACGAGCCTTTTTAGTGGCCTCCTACAATGTAGCTGGGTAATGTCCCTTGACCCAACCTCGCAAGGGTTCTAAGAGTCCATCCATAAACAAGACTAGCAACCTCCTCTCTGAAATACCTTTGATCAACATAGCTAACCTCTGAAACTCACTGATGTATGTCTCAACTAATGCCCACTGCTTGAGTTGTGCCAACTCCTTAAACTCTAATTTGGGATCCTTGGTATCAAATCTCTCTATGAGCTTATTAGTGAACTCCTCATAAGATGTGATTTGATTATGTCCCAAGGTTACCATGTCATGGTGCCATCAGTCATGTGCCGGTCCATCCAAGTGAATAGCTGCATACTTTATAGTCTCCTCTTTAGGCATAGGATTCAACTGCAAGTATGTATCCATCTTCTACACCCAAGCTCGTGTAGTCATCTTCCCTGAAGCATCATAATAAGGTAAAGAAAATTTCTCAAATTTCTTTCTCAACTCAAGGTTTCAACTTCTTCCTCCTGATCTGGGCATGTGTCTCATCCTCAAGTCCAAGTAATCTCTAAGAGAAATGTTTGCCAGAAACTCTACTCCACTAGCCTCCCAATCTCTCCTGAACTGATCCTATAACTTCATAATCTATGGTTCATTAATCAGTTGAGCTAGATCTTTGGGTGGGAAGGTGGGTAGAAGAGGTCTCAAGTTGGCTATTTGAGTTGGGCATGCAATATGTATAAAGTTATCAATATCATTCCCATTTTTGTCATGTCCATTATTACCATTAATGTTGCCTCGGCCTCCATTATCATTGCCCCTATTATTGTTGTTTCCATTGTTGGCATCACCCAGACTAATATTGATGCCCATCTATCTAGCCATTAGCTGCAACATCATATCCATTCACCTATTCTGCTCCTCTAATATATCCAATAACTTGAACATTACATCACCCATACAATTGTCTTGTTCAAAGAATATCTGCTTTGTATCTATACAACTGGATTGTATGTCCTTCTACATGGATGAGCTACCTTATTCACTTTGCAAGTTTGAACTCCTACTTTGTCTTGCTCTGGTGTTGTGGAAATTATAAAGCACTTGTCACATGTTTAAACATAGATGTTGAAGATCTCCATAGAATGGTAGGACTTATAGCTCTAATACCACTATAATGGGCACCCTAGAAAAGCCCAAGAACTAAACCAATTACTGGAAGAAATTTTAATGTCTTTGCATAGGTTTCAATCCACATAACATGAGCAAGAAGGAATTTATGCAAATTGAAGATGGAACCACTACTGAAATAATATTAGTTCTCAAAATGATAGAATCAAATACATAGCAATGTATTCCAAAGACCTAACCCTAAGGAAATGACGTCTAGAATGTTACAAGAGAGGATGAACATCTTCTAATGCCAAGAACAAATCTCTAACTCACACCTCCAAGATTTTATTAAATGCAATTCACAATCTTGCGATGCTAAACAATGATTCTACCACCTCTTTTTATACTTTTCCTACACCCTTCTAGAGGGAAATCAAATATTAATTAATTGCAAGTGCTAGAAGCTTCCACCTTCCAATAATTAATGCACTCTATAGAAACTCCTCCCTTGCAATATAATAATTAATTGTGCTTCTAGAAAATTAAATTACTAGAGGCTTCTCCCTTTCCAATAATTAATACACACTCTAGAAGCTTCTCCCTTGTAATAAAGTAACTAATTAAATTAATTAAAAAAAAGATGAGGACATTACAAACCACATATGACTATTTGACTGCCCAAGAAGTCTTGCCCTTGTGCCCAATAGTAGTCCATTCTTCCTTTTTTTCCTTTTTGTTGGTTTGGCAGGGGTAGGTGGGGGTTCAACCTTAGGACAAGCCAAAAAGAAATCCCTAATCTCATGTTATGTTGATTGACACCTATAACATGCAGTGGGCAAGTTCAAATAAAGCACCTTTTGAGAGTAGGTTTGAGAACTCAATAATAGGCCAACACAACAAGGGTAAACTCAAGAATTTGACCCACAAAGGAGCCCTAAGCATTTTTCTGTTAGAGACAGCGAAGTCTCTCGACCATCTTTGGAAAATTATAAGGGAAGAACATATTAACTAGGAGCCATTCTTAAAACTACATCTACCTAAGATGGGCTAGAAAAATGAAATAAAAAAACCACTCATAAGGTTTTGCACATTGTCAAGGTGGACTCCATGAGGAATCCTGCTCTTGTTTACCCATTCTCAGAGCATAGCTTCAGAAGGAGTCCTACCCACAAAATACCCTATCAAGATATGTTGTTCTATCCAATCACAAGGAACATCAAATTCTTGCAAAGGAAGGATAATACTAAGATTACCTTGGGAAAGATCTTTGAGGCAAATTTGTAAGGATGTTTGCTCAATAGAGGTGCCATGACTTTCTAAAGTAGTAGTGTGAACACCAGTATCAAAAACTAGGTCACCATTGGCCAGGGTCATTATGAACTAGCATAAAAACTTATGTACTAAATGTGGTTTGACATGTCGTAAACACAAAAGGAGAGCCCAAACAGAGAGCTATATGCAAAGAAACTCAAAAGACGCATGGAACTCTAGCTTAAGTGATGCTTTAACATACTAAAATTTTTATTTTTAGCTTACCTTGAAGATGACATTGTTTTAGAAACTTTTATTGAAATAGCTAAAATTGGCTTAGTTTGTATTTATTTTTACTTGATACTTTTATATTTTATGATTGTTATTATTATGTAAGTATTATGTTAGAAGATGGAAGTTGCTGAAATAGTTATTTCATAGCATTTGAATTTTATATATTTATTTATTTTCTATGTTTTTAGGTTAAGATAAAAATAGGTTTTATAAGGACAAAAACACAAAAGTATTAAAAGAAAATGATTTAAGTACTTAAGTACAAAATTATAACTATGTAGGAAAAACATAAACATAGCATCCCAATTTATCTGGTCCCATACCGAGTTATCTTGGCGGCATGGAAACATTTCTCTATCTGAATCTTTCTTATAACCATCTCTCTATTCCTATTCCCGCCGGGACTGTCTTTAGAAAACAGTCAGCAAGCTCTTTCCTTGGGAATTCTGATTTGTGCAGTTCAGAATGCCCCAAATCCTTGCCTCAATATTCCTCTAGCGGTCTGTCAAACTGATCCAAGTTCCTTATCATCTTTGGATCATGTGCGTTGGGAGTTGTTGTTCTGACAGCCATGCTCTACTTGTTCCTTCAGAGGAGAAAAGAGAATGCTACTTTAGAGACCAACGGTCGATACCCAGGAAGGAAGGATTTGTCCTTGCTCAAATTAAATCACAAAAAGTTGTTCCACGCGACTACTTGTTTCAATGAAAAAAACATAGTCGGATCAGGTAGAATAACAAAGGTGTACAACAGGAGGCTGAATATGTCAGGCAGTGAACAAGCCATAGCACTGAAGAGATTCAAAGAGCCTGGTTGCAGAAATCTGAGCACTGGCAGTGACAAGACACCATAATTTGATTCGGTTGTTGGGTACTGTTTAATATCCAGGAGCACTACTCTCTTTATGGAGATGATGCCCAATGGAAGCTTGGCATCGCACATTAAAGAAAAGACGCTAAGGTGGAGCATATGCTTAAGAATCACAAGTGGCGCGGCTCATGGACACAAGTACCTTCACCATGAATGTCCACAGCCAATTTTACACTGCGATTTGAAACTGTCAAACATCTTGCTGGACATGGACTTCGAGTCCGAAATTTTGGGATTTCCAGAGTTCTGAAACATGATGACCTGAGCCGTGGATTTAGCACCTCCAATCTGCGAGGATCCATTGGTTACATTCCACTAAGTAAGTGCGTCATGTCCGTGACAAACCCACTCCTTTAACTTACGAATTGTAGCTTTCTAAGATTGACATTTCTTGTTTGGTGTTATTTTTTTCGCAGAGTATGCGTTAAGTGGTAGAATGAAAGCGAAAGGAGATGTGTACAGTTACAGAATTTGTAATGGGCACTCTAGAAATGTCCAAAAACTGAATTAATTGTTGAAATAGATTTTTTAATGCAAACTATAGATGGAACTGATGCTAAAATTAAATTAATTCTCAAAATGATGAAATCAAGTACAAGCAATGTATTCCAAAGGCAAAACTCCAAGAGAATGACGTCTAAAATGTTACAAGAGAGGATGAATGGCCCCTATTGCAAAGAAAGATATGTGATTCACACATCCAAACTCTTACCAAATGTCATTCACAAAAAACTGATGTTTAACAATAAGACTATCACACCTATTTATCCTTTTCCTTCACCCTTCTAGAAAGAACTAACACATTAATTAATTGCAAGTTCTAAAAGCTTCCCCCTTCCAATAATTAATGCACTCTCTAAAAACTCCTCGCTTACAATACAATAATTAATTGTGTTTCTAGAAAATTAAATTACTAGATGCTTCTGCTTTTCTAATAATTAATACACACTCTAGAAGCTTCTCCTATGTAATACAATAATTAAATATAAAGACAACTTTTAATTTTTAATTTATTTAATGACTTTATAAGAAATTAATTTAATTTTCTCTTATACTCCAGTTAGACTTTGGAGAATGTGAAGGCTGAAAGATGGGGTACAGTCTGCCCTCTTTGAAATTGCTTGTCTTTAAGCAATATTAGTCCTGTTTGTTGTATCACCTACTCACCCTCCTAGGTAGCATCTTCCTCTAACATATATCTTCATTTGACTAAATATTCTTTAATCAACCTACTTTGTAGAGTCCTTTCCCTAGCATCCAGAATAGCCTCAGGAATTAATACGAGCTTTCCCTCCTCATCTTATGGTGGTAATTTTGTTGAAGGAACAACTCTTTGACTGATGACTTTCTTAAGCCTTGACACATGAAACACATTATGTACTTGACTACCCTCTGGAAGCTCAATCTCATAAGCAACCTCACCCACCTTGCAAATCACTCTGTAGGAACCATAAAACCTAAGCTTCAACTTTTCTACTTTTCTTTTCTTGAGTGATGATTGTCTATATGGTTGTAGCCATAGGCAAACCATATCCTCAACCTCAAAAATGCTCTCTATCTAGTGCTAGTTTGCATACAATTTCTGCTAATTTTGGGCTTGCTGTATATTCTCCTTGGGCACCCTCAAAATATCATGACTATCCTATAAGTAGTGTTTTGCTTTGGGCACTCGACTATCCTCCAAAACTAGATCCATAAAACTAGGTGCTTCATAACCGTACAGTGCCATGAATGGAGTCATCTTGATAGACATATAATAAGTGGTATTATAATAGTACTCTCCCATATGTAGCCATTTGACCCAAGCCCTCTGTTGTGTAGTCACATAGTTTCTTAGATATCCTTCCACCCATTTATTGACAACTTCTATCTGCTCATCTGTCTATGGATGATAACTAGTGCTAGGTGTAAGATCTATGCCACACAACCTAAATAGTTCTTACCAAAAAGTACTCATGAATTTATTGTCCTGATCACTAACAATGAATTTAGGTAACCCATGCAACCTGAATATCTCTTTGAAGAAAAGATCGGCCACTTGTGCTACAGTGTAAGTGGATGAAATAGCAAAGAAGTGAGAAAACTTCATTAGTCAGTCAACTATCACATAGATGCAATCTTTCCCTTGTACTCGTGGTAACCTGGTGATGAAGTCCATAGAAATACTTTCTCATTTCCTATCTAAAATGCGCAAAGGTTGTAACAACCCTCCAGGATATATGTGTTCTTCCTTATTCTATTGGCAAATTGCACACTCCCTGACATGCTTCTGAACATCTTCCTTGAGCCCTTTCCATGTAAACCACTCACGAATCTGCTTGTAGGTCTTAAAGACCCCTAGATGTCTAGTTGTAGGGGCATTATGAAATGCCTTCAGTATTACCTCCCTAAACTATGATGAAGGAATCAAATATATCCTACCCTAAAACTTTATCAATCCATCCATCACCACATAATGATCATCATGTATAGTGCATGCAAATACTCTAGAAGCCCAAGCATCCCTCACATACTCTTCTATGATCTTATTTCTCCAATCTCCTATAATCTCAGCTAAAGCATAAATATGAGGTCTCCTGGATAAAGCATCTGTGACCACATTCTTCTTACCTTTGACAAACTCAATGTCAAAGTCATAGGCCTATAACTTTTTAATCCACTTTTTTTTGTCTATCATTCAAATCATGTTGACTCATGAAGTATTTGATGTTATTGTAATTAGTTTTGATAACAAACTTTTCCCCAACTAGGTAGGACCAAAACTTAGCTAATGCATGCATTATAGCCAACATCTCTCAATCATAGATGGAATATCTCCTTTCCACTCCATGGAGCTTCCTGCCATCAAAAACAATGGGATGCTTCTCTTGCATCAAGATTGCCCCAATCTCATCTCTTGATACATCACAATGAAGCTTAAATGGCTTTTTGAAATCTAGTAGAGCTAGTACTAGACATGATGACATCACCTTCTTGAAATGATCCAAGCTTCTCTTAGCTGCCTCTGTCCATGTCAAGGCCCCTTTCCTAGTAAGGTCTATCAAGGGTCTAGCGATTTGTGAAAATCTTTTAATAAATCTCTTGTAAAATCCCTAGAGAACAAGGAATCCCTTAAGCTATGTAAGATTCGTAGGAGTAGGCCAATCAACAATAGCCCTAATCTTTTTAGGATCTACCTGAACTCCATTTGCACTGAAGATATGCCCATGGTATAGAAGCTTGGTCATCTGAAACTCACACTTAGATTCCTTTGCATATAATGACTCTTCCTCCAAAGTGGACAACACCATCTCAAGATGTTGTAAATGCTCCTCCCAAGTCTTACTAAAGACTAAAATGTCATCAAAGAAAATCAAGACAAATCTCCTAAGCTTCTCCTTGAATACTTCATTCATGCAACTCTAGAATGTAGCAGGGGCATTGGTTAGCCCAAATGGCATAACCAAAAACTCGAAGTGGCCAAAGTGACAGTGAAAAGCTATCTTCTTAATGTCCTCCTCCCTCATCCTGATTTGATGATACCCTGACTATAGATCAATCTTTGTAAAGAAGCATGCACCATATAACTCATCAATCTTCTCATCTATTTGTGGGATGGGATATCTATTCTTGATGTTCTTCTTGTTTAATGCCATGTAATCAATGCACATGCACATAGTTCCATCCTTATTCTTTACAAACACTACTATTGAAGTAAAGGGGCTCTCACTAGGCCTGATATGCCCTATTTCCAACAAATCCTTAATTTCCTTCTCTATCTTATCCTTATGTTTCTTAGGATGATGATAGGGAGTAATCATGACTGGTTTGGCTCCCTCGTTGAGCTCAATAACATGCTCTATCCCCCTATTAGGAGGAACCCCATGCAAAATCTCACCAAATACCTTATTGTGCCTATCCAGTATCTCTTGGATATCTGGTGGATGACTCTTCACCTGTGGCTCTTGTGAAGTTGGCATAGTAAAACATTCTACTACCCACCCTATGTTATTATGCCAAAAAAGTCTTTGCGTTCTTGTTAGGGAAACTACTCTATAACTCCCATTTGAAAGTCCTCTAAGTACAACAGTTCTTCCCTCATGCTGAAACTTCATCTCCAATTTTGCTAGTATAAGTGTGAACTCTACTAGCAAAACCATCCATACCATGCCAAGGATTACATCAGAGTCTCCCATGTCTACCACATAGAACTCATCTTCCAATTCATAGCCATCTCCAAACCTAATGTGAAGATTAGATATCTTCTAAGTGCATAAAAGTTTGTCACCATTAGCTACCATAACTCTAAATCCAGCATGCTCCTTAATCTGTAGACCTCTCTTAGCTATCAATTGTACATCTATTAAATTATGTGTAGCCCTAGTGTCAATGAGTGAGATCACTTTTTTCCCTTGGATAGTACCTCTGACCTTAAATGTGATTGCCTTCTAAGCCCTAGTTAATCATGCTAATGACTTCTCATCCTTAGGAATTATACTATGCTCTATAGTGCTATCCTCATTTGAATCAGAGTGTTGATCATCCCTCTTTGATTGTGACTCTTCTACTAAAAAATATTCCATTTGATTTTCCTTAGCCTTGAGAGGATAGTTGTGAGATAAATCCCAAGGCTCTCTACAATGAAAACATAACTTCTTCTTTCTTAAATCATTCAAGGTGTCATTATCCAACTTATCCCTTTTGGGCTGAGCATCCTTGTGAAAAGGTTTTTTTTCCTTCTCCTTGTCCTTTTTTATATAAATATCCATGTGCTGAAATCTACTCCTAAAGGAAGAAGGTGCTAAGTCACGAGTTTTTTTCGTGGCCTCCGGTAAATGTAGTTGGGTCATGCCCCTTGACCCAACCTCGTAAGTGTTCAGAGAGTCCATCCATAAACAACACTACTAACCTCCTCTCTGAAATATCAGTGACCAATACAGGTAACCTCTGAAACTCACTAATATACGTGTCAACTGATCCCCACTACTTGAGTTGTGCCAACTCTTTAAACTATAATTTGGGATCCTTGGTATCAAATCTCTCTATGAGCTTATCAATGAACTCCTCATAAGATGTGATCTAATTATGTCCCAAGGTTACCATGCCATGGTACCACCACCCATGTGCTAGTCCATCCAAGTGAATAGCCGCATACTTTATAGCCTCCTCTTTAGGCATAAGATTCAGCTACAAGTATGTATCCATCTTCTGCACACAAGCTCGTGTGGTCATCTTCCCTGAAGCATCATAATAAGGTAAAGAAAGTTTCCCAACTTTCTTTCTTAGCTCAAGGTTTTGACTTTGTCCTCCCGATCTAGGCATGTGTGATTCACCCCCCTAGTTATCTTGGTGTACTATTGTTTCTAACAATTGGTATCAGAGCATCAATTCCTTGAAGATAAAGTTTAACAAATTTGGGAGATCCATGGTGAGCATGTTTGAGAAAGATAGTCCTAAATTTGATAGAGGAAATTTTGACACCTAAATGATGGAAATTATTGGTGAGTTATCCGAAGAAGACATGAAGATCAAGGAAGGTATTGATCTGGTTATGAAAAGAAAAAGAAGGTATGGATTTTTTTCTTGTTGGATATGCAATGATTTTTGTCATTATGCATCTACATGCCCTAAGAGAATAAGGAAATCTAGAAAGAGTTTTCTTTCCAATGAAGATGAAGAATTTAAAGCAAGTATGGTAAGATTCTTGAAAGATTGTGATAATGGGCTTGAAATGGATAAGGAAAAGGAAGTAGTAGAAGAGAATGTATAAGTTATCATTATTAATTCATCCTTGAACATTATTTTTATTCTTATTAGGTATGGACAAATATTCCATCTCAAAATTTAAATTTCAATGTAAATAGTCGATGCAATTTTCATTCTTACTAAGTAGGTGTGAGTGAATAGTACATATACTTCAAGATTGGCTTAAAAGAAACTATGTTTCTTTAAGATGGTTATTTTTTAGTTAAAATTTATTCAAATCAAAGATTCAACACTTGGAAGAAGATATAGAGGAAGTATTCATAAAAGATGAAAATAATGCTATAATTGATTGAGACAGTCCAAAGGATAAGTAAAAAGGAAAAAAAATTGAACATGAACTGTAGAGTAACTTCTATAATAATATTGTAAGTTTATATAGGCTTTGGAACTAGCTTAATTTGAGTTTATAGAAGCTTCTGGACTAGCTTAATCTGAGTTTATATAGGATTTTTGACTAGCTAAAGATTAATTTCTTTTGCAAGGAAAAATATGTGATACCTAAAAAGGATTTGGTAAATATGCATTCATTATTTAATTTGATTTTGGAATGAAAGTAACTGAATTTGATTTTCAAAGTACACAACATAGAAATCTCATGAGACATGGTACATATATATTCAAAGGAAAATTTATTTAAAGAAACTTTTTAAAATTTTGAAGGTGACAAAATTATCTTTTAAGACATAAAGAATAAAGATTTTTCTCTATTCTAGGATATAAGACTGAAAAGTGGATTCATGTTTTGTTCAAGCTAGTATCTTCATATTTCCATAGATACCAAGTTTTTTAAATATATGTTGATCTATTAATGTGTATCAACATTGTGAATCTTCAATCAATCTTGAGGAGCATTCTCCCTTTGTGACCATGTCATCTTATATTACAACCTTCAAAGGAAAACATGCTTGTGATAATACAAGATAAAATGGATAGGCCATAAAAATATATTACATGGGGCTAGAAGCAATAGAAGTAGGAGGAAACCTACCATTTGGAGAGAGGTTCTTTCTTAGATATGATTATTGTATAAGAAGAAAATATTTATCTCCCTATGTAGTCAAGGCTTGTTGATTTTTTCCCTAAATTGAAGATCTAGCCTCATCTATTTGTGTCCTTCAAGAGAAGATGAGGCTTCTAGTATCATGCTTTTCCAACCATGGAGAGAGGGAAGGAAATATTTGAATAATCTTTAATGAGAAGTTGAGGTGACATTAGACACATTTGAAGGAGATTTGGAATTTTAGAGGAAATATATCTCTATATAGACATATTAGTGATGATTGTTTCTACAACACTTGAGGAGGATGTTAAAACACTCAGAGACACTAGACACACTAAAAGATAATGTAGACTTTTGAACGAAAGGTGTTTCATGTGCAACACTACAAGAGGAATTTGAAACACTTAGAGAAGATGTGTTATTTTGGAAGAAATATGTGTCATTATTTAGGAGAGGTGGGTATGATCTAGTAAAGTAATCATTTTAGTATGTCTTGAGAAAGAGAGGAAGATTGGTGAAGGTTCTTCATTAAACTCTCTAGAGGAATGGATTAAAACCCTTGAAACTTCTACTTTTTTTTAGATTAATGTAATAAGTGGCGTTTGGGAGGTGAATTATGGAGCTTTTAAATTTTTTAGTATGTTTATTAATTAGATGTGGGAAGTTATATTATCATAGTAGTTATTGTATTGGAATACTAGCTTTATATAGCCATCTATCAATAGTAGAATATTCATCAAATCATATAGTGATTTATTCACTTTCACTTATCAATAACTAAGTTCTCATTGACTCTAATATTGTGCATGAAAATAAACTTCAATGCCAACTTTTAATTTTATTGTCTTGAGAGATCTTGATATCAAAAATTTCAATAAACTTTCCTCAATCACCTAAATTTCATAATTTGATCATGTGGTACCTATAAAAGAAAATTCTTATTTAGTAAACTAAAAGATCAAGAATATGAATAGAGACACATTACTATACACAAAATAACCATGAGTAGCTTTGAACATTGTACATTATTTTCATCACAAGTAGTCATAAATATTTGATAGAAAAGTAAATCACTTGAAATATTTATAGATCAAGAGAATTTTCTTTCCAAAAAGTCCCAAAGAAACCCAAACTATGATAAAATGTTAGGAGTTATACCAATGCACTTATGTCCTTGCATATACTATATGGATCAATCAATTCCATATGATATTCAATCTTTTATGCTTCATTTCATGTAACATTATTGAGCCTTAAAAAAAAAAAAAAAAAACCATGTGGAGGAACAACATAGATGTTAATGAAACTATAGAGTTTTCCTATGCATCAATTATTAAAAATAATTTCCAAGATTCTTCAAAAGTATGGCTTCAATAAATATATTAATTTCTATTAAGGGAAAGTTCTAGTTTAGTTATAGTTTTTTTGCCAAAGCAAGAAGTTGTTAATAAAAATAACCTAATGTCTAATATTATTTCTTCATGGGTCTATCTTCTATGAAAAACAGTTATTTCAGGTGCAAAAGTTATTTTGGTCCATTACATATACCATGTTGACACAATATTTTTTAATGTATTTTTCATGCCTCTTATTGAGTCAAAATTATGAAGTGACATCATATTGTCCATGCTAATGCTTCCTTAGTGTAGTTTAAAGTGTGTCAAGATAATATTGCATTCCTTTTTGTGGAAGCTTCTTGGCTTTTCCTAAAGTATGTTGAGAGACTTTAAATGCATTCCTTTAAACGGTTTGATTTCTATTTTAAAATTGGTTCAAATAGAGATGATGATATCATTTAGAAAAATTCATTGGTTGTGTAGTAAAAGTCACTTATTTATTCATGTTCCATCGACACTTTTTCTTGACACTTATATATATATATATATATATATATATATATTTTATCCTCTAGTTTTGATATATTACATTGCAACTGTACATGGGTAGGTAGCATATCTAATTTTTTCATAGTGAAGCAATGTTGATCTTTGGAGTGGGAAAATTATTGAAATAAAACTAGTAATTCTTCGGTAAGAATGGTGGCTTGGTGGTTTCTACTAGTTAACCTTGCTATGAATAGGTTGGAAATGTCTTGTTCAATGGTTTAGGGGACCTAGGTGCCTCAGTTCATTCAGAATATATCCCTATTTTTCCCGCATTGTTGGAGACAAGTTTGGTAGAGATCTTTAGCCTGGGGTCACTTTTTTAGAGAAGGAGGCTTGTGACATTTTGGATATTATTTTTCGTAATGGTGACATACCCAATGTCCATATAGGGGAGGATAAAGAACCCAAATAATGATCTATGATCTCAAAGTTAAGTCTCCTCTTCTTCTAGTTAAGGATTTGATTCATGTAGGTTATGAAGATGGTGAGTTTTGCATCTCTATCACTGATCTTATTGTAGATCATTCAGTTGGTTTTATGGAATTAACTTTGATATGTAAATCTCTAGGTTCAAGGCCAAATATTGAATTTATGAACATAGCTTTGTTAAAAGGAAATGATGTCTCAGAGGAAATTTGATTTTTCTAATAAAGAAGATTGTGATAATTTATTGTGTGGTGGTCCATGGATTTTGGCAATATTGTTATTTCCTTTTAGAAATGGTCACCCTAGTGGAATAATAATGAATCCATTTTCTCCTCTATTCTAGTGGAGGTGAGATTTATGGGCCTCCCCCTATAGTTTTGGAACTTGGATGTATTTAAAGGTATGGCAAGATGTTTTTTTGAACTCCTCTCTGTTGACTTGAGTACGAGTGTTAAATATATCTATTCCTATTTTCTAGTATTTATGTCAACACAGGTAGGCTAAAGAATACTCCATTGTTGATTTTGATTAACTCAACAAGGGAAAATTTAAGAAAGAATTAGAGTTTGAATATCTTGTGTTGTCTTGCTTAATTTGTAACAAAATACGTTATTGGGATAAAAACTATCCTAAGAAGAAGAAGAAGAAAAAAGATTCCTTGTAGGCTCCCAAGTCTATTGAACCTCCCCTAACTCCTTTAGTACTACATTTATCTATTATAGATACAAAAGGTTATAGAAGAGAAATGAAGAGGCTATCAATGATTTTGTTGGAGTTAAGAAGAATGTTTGTAGTAAGGAGATTATATATCCCCCTCTTACTTCAATTGGTGTTGGAGATCATTCCTTAAGATCCTTTCAAACTTATTTCAAAATCTCAGAGACTCCCTTGCCTATTGTCTCTTTTTCTTAGCCAAATTTTCTTCCAAGAGAGAAAGTGGTGTTAGTGATTGAGGATTCTATGGATTTGTTGGCTTGTAAGGAAAAAAATAATATTAAAGAAAAGAAGGTTAATGATAGGTTGATACAAGAGCTTAGGGATAATGACTTCAGGAAGTTGTTGAGTGTTGATGTTCATGGCTCTTTTTACACTATGTTGTTAGGTTTGGTTGATATGGGATAGGGGAGAATGGTTGATTTGGTTGAGTTATCAGGATCAAGGGAAATAGCCAAAATGCATTCTATTATCTTAGTGCTATCAATTTTGGTTTATCTAGAAACTCAATTCCAGTCTAGTGTTATATATGGATATGTAGTAGAGGATGGTGCAAAAATTCAATGGCTTGAGATTAATAATAGGAAGAATAAATTGTCATCAAATATGGTTTGAAAGAGAAAGTTTAAACTAGATGTGGATGGTAAGAAGTATGGTTCAAGTAGGAGCAATAATAAAGAAACAAGAGAAATGACTACTAAACATGACATTGTAAATGGACAAAAACTTAATAGTCCATTCTTTAATATGGTTTCAAAGAGAAAGTCTATAGTAGATGTGGGTGGTAAGAAGTATGGTTCAAATAGGAAAAATAATAAAGAAACAAGATAAATGACTACTAGAGATGACATTGTAAATGGATGAAAACTTACCATATAGGAGATCTATAAAAGAATTTCCAAATGAATATTATGTCATGGAATATAAGAGGATTAGATACTCCGCACAAATAGGATATTTTGTGGAATCTGGTTCAAGATCATAAAATGGATGCCATTTTGGTTCAAGAAACTATTGTGAATAAAGAAAAAATTGAAAATATTTCTTTTTTCAATAATGGAGTAGTGTTGGTTTGTAGTTCCTAAGGAACATGAAGAGGTAAAGAAAACTTTTGGAGTGAGACAATTATTTAACATGATTTTCTTTACTCATTAGAGAAAACCTTTTTGTATTAGGTTTTCTCATATTGGAAATAAATTTTCTTGAATCCTCCACAATGTTTATGCTCTAAATTAAAATGCTAGGACACTGGTGTTTTGGGAAAGGGTAGATGCTTTTAGAATTTCTTATAACTAAGACACTTGGTTAGTGATGGGGTATTTGAGTACTTCTGTTTGCGATATTGAGAAAGTTGATGAGTGTCATCTCAAAGTCACCTAGAAGGTAGATTGGATTTGATTATTGGTTTTTGATTCTCAAGCTCTGTTGTTGGTTGAGGTCCAAGATTTGAGTTATACTTGGTCAAACTACAAATCTAGTGATGAATTGGTTCAAATCAAGTTGGATAGATCCCTCATTTCTATTGACCGGATAAGTTTATTCATCTCTTTTGTTGCTAACCTATAAGCTATGAAAAGAAATTGTGTGTTTAGATTTTGAAAAATGTTGATGGAACACCATGACATTAGAGTTAAGATTCCAGAATGGTGGAATATTTGAATTAATGGATCAACAATGTTTAAACTAGCCAAAAAAATGGACTTTACTAAAGGTAAATTCAAAGTTTGAAATAAGGAGGTTTTTGGGGACATTTTCAAACAAAGGAATGAAATAAAATCTATGTTTGATAATCTTCAGAAGAATATCCAACAATTTGGGGATATTAAAGGTCTACTGATCAAAGAAAAGGAAATGTTGGTTAAATATTAAGATATCATTTGCATAGAGGAAATACATAGCAAACATAGATTAACAACTTTGTGGCTAAGTTCTAGGGATAGAAATACCTTATTTTTTCACATCACTACATCTCAACATAAAGAGGCTAAAAGAAAATCTAGTATTTCCATTGTTAATGGATTGAGATACTCTGATCAAGACATTTCTAAAGAGTTTGTTGGTTTATTTTCTACCCTTCTTTCTAAAGATATTTCTCTATCTATGCATGGTTAGAATAAGTTACTCGGGTCTTTACCTTGTACTATGGAAGAAGAGAAAAATAAGATGTTGGTGGCTATTATGTCTATTGAGGAAATTAAGAATATTTTTTCCTTTGAAGGAGAAAAATTTTGAGGGCTAGATGGATTTCCAATGTTCTGCATTCAATAATTTTTGGAGGTGGTGGGGAATAATCTATGTTATGTTGTAAAAGAATTCTTTTGCTCAATATAGTTTCTCAAGGAGTTCAACTCCATATTTACTACACTTACTCCTAAGATAGTTGGTCGAGAAATTGTGAATGAGTTCAAACATATTAGCCTTTGTAATTTAGTGTATACAGTTTTGTCCAAAGTGCTCACTTCATGATTGTTTTCATTCCTATCTTCACTCATTTCTCCTAAGAAAAATGATTTCTACCAAGAACAATGGATTTCTACCTAGATTCTATTATTAAACCTCATGAAGTTATCCATTCATTTTAATGTTCTAAAACACAAGGGTTCTTACAAAAACTGGATCATTCTAAGGCTTACAACCATGTGGATTGAGATTTCTTGTTTAAAATCATAAAAATAAATTTTGTTCTAAAATGGATTTATTCAAATTGTTCACCAATTTTATATACACATTTTTAGTTGTGTTCTTAGTAGATGGTTCTTCTTCCAACTATTTTAAGCCTTCAAAGGTCTTGACATAGGGAGATCTTATTTAGTGGGTCCTATTCTCTTTAATGGTGGAATCTCTAGGCTACATATGGCATTTTTGAGTTTCTTTGGGTATTCTTAAGAGTTCTAAACCTTATTCTAAGGATGTGGTGTGTTCACATGTGCAATTTATAGATGATATAGTGATAATGGTGGAGGCTTCAATCAAGGATGATAAAGAGTGTAAAAACCTTTAAGTGACTTATACATCTACCTTGGCCAAACTTATAAACTAGTAAAATAGAATTCTCTTCTTCATTAATAGACCTATTGTTAGATAGATAAAATAGTTAGAATCCTAGAATGTTAGATTGAGATTTTTGTTTCCTCCTACCTTGGCTTGCCTCTTGATTTAAAGCCTCTAAATTCATAATAGTCCTTCTTGGTTTAAAGATTCCAGATAAAATTGGCTAGTTGGAAAGGTTCAATTCTAAGTTAATGAGGTAAATTATAGTTGATTGTGTCTACTCTCCAAGTCTTACCATTGCAAACCCTTGTCCTCTTTGAAATCTAAGGAAAGTTCCAAGAAACAACCAAAAGAATTCCAAAAAACATTGTTTGGAAAGGTGTAGATAATAAGAAATGATTGGTGACACTTGCCTAGAATTTTGTTAGTAGACTAAAAAGAAGTGGGGGATCGGGTTTAAGATTCAATTAAATGTTGAATTATTCTTTAATGGCTAAGAAAATTTAGTGGATTTATGGAGATAACAAAGATTGGAATAATGTTAAGTATAGAAAATATTTAAATTATTTCTATTTTCTAGAAAACTTAATTGAGAATAATTAAAATATATCTAGTTCAAGTTTTTGGAATGGCATCCAACAAGCTAAGGAAATTATTAAATTTAAAGCTATATGGAAAGTGGGAAATGGTTGAATTTTAGACTTCTAGAATGATTGTTGGTTTTTGGATAAACCTCTACCTTTAGTGATTGTTTCTAAATTGGTTATAGAAAGATGTAATAAGTTTTATGGGTTCAACATTGGAAAATACTTGAGAGAATATTAGTGGGTGAAAATTGTGGAAATTTATCGTAAATTAAAAGATATTCAAATTAGACTTAGGGGAATGTGCAGGATCACTATGTGCAAAAAAGCGGTGATTTGAAAAATATGTAGTTTGGAAATACCTCAAAGCATTTCAAAATCTATTCCAACTCTTTTCCCACCCATCCTGATACCAAACCAAAAAAATTAATACCTTTATAAGTCCTAATATATCTTTAGATAGCAACCCTACATGATCAGCTTTAACAATATCCCAAAAGCATGTTTTTGGCTAGTTCTTGTGTATTTTTTTACTTCAAATGTGTAGCTAACAAAGTTTTTGACTAAATTTTGATGAAATGAAAAGGGTTCCTTAAGAATGTTGTTATCTTTGCATAAATATTATATCTATCAAATTATGAGTATAGTAAGTAATTATTACTTATTTTATAATGGAGTTACTCATAAACTATTAAGTGACACATTGATTGAAAAATAAATATAAGTTTCAAACAATACAAAGTTTTGAAATCCAAAAGATGCATCACATTCTATATTTCTTCTAATATATGGGGAAAAAAAATTAAATTAAATTTTGTAGAGTTTTGAATTAGTTAATGTGGTTAGAGTTCTTTTATTCCATAAATACAATTGTAGAAAATTCATAATTAATTATTTATTTTAGAATAAAAATACCCAAAATATGCATCACATTCAAGCATGAGTCTAATTCTTATATCTAGAATCTTATTAAAAAATATTATCATTTGATTCTAATTAAGGTGGTCAGAAATATCTCTACTTCATATTTTTGTACTATTGCATTAAAATTCAAACTTTTGACCAATCAAATTTGAATTTTTTTCAGATAACACCTAGTAGTTTAGAAACTAAATTCAATTTCTTAGAGATTTTTTTTCTCAACTTTTTAATAGAAATTTGCTAACAAGGTGAAAATTGCATGTCAAGTTGACATAACCCTAATTTGCATATTTTTATTGCCACTTACAGGCATAGTTTAGTTAACCATGACATTGCACATACCATTAGTATAGCATCTATTAGTGTTGGATCTGAGGATTCTTTAAATTGAGAAGTTAATCATTTGGGTGCTTAATCAGTCTCATTAATAGTTAAAGTTCTTCAAGTTAGTTAAGCTCCCCCCCCATCCCCCCACATTTGGGCTTCAATTTAGAATTGTAAGCTCATTCCAAAAATAAATATTTTCAATTGGTTGACTTTGCAAGAAAAGATCCCGACCTTGGATAATCTCAGAAAAATAGGTATTTTATTACTTAACATTTTTTTTAAATGTGCACATTGGGCTGAGTTTGTGAACCATTATTTTATTTCTTTCAAATTTTCATGCAACACATGTTGGAAATATGGCGAGGTAGGATAAGTTGGAGTTTTCATTTATTGAAACATATCATTCTGGTATTGAAGGAAAGACTTACAACTGAACAATATGTGATTATAGATATAAAATTTTCTAACTGTTAGAGAATTTTATTATTAGTTTAGAGTAAATATTAGTATTGTGAAGTTTACTGTGGTAATCAACACATGCATGGTTAATGATAGGTAGTCCAAAGTCTCATGATGGCATATCTAAGTGCATAAATCAATATGGATAGTACATACAAAGTTTCATGTCAAATACTAGTAAAGGTAGTATACACAAAAGAATAGAGTACAACATAAATAGAGGAATAAGGTGCTAATTAATTAATAATGTAGTTCTGACATCCTATATTTTTACCCTAATTTAGCATAATGGGTGAATGCATCAGACTAACTACATAAGAGATTTTGTGAAAGAAAAGAGTAAGTATAGCGTCATTACTTGCAAAGTATGTGAATGGGTGGAAGTGTGAACATGAAGTATATATTATGTATATGTGAACAAAGTATGCGATGTGTGAACTTGTATGAGAGAACTTGACGAAAGTAGATTGTTGAGCTCATGAAGATTGATGAAACCTATCATGCAATCATCATTATTTTTTCATTGATGTCAAACCTACAACTTGTAGTTGAGATAATTAGTTTGTTATGCATGCTATCATTTGTTTGATTGATGAAGAGGATTTGAAAAGAAAGGATAACAAGAGAACCTAGAGAAAGGTTGAGTTATTTGATGTATAAAAGGAGCAATAATACCAAGCAAGACATTGATGATATAGTGTATTGTTTGTCTACTTAAGGCTAAGATGAAAGGATACTTGAGCAAATACTAGAAGAAGACTAAGTAAAGAAATGTGTCTATGAAGCCTTACCAAGTAAGCAATGCAAGTTGAGAAATGTTAGTGCAAGCCAAGCATAAAGTAGTGGAAGCTGAGTGATGAACGCTAGTATGTGCCAAACACTAGTAAAGACTTAGTCGATGCCAAGTGACCCAATGTTGGTAAAGCATCAAAATATAGTGTTTTCTGAGAAAGAAAAGTGTTATTGCTAAGTGCCAGTGAAATGAGTTCTATTAGAGATTTAATGAATCTGACGACAAATTTGATTTATTGAAATGTGTGAAGCATGTTGAAGATTACTATGATGAGCTGGTGGTACAAAATTAAAGATAAACCATTTTGAGGAGAATTCAAAGAGTAATATAGAGGAAGTTTCTAGAAGGGATAACATGAAAAAGTGGGTAGATTCAATGAATCTTACCTAACCCTAGAATGGATGATTTTGGTTTAGCAACAAAAGACCTAAACTTTCTATATAAGGAGATAGCAAGCCAGAAGCAATAGTTATCATATGTGAGAACCTAAGGAAGAAAATAACTCTAGGGCTTCATATGGTAGCCGAAAACAAGAGTTTGCAATTGACATACAAACAAAGAAATCTTAATAGGATGAATGCTTGAAGGGTGAACAAACTGTTAGAGACAATGAGGATGAATGCCGCATAGAATGGAGGACTCAATATGAGATCTATAATCTACAAGTGATTTGTAATTGTTATCATATCAAGTCATGTTGTTACTCTCTAAAAATTGTATCAATTTGTATAAATCCTTTGGATTAAGGTTGACCTAAGAGTCATTAGTAAATCCTTTAATAGGGTGACATTCTAATAGAATTTTCTAAAGTCCTCTAACAAGGCTCACTCCTAACAAGGTGATTGAAATCATTTTCCTGGGTCACATTTAACAGTGTGCGTTATAACCTTTAATAGGTTTGTCTCCTCATTGAGCTCACTTTAGAAGAGCGAAAACTAGTAGCCTGTTACTGGTGTTTTTTCCCAAATTGGTTTCCATGTAAAATCCTTGTGTCAAAATGTGTGATTGATGGTATTGCATGTTTAGATTTTTGCAAAATTATTTTGACATAGGACAACAATATGCATATGTTTAAGTTACTCAATGGAAAATGCATGCATAAGGATAAGTTACAATACTAACAAAAATTATTTGTACAGTTGGACCTCAGATAATTTATTCACCTCACCTCTTAGTTATTCTACAATATTCTAACAGAGTTATGATGTGAATTTTGATATTAGATCAGAGCTATGTGAAATACAAAAATCATCAATAAAAAGGTTTTTGTATCTATCTCATTTTGTATAAAGGCACTATATTGTATAATTGAATGTTAGGGAAGTGGTCTCTTCTTTCATATACTTGTAATTGTATTACCAAATCCTCATAGGTTTGAGGCTTTTAACAAGGCATAGTCCTCTAGCAAGGATTAAGACACTATGTGTAATTCATAGACTCCTAACAAGATCAATATTCTTAAAGTGATTCTTTTGTTTAGTTGATCATTTTATGGGTACCATCCCCACTAGTGTTTTCCCTTTGACAGTGTTTCCCTAGTTAACAAAATATGGTGTTATGGGTTCTCTTTGTGTATGGTTTTATTTCACGTTCAACATTATTGGTTTTCTTTCATATGCATGTTGCAAAGTAATTAATAGTATCCATTTGTGGGAAAAAAATTGTCGAATATTGATTCACTTCCCCCCTCCATTGTATTATCTATTTCTAACAATTGGTAGGCTTAACAACTTGAGTAAGATCCCTATGGAAATGGAACATTGAAAGAGGAATCTTGAAGAAGACCTTGAGCACATTGATCTTCTTACAAAAGAAAGAGACAACCAAAAAGAAAGTTATGAAGATGTAAGAGACTATAATGGAGAATTGAAAGATAAGATTGATTATCTAAAATCTAGAAAAGAATCAAAGGAATAGACTAGTAATAGTGATGAAGTAGAGACTTTTAAGAAAGAAAATGAAATTTTGAAACTTGAGTTTAAAATTGTTGAACTTAAGCTGGGTCTAAAGAAGGGTGATAGTAAGATTGAACCAAATTTGAAATCTTAGAATGTTGACCTAAGATCCTATTTGACTCAAGTAACATCTCAATTAATTTCTATTAGAGCAAACCTTGTAGAATTAGAGAAATATAAAACCATTATAAGATGAGAGTTAATTTGGGCTAAGCAATAGTTAGAAAAGCTTTATTTCAACAGTGAGAAAATTGATGAACAACTATTTTATTAGAGATTTTCTTATGATAAGATAGGTCTTTGATATCTTATTGGAGAAAAATCAGCTAAGAAGATTGAAGTTAGGAAGGAACCAAATTTAGTTATTGAACCCCCTAAACCTAAAGAAATAGATTAGAATAGGATTGAACCAAGAAGATCTATAGAAGTATCTAAAGAAGTTGAGGAAGTTACTCTATCTGAGAAACATGATGAATATATAAAAAATAAGAGCAAGTTGAACCACCTAAGGAGGCTAGATATGAATTCAAAAGTAGATGTCTTATATGCAATAAAGTTGGTCATATGAAGAGAGATTTCCTAGGTAAGTCTTTTGAAACCATTAGTAGATTATAAGAAATCTAAGTTTGATAGTAATAGTGGAAATAGTAGAATGATTGGGAATAATAACGTTGTAGGTAATGAAAGAAGGAAATCACAAAGCATATCCAATGATGGAGGAAGTCCTAATGGAGTAAGGAGATACATTTTATGTTACAAGTATAACAACTTTTGAACCATTGCAAGAAATTGTAGAGCACTAGATAATACAAATGGAACTAATTAATGAAGGAATACACCTATATGTCATTTATGCAATAACTTTGGACACATAGCAAGATTTTGTAGAATGGATAGAAGGAATTTCAATAGAAATTCTAACTACAAAAGGAACAATAAAACGAAGGACAAACAAAATAAAAATGTTAGCAATAATAATGAGAAAGAAGCACTTAAAGAGCATGTTAAAGAATTTAAGGAAGTATTTGTGATAGAAAATGATATAGAAAGTTCACATACCATTATAGAAGAACAAATTTTTGATGCAGTTGAAGAAAGAAACTAATCAGCCATAGTGTGTAATTTATCTTATGAGTTAAGCACCTTTTAACAAAGACATATTATTAAAAAGATGGAACAGAAGTCAGAGGTTGAGTTCAAAGTTTCAAACTTAACATGAGATAGTAAAGATTCTAGGAAGTCTATGTTAAAAATGCAAGTCATTTGGTAATTGAACCAAGGAGAATGAAGTTAGAAAAGTTTATTGGTTAAAAGAATAAGAGTTTTGAGAATTTTGGTACATAAGCAATTAACGTAAAGTTCCATTCAAAAGATTTAAGGGATGCGAACAAGATTTTGAGTACCATTCGATTGCTTGAAGAGTTAAGGAGCAATCCATAGTGATTTAACAACAAGTAAAGGTGATTTTCAAGCATTGATAGTGGGAAGTGGAAAAACCCCTAGTTTCATGAAATTTGGGTATTTTACGAAGATTTTAAAGTCTTTGAATTTGGTGAAATAGGGAATACCACTATGAGTGATGTTAGTGAGAGGCCGAGATATATGTTTAAGAAGCATCCTTTTATATCTCAATTAGATGATCCCTTAGGAGCATTTTTCCAAGTTCCAAAAAACTTTCTTTACGTAGAAGATATCATGTCAGGCATTCAATGAAAATTTGAGAGTATTGGAGACAACGCATAGATAAGGATTTAGACCTAGTGAGCCAATGAGACTTGTCATTGAAATAAGAGTTCAAACATATAAAAAATTGAACATAGGAAATCATGTATTCTAAGTGGACTTCAAAAACCATGGATCATAATCATTCTAAGCCGCATTCACGGATGGATATTTTGGATTGGTGATATGCCTATCATGATTGACAATGACATGATTCATAGCTTAACATATTTATGCAATCAGGTCATAAATCCAATTGAAGATAAGAATGTGAAGAAGATGGTGGAAACCAATCTAAAGATAAAATCAGATGGTAGGAATATAAGGATTGATATAATAAAGAAAATAGATATGAGATTGATCAACAAGATCATTGGTTATAAAATGAATCATAGCTCAAGATTGAACTTAGTACCTATTGGATTCTTGCATCCAACTTATCTAATGACAACTAGGAAAGAAAAGGTTAATATGTACGACATTTTGAGGCATCAATTATTGGACAACATAGAGAAACTAAAGAAGACAAGAAGTGTGGTGTTTATGTTTGAGTCAATAATGATACACCTATTCTTTCAAGTTATTAGGAAATTTCTTGGTATACCTAATAGGGAATGGGACAACAAGAATCAATTCACTATTAACTTGGTGACATATCACTATATGAGACAATCTGAGGAGGAGATCATTAAAAACATAAGCAAAATGATGAAAGTATTTCAAACTATGATGACCTAGGGATTCAAGATACTACCCTCACTAGTGGAAAAGTACAAAGAAGACATATGTTTCATGGTTGACATAGATGTAACATGGATGGAGGAAATGGTGTTGAGGGTTAAGTTCATAGACCATATGTGCTATGAGTTAAGTGAAGAGATAATTAAAGGGTATGTGAAGATCATACTAGAATCTAGAGAGGATATAGACACTCTTAGGTAGGGAACTTATGCAGATAAAATTAGAGAAGTAGAGAGAAAGTTATACAAAAAAGGAAATTAAGAAGAATGTTGAGAGGAAAATTGAATCAATTCTCAAGCAATTTGGAATGGCCAAAGAAGAATTTAATGAGATATAGGGTATAGCCTTAGAGATGAAGGCTAGTGACAAAACATAAGTATTGGAAGCTACATCTATTACCATATTAGGACCCTCAGAGGAATTGATAATAGTAGGATCTACTTCACACACATCTATTGTCCCTTATGTCACAATAGCACAAGTGCAACCCAGTATTGTACAACCACTGATGAAGAGGAGGTTAAAAAAGTAGAAGGAAAATCATCCACTCCTTTAACCAAAAGGAAATCTAAGAGACTCACAAAGATGTAACAAGAGGTTGAATCACCCAACAAGAAAAGGACCAAGCAATTGTCAAGTGGCTCTGGAAAGAGAAGAAAGAAATTATAGATGGTTAAATCAAATGAGTCTAATGAATTTGAAGATGAAGAAGAAATAGAGGATAGACCTATAGAGAAAGTAGTTGGAGAAACAAGGATAGCCACTGAGAGGAAGCCTTGGAAGCAAAAGGAAGAAAACTTAAATATGAAAATCATTAATGATGAAAATTTCATTCAATTGAATAAGTTTTATAGTACATCTCATAATATGGATAGAATACAGCTAGACATTGCAATAGTAAGAAATATGATCTTGAAGAAAAAAATATTTGAAGATGTAAAGAGACATATATAAAAGGATCTATATAATAGATTAATAAATAGAAGGAAAAGAGTTCTAGGAAAGGATAAGTAAATAAGAAAGAAAACTTTGTGAAGTCAACAAAGATGATGACTTAGTTAGTATAATGAAGGGTATTGAGATCCTACTAAGAAATAAAATAAGTGTTCATTTGATGGGAGGTAATTATGAAAAGGTAAAAAAGGAGACTAAAGAAGCCATTGTCAAATACATGATTTCTATGCCTTAAGTCAAAGAAATAGGTGCAAAGTTAGGGGGAGAAATCCCTATGTCTATTGAGTAGAGTACACTAGTAGTAGCAACAATGGAAGCCAACAACACTTAGGTGATAGATCTATCCTTGCAGATCTCTATTGGGACTAACACCATGCAAGTTGGTACCATAAGTGTCACAATAATTGTCACAGAAGATCATTTCAAGGATCTTGGGCCAAATATTGTTGGGAATGTCATTGATTACTCTAGCTTGGATGAGGAAGAGGAGAAGAGAAATAATGAAGCAAAAGAGAAGAGGAGAAAAAGTAGACATAGGAAGAGAAGAAAAATCTAAGAAAGAAGAGGAATGAAGAGGAAGAGAAGAGAAATAAGGAAAAAGAAGAAAAGAAGAGAAAATAAGAAGAAAGAAGCGAAAGAAATGAAGAAGAAGGAAGAAGAAGAAGAGAAGAGGAAAAAGGATAGAGAAATCAAAAGAAATACTATAAGGAAAAGAGAATAGAAGGAGAAAAAAGGAAGATGAAAGTAGAGAAGAATGAGAAGGAAAGTACATGCAACACATCTCTCACCCTAGCTGCACCAACTAGATTAGATGGGTATGTGTAGGATCACGGTCAACCAATCTATGCCCTTAAGTGGCAATAAAAAATCAGCAAATTAGGGTTATGTCAATTTGATGTGCAATTTTAAACTTCTTGTTAACTTTCAAACAAATATTTGTTAAAAAAGAATCTTTAGGAAATTGAATTTAGTTTCTAAAAAATTAGGCCTTATGTGAAGAAATAAATTTTTTATTGATCAAAATGTTGAATCTCAATGCAATAGTACAAAAAATTAAGGATAAAAATAAGTAGGCATATGTCTGACACCCTTAATCAAAATCAAATGATAATATTTTTTGATAAGATTATATATATAAGTTGTAGATGCATTTTTGGATGTTACTCATATCATTGGGTATTTTTATTCCAAATAAATAATTAATTATGAATTTTCTCCTATATTATATTTGGAATAGAAAAATCTTGTGTCTAATCGCCATAACTAATTCAAAAATTTATAAAAAAATATTTTTTTCTTTTATTTTCCTTATAGTAAAAGAAGTATATAATGCGATGCATCTTTTAGATTTCCAAAATGTTATACTGTTTGAAAGTTATATTTATTTTTAACCAATGTGTCAATCAGCACTTATCTGTAACTCCTTAAGAAAATCAATAATAATTACTTATTAAACACATAATTTGAAAAAAATTAAATTTATGGAAAGATAAGAACATTCGTAAGAAATCCTTTTCATTTCATCAAATCTAGGTAAAAAAGAGTCATTAGACACATGTTTGGAGTAAAAACACACAAGAACATGCCAAAAAGATGTTTTCAGGTCATTTTAAAGTTGACCATGTAGGGTTGGTATCTAAAGAAATAATAGGCCTTATAAAGGTATTAATATTTTGGTTTGGTATCAGGACGGGTGGGAAAAAAGTTAGAATAGATTTTAAAATGCTTTGAGGCATTTTAGAACTACATAGTTTTTTAGATTGCCACTTTTTCGCACACCATGATCTTGTACATATCCAGGTGATGATGATGATGATTACAAAGAGTTGTTATCATCGATCAATGAGATTATCACTAAAACCAAACAATTCAAGATTTTGCAAAAAAATCTTATGGAGATAACTGAAAAATTGTAGGGAGTCATGACTGTGAAGTCACTTGATCCAAACCATGACGATAGAGCTAAGGCTATGATTGAAGCATTTGATTTTGAATCCTCAAATTTAACAGAGATGGCAACAACTCAAGCACAAGCCAAAAATAATGCACAAATTTTTGACACTAAATGTCAAAATATCAGGAATGATTTGGCAGCTCTTGATACTTGCATCAAGGAGTTAAGAAGGTGCGGACTTGAAGGAAAGAAATTATATGTCAAATGTGACATGTCTTCTAACTTCACCAAGGAAATTGATGAGGAACTAAGGAGAAATCATGATGAGGTGAAAGCATTGGTAGATCAATTGAGCCAATCTAGTGTCAAGATTGCAAAAACTAAAACAAAGGTTAGTAATACTTATGATGAAATAAGTATGTTACAGGTTAGAAAGGAAATAATTATATTGAGGTTCTGACTCCTGAGAGAAAATATATCTATGAAGATAAGCACAATTGAGTAGTAGATAGAGGATTGCCTAACAGAAAAGGCGTCATATGACAAGCTCATATTCTCAGACCTTAATGTAGTGTAGATAACATCCTACGGGTTGTGCACTTTTTTCAACATTTCAAAAGGAGGAAAGGACTCTTGCAAGAAGAACATGAAGAACCTTTTAGTCAATTTTAGTGACTTTATTTCTCACTTGTCAACCTAAGAAGAGGTAATGAATTACAATTTTGATATGTAAATTAGTTTTGACACCTTTTTCATTGATTCTAAAGGGGGAGAAGTACACTAGAAATTTGTATGAAGCAATAGTATGTATAGAAAGAAATGATACTTAGTATTATATTGCATTATGATATATAAGGAATGATGGTATATTGTATTAGGAGATATAAGGAAAGATTCTTATACATGTAATCATTCACTATAATTTTTTATATTTTTTAAAGTTTTGAATGGCAATTTTGAAAAAAAATTGTATAACATTTTGGGACTTAGCCAATTTTCCCATATGTTGCCATCAATTCCAAATTGGAATATTGTTGTAAATATGGCTAGGTAGGATAAGTTAGGCTTGTCATTTATAGAAACATATCATTCCAGTATAAAATATGAGACTTACAGTTGAAGAATCCATGCTTAAAGACCAAAAATTATCTTAAGTGTTAGACAGTTTTGTTATTAGTGTAGAGGCAATCTGAAAATTGCAAAATCTTTAGGCATAATCAACATGTACTCAACTAAGAACATGTAGCACGAAGTGTCATGATGATGTACCTAAGTGCACAAATTAGTATATACCTTACGAATGAAGTTATAGGTCAAATACCTATAAAGGCATTATACACAACATAATAAAGTATAGTTTTAGTCATGAAATAATTACTTAATTGTGTAGAGCCAACATCCTAGATGTTTAACCTAACTTAGCATGATGTGTGAATTTATCAAACCGGCTACACAATAGTTTTTGTGAAAGAAAAGAATATAAGTATAGAGTTACTACTTGTGAAGTATGCAAATGAGTAGAAGTGTGAATGTGAAGTATATTATGTATATGAGAACTAATTACGTGATATGTCAACTTGTATTGGAGATCTATGATTTGAGTTTTGATGTGAGGTCAGAACTATGTAAGGTACAATAGTTGGTAATGAACATGATTTTGTATCTATCTAATTTTGTATAAAGGCACTAGATTATATAATTTCATGTTAGGGAAATGGGCTCTTCTTGGATATAGTTGTAATTATATTACCAACTCCTAATAGGGTTGAGGCTTTTAAAAGGGCCTTGTCCTCTAAAAAGGACTAGAAGACTATATGTAATTCATATAAACTCCTAGTAGTGTCAATATCCTTAACATGATTATTTTGTTTAGTGTATCATTTTGCGAGTACCATCCCCACTCAAGTTTTCCCTTGGACATGGTTTCCCTGGTTAACAATATATGGTGTTATGAGTTCTCTTTGTGTATGGTTTTATTTACTATTCATCATTAGTGGTTTACTTTCATATGCATGTTGTAAAGTAATTAATAATATCTAGATTTGGTTAAAATTTTGTAGAATAATGATTCATCACCCCACCTCTCATAATATCTATTTGTAACAATATATTGATAGAGATCTTTAACATATGGAATCTGTACTAGACTATACAAGAGATCATTAGGGACTTCTGGCTAATCTAGAAGATTCTAAAGGAAATTTTAAGAAAATTCATTGATTGCTCAATTTTCCCCATGTTATCTAGAACCTATGGAAGGAGAGGAACAATTAAATTTTTAGGGACCTATCTCAACCCTATACAATAATTGTTCAACATATTAAGCAAAGTATCATTAAAAGTTATGATAATATGTTCAAGGACAAAGTGGACTTTTATTCTAGTTGAAACATAGATAGAATGAAGTATTTAGATGTTGTGGTCAAAACCATGAGGGAAACCACAAGATGGGATCACCCTCCTATAGACTAGATTAAACTTAATTGTAATACACCCACTAAGGGAAACCTAGGTCCAAGTGGATGTGGAGCTATTTAGTTAATGACCACAGAATTGTTTTTAAAGTGACAATGATCCCTGTTGGTATTCTTCAAGGCTTAAAGGTGGTTAGTAGTCTTAAAGAAAAGGGAATATGTATAGAGAATATATTAACTTTTCTAAATAGGACTTCAATTCATTCATGATCTATTTAATATGTTATTAAGGAATCTAAAAGTATAATAATTTAGTTTTGTGAAGTGTATATATCCCACTTATATGGGGAAGAGAACAAGGGTTTTGACTGAGTAGCAAATGTGGTAGTGAAAAAGGGAGTCATTGCATCTTGGAATCATTTGGAAGAGGTAAATTATAAAATTAAGGCTCTTAGTAGTCATACTAAGACAACAAGTAAAAATTGAACCATTTAAAATACTTTCTTATAGAACATAAGTTCTTAGGAAAATGAAATGTAGTTATTTTGGGAAGTGTATCTATTACAATAGTGTGGTATTAAAAATCTTCTCTTGTAGATACTTGTGCTCTTAGCTTTGCAACTCATGAAAATGGGATGAATATTAAAAACAAGGGAACCTAACAATTGTGATAAATGGAGGATGGAGAAGGGAGTTTGGGAAAAAATGGAGGAAATGGGACTAGTTCCCTACATGGAGAAAATGAAAATGACAAAGCTAGAGGGTACTAACATGTCCTTAGAAGGTTGGAATAATGGAGAGTTTAACCTTAGTAGAAGAAAATTGCATGTAGCAGCAATGGAAAAAATTATGGGTCTTAGTGCATAAGGTAAACTTCTTTTTTTCAGGACCTTAAGTATTTAGAGATGGTTGTTTGGAAACTTTTGAAATAATGAATGGTAAACTAGTTAAGGGTGAGGGTGGTATTTATTCTGTATCATTTACTATATTGCTTCAAAGGCTTATTTTGACTTCTGTTATGGACTATGTTTTGGTTGATGGGAGATATGATAGGGCACACACACACACACACACACACACACACACACACACACACACACACACACACACACACACACACACACACACACACAACTTTGTGATACTTAACCATTTTAGATACAAAATAAGGGTATATTTTACCATATACCCTCTTTTCTCTTTATCTCATAATATCAATGCTTGAAGGTCAAAACATGAAAAAACTATCTTACATGAGGGCCTAAGAAGAATGATTAATAGCTATGTAAATAAATATTTCCCTAGCCCTATTTCAAGAATGATTTTGGAACAATATGGTAAGGAAGATAGATTGCCTAGGAAAAAGTGGGCAAAGCAAAAAAAGAATCAAGGTGAATTAGAAATGATTCCCCTTGTCTATTCACAATGCTAAAGGCAAGGAGGTTGAGGGCCAAATTCAAAACTAAAAGCCTAATAAAAAATTGGATAAGGCTTTCTGGGAGGAAAATGAAAGTAGAAAGGATTCCTATAATTAAAGTAGTTGATAAGGAGGATTTCAATGTCAAGATAACACAGGAAGATATTAATGATCTGTTGGATGACCATCCTCATGGTGTGTTGCAAACTGCAAAAGTGGTCTCTCTTTAAATTCTAAGATTGGCTAAATGAACCTTCTACTACCTTAAATATTAAATCTAAAATTTAGAGTCATGGTTGGTCTCTCTTTAGAATCTAAGACTTCCCAAATGAACCTTCTACTGCATTAAATATTGAATCTAAAATGAAGAGTCATGGAAGGTAAAATTGACAAGATGCAGAGTAAAGAAGATGAGAAAGGGTTGAAGGAGAAGGAGATAGAGTAGAGGAAAATTTTGGAGTTGATCGAAGAGTTGAAGAGAAAAATTGAAAAAATAGAATATGTCACCAAAGACGTTGTGTCTAGATGTAGGGTCTCATTAAAGCCATCATTGATTGTATGCATAAAGAATTGGGTAATTTGGATTAGGATAAGAATGTCAATCTCGTGCTCAATTTGGAGGAAACTAAGAAAGAAATGGAGGATGATGGTCCACGCAAATGTACTTTTTCTAGCACTAAGAAGAAGTGGAAGAAACTGTCCGAAATAGACAAAAGAGATATCAAAGAGGTCACAGATAAGATCGAAGTCATTCAACAGAAGTTGAAAGATAAGGGGGACCAATTATTCTGGTTCTTTCAAGTTTGTGTTGTTTCTTTTCTTTTTGTTAGTTAGTTTGTTAGTGTCTTAGTTTGTTCTACTTTAAATGGTGCTCATTTTTATCTAGACACTGATGGTTTTGGTTGTAGGTGTGTCTGAAGATGTGGAAACTATTTGATTTTGGGTCTTTCATGTTTAAATTTTTTTGTATGACTTTTGGGGTTTTACGTCCCCTTTAAAACAACTACTATATCCTTAATGAAAAAAAAAATGTTCAAGAACCATTAAGAAACTTTATTATGTTTTTCTAATCCATAAGCTACATGAAAAAGAAAGGGTGGACAAGTTGGCATGAAGGTGGAGGGGAGGAGTGTTCAAGTAAATAGTATTTTGAGGTTTACTCTTTACTTCAATTTACAAAGGTGAATACATTAATGAGGTAGATAGAATGTTAATGAACTCTTTCCTTTGTCTAGGTTATGTCATTTGTCATGACCTTAGCCATTCTTCATAACTGCTCTTGCACATCTATGCACAACCGATTGAGCATTCCTTTACACCTCAGTTTAATATATATATTGTATTGTATCTCTTCATTCATGTGGATGACTAGAGACCAGCTCCTCACTTAACAATATAATTCTAACATATTGTTCTAACTTCTAGGTAGCAACACATGTTGAATTTGTTATGTATGCACTACAATTACATTTTTGACCATTTCACACATAACAAAATATAAATGACTACTTTGTTTAATCATTTCATTTGAACCTTTACAACAATGTACTACAACCTCCTAAAAAAATGTGAATGCTTATGCATAAATCAACAAGGACTTGTGACTTGTCCATTAGAGGAAAGTGAGAATATAGGGGAAGGAAACGCCCCTTTGATTTTTGAATCGATACCAGTGAAGAAGAAATGATTATATTACAAAAGAAAGGTGGCTGGTACTCGAAATACCCATTGAAGTGAAAGGAGAATAGCTCCTGGCCCTCATGAGGACAATATATCGATCAGACAAACATGTACGAGGTGACACGTATAAATTATTGAAAACCCTAGATTTCTCGGTTATGCAAAATTAGATGTGCCATCGCTTTCCTCGCTTTCTTTCCCATTAAAGAAAAGTCTCTGGATTCCGACTCTTAACAAGAGTATGTTTCTCATTTGCTAGGCGAATGAGTTGTTGTTACGGCCATTCAGTCGTACATTAAAACGATATATAAATTTCACATTCTGCAAGACCATATTTTTAACATTCGCTCTGTTCCCCTTGATTCTCATGCTAGAATACCAATGGATACGTGGCCTTCACTCAATGAGGTTAAATTGCATTATGTAAGTTGATTGTGACCCACAAGCTGTGTATTTGTAGATTGTGTTTGATTGCATTATGATCGAGATTCCCCACTAGAGCGTCCTTATAACCCATAATTTATATTATTGGGCTATCTTTTCAGTTTGAAATAAATGTTTGCTAATTTAAGAGTCATATTAAATTCGTCCTCCCCGTATACATAGAGCCACATTGTCAATGTTCACATGCTCGAGTGTTTCTAGAACAGGTGGAGGCGTATGGTTTAGAAGAGCTCATCAGTTCCTAGAAATATAGTTTTTCGTCCGCGTTCCTAGAAGCTAATTAGGAATACCATTAAAGCTTGTCCGCTGCATATTTAACTGCCTCTTCGCAAAAGCAAGTATAGAGAACTAAAGTTTGTCTTTCACATTTTGTATACAACAAGAATCCGCATTGTGCGCAATGGGTAGGAGCCCATGGATAATGAGTATTCTGCAGAAGGAAAAGGAGACTAGAAAAGGGCCATGGACATTAGAGGAAGATACCAAGTTGATTTCCTATGTAAGCAAGTATGGTGCAGCTCGCTGGAGTTCACTTGCCAAGCTGGCAGATTTGAAGAGAGATGGGAAGAGTTGCAGAATGAGGTGGCTCAATTATCTCCGCCCAGATCTTAAGCATGGCCCCATTACTCCCATGGAAGAGCACTTAATCATTCAATTGCATAAGAGATGGGGAAACAAGTAATACCATTTTTATCTACAGTCTTTTATTTATTTACTTTTCAAGTAGAGTCTTTCTAGCTAAGAGCCAAAAACTGAGGGATGTTTATTCTTTTAAATCCGTCCATTGTATTATTCCCGCCTTAACCCTTATCATGTCCTGCTTTGCACTCAGCCCATTTAAAGATTAGATTAAAAGTCCAATATCCTTTTTCTGACAATCAAATAATTTAATAAAATGTGAGGTTTTTGTTTTTCAATTTGATTGCGTGGCATTAATGTCTGGGATCACGTTCTATGACTTATATTCTCATGATAGATCATAGAGTGTGATTCAAATATTGATGATAGATCAGAGAATGTGATCTAAAACTAAAAACAAAAACTCCCATATCAAATAGATTGTGAAATCTGATAATGTTTATAAAATTTGTCACTATTTGTGCTGTGCTGTATTTGATGTATCTATCCATTTATTTATTTTGGCAGGTGGTCTCGCATTGCCGATAGCATTCCAGGAAGAACAGATAATGATATTAAAAACCATTGGAAAACCCATATCATGAAAATGTCTCCACAGCTAATTGGGAGTCGCAGCTCTCCGCCAACTTCAAAAACACAAGGACAAGTTACGGCAGTAAGAGAAGATAATGAGGAGTCTAGTGGCAAAAGCTTCGAGTGCCAAGAAATGAGTTCAATGAAGGAACGGTACGCAGAAAATGCGGATGAGTTACATACTGATGGTTATAGAGTCTTCACTTGCGAAGAAATAAACCAAGAGTTGATTGTGAGATCATCTGATTATGCAGAAGGAATCGGCCGAAATAGCCCAATCTGCTACGTTTCTTCTCTGGCAGATTCTCCAATAACTGTCTTGTCAGACAGTGAAGAGTTCTCTTGGGACTATAACTACGTCGAATTATGGAATTTGGATCATGATGTCCAGAGTATGCATGAGTAAACTTCATGAAACAGTGTACTACAATTTCTAAATAAGAGGCGAATGCAATCTCCAATGGTTTTTATTATATTGAAGTTAAAGTAATTATTTTTCGGTAGATTGGATTTACTTTTTCGAGAAAGGATAACTGTTATTTGGATATGATAATCGGTTAGTTGCTATTTTAAGTTCAGCCAGTGGCTTTGAATGTTATCATAATGTTTAACATATTAGTGGTTAATTTTTGTATTAAATTTATGATATAAATTAAAATTAATATAACACTTTATAGAATTTTGAGTTTTGGTTTTATATTTGTAGTTAATATTTATCTTTGATGAAATGGATAGAAAAAATTGTGTATTTCTATTTATAAATTAATATTTAATATAAACTGAAAGAAAAAGTGAATGGAAGCATTTTGAATTTTGGAAGTTAGATAGGACAACACTATCAAACATTAAATCAAAATTTTAACTGATGATAGTAGTAAATAAAGGGATATGATCAAGGATTTGGATCAGCAAGATTGTTCTATGAATACGCAATATTTTAAACTAGTGATTGACATGCCATAAATAATGGTACCATTTGTCTTTTTATATTATTCTTCTCCAATTGCATATCAAGACATGATAGCATGATCCAAACACTTTAAATTTCAAGAACTAGACAAATCAATAAAAAGGTAGTTATATTAGCAATTATTCCAATTGCTTTTCATAGATATGCTACAATATCTATGGAAACATGGATGAGAGGTGAAGTATCCTTAGGGGGAAATTGATATGTATGAACTCTGGCAACAACATTAAGGAAATCACATTGATTATCAATTGGACCTGTAAGTGACTTGCTTCAAGAATATATTTATTGTATTCTAATCCAGTAAAAATTATACAATAAGAATAAATCATAAGTTTAGTATAATGAAAAATCATAATAATTTTTTTTTAAAATTGAATATAGAAGTCTCTAAATACTAAACAAAATTTTCACTACAAACACTTATAATAGGGGAGAATTCTAGTGAAATTCAAGTTTTAAGATTATAATTTTTGAATCTAGTGTCTTAAGAAGTTCAAACTTTTCCACCCAGTTTTGGTGGACTAATGCCAATCCTCTAGATCATATTAGAAAAAATAATTTTTACAACTATTTCAATAATATTTTGCTATTGAAAAATAAGAAAATAACCATCTCTTTTTTATTACTTTTGTTATATTTTAAAATGTTTCTAATATCTCATTAAAATGAAAATTTATAAAACATGTGTGTTTGTACACACACATATTTCTGTATAACTATATATTATGTATGTCTGTCTATATTATGTATATGTGTATATATAGTTTACACAAACTATATTAAATTTATATAAGACCAAAGTAATTCATATAATTTTAGGTCAATATAAATTTTTGTTTAAATATGTATATAAATAGTCCCATCATCATTTTATTATTATAACTATGGTGATGGTGAACCCATTTCAAAATAATGTACAATTGTCAATGGGCTCTTGGTCTACTGGTGAAGTTGAATGGGTCACAAAGAGCCCACTAAGATCAAGTCTTGCTGAGTGCAAGGCCCGAAGACATCATAAGGGATGAGGCCAGGATCGTGCCCTGGCGAATTTAGCAGCGTGAATGCTCCTTAGTCCTTGGCTCTTAGCCAAAGAGGTTTCAGACACGCGTGAGCCCATATCGAATTCCTAAAACTTGTTTGTGGATGACCTCCATCAAAAAAAAATTAATGCAATTCTTTTTGTTGTTTGCATATTTGTTAGGAGAATGTGTTGTTGTTACGGCTATTCAGTCGTACTTTGAAAAATATAAAATCCCCATTTAGCAAGAAATTGTTTTTACATTCTCTCGCTATTCCCCTTGATTCCCATGCCAGAATCCCAATGCCTACGTTCCCTTCAGTCAACGAGCCTAAATTGTATTTTATACGTTGCTTGTTCATATTCAACATTTGGTATCAGAGCCGAAGGTGTTTGGAAGACAACATCATGGCAAACAATTTGCAAATCCCAGAGTTTGATGGAGTTGATTACCAATATTGGTCAATCAAGATGAAGACTTTTTTGATTGGGAAAGATTTTTGGGAGATTGTTGAATCCGGATATGAAGAGCCTGCAGATTGGAATACTCTCCAACCTAATGATAGGAGATTGAAGAAAGAAGCTGAGAAGAAGAATGCAATGGCATTGTTTCACATTCAGATGGCTCTTGATAAGAGCTTGTTTCCCCGAATTGTTGATGCACAGACAGCAAAAGAGGCCTGGAAGACTCTAAAAGATGCTTACCATGGCAATGAACAGATCAAGGTTGTGAAGCTACAATCCTTGAAAAGAGAATATGAGAACTTGAAGATGAAGGAGACAGAGAGTGTGGGAGATTTTTGTGTGAGAGTGAAAGATGTGACTAATAAAATGGCCACTTTGGGTGAATCTATTGCTCAAGAGCAAATAATACAAAAGGTATTGAGATCTCTAACCCCAAGATGGAATATAGTAGTAATTGCCATAGAAGAAAGTAAAAATTTAGCTACCATGGAGTATGATGAATTGGTTGGATCTCTTTTATCACATGAGGATAGAATAAGGGACACATCTACCAGTGTTAATGAGAAGGCTTTTGCTTCCCAAATGCAAATTTCAAAGAATGATGGTGCTAGCAGCAGTAGTAACAACAACAAAGGCTCGGGAAGGGGCCAAAATCAGAATTTTTCAAGAGGATCTAGAGGAAGAGGAGGTGCTCAAGGAGGAAGAGGTAGAGGCAGATTTAATAAAAGGAACATCCAATGCTATCATTGCAATAAGTATGGACATTTTGAGAGAGAGTGTAGACTGAAATCAGGTAACAATAATGCAAATTATGCCCAACAAGATGAGGATCCTTCCTCGGGTAATTTATTTTTGTGTTATGGGAAAGGTGAAAGTAATGTGAATGATGTTTGGTATTTAGATTCTGGATGCTCTAACCATATGTCTGGTAACAGAGAAATATTTTCAAAGCTTGATGATAGTTACAGATCCAATATTACCCTTGGTAATAACAATACTGTGGATGTTGCGGCCAAAGGAGCCATGGATGTTCAGACAAAAGAAGGTATGAAAAGTGTTCAAGATATTTATTATACTCCCAAGTTGAAGCATAATTTATTGAGTGTTGGGCAGCTATGTGAGAAGAATTATAGAGTGGTATTTGAGAACATGCAATGTACTATCTATGATAAGAATCGGAAAAATAAAGTGATTACAGTTGTTCCTATGACAAAGAATAGGATGTTTCCTTTGAAGTTTGGTCAAAATGACAATCAGATTGTCAATATGGCTTATGAGGATAAAAGTTGGTTGTGGCATCTCAGGTATGGCCATTTGAATTTCAATAGTTTGAAGAATCTAACATCAAATGCATTAGTTCTTGGATTGCCTAAGGTTGAAGAGCATAAACAGATTTGTGAACGGTGTGCAAAAGGGAAACATTCAAGGGAATCATTTCCAAAAGGCAATGCATGGAGGGCCCAATACCCATTTCAGCTTATTCATTCAGATATTTGTGGTCCAATGCAAACACAAAGCTTGGGTAAGTCATCATATTTCATTACTTTTATAGATGATTACTCACGCATGTGTTGGGTATATTTTTTGAAGACTAAAGATGAAGCCTTTGATACATTCAAGAGGTTTAAAGCTCATGTAGAGAATGAGAAAGGGAACACAATCAGATGTTTGAGAACAGATCGAGGAGGAGAATTTTGCTCAAATGATTTTCAAAATTTTTGTGAGATGAATGGCATCAAAAGACAACTCACAACTGCATACACACCCCAACAGAATGGAGTGGCTGAAAGGAAGAATCGTACTGTGGTAGAAATGGCAAAGAGCATGTTACAAACCAAGGGTTTGAACAATTCTTATTGGGCTGATTCAGTTGCTACAGCCGTATATATTCTCAACAGGAGTCCTACAAGTGCCCTACACAAGATGACTCCATATGAAGCATGGTATGAGAAAAAGCCTGACGTAAATCATTTTAAAGTTTTTGGTTGTTTGGCTTATGTTTGCATCCCTGATCAGAATAGGCAAAAGCTAGATGCTAAAAGTGAATCATGTATTTTTGTGGGCTATAGTGAGGAAAGCAAAGCTTATAGATTATTCAATCCTATTACTAATAAGATTGTTGTTTCAAGAGATGTAATTTTTGATGAAGGGGGAGTTTATGGTCATCAAAAACAACATGTTGGAAAGCCAAAATCAGTTTTGGGTGATGATGATATTGCTGATAATGATAATGAGCAGCCAGCTAATGGTTCTATTTCAAGATCACCAAGCCCACCAAGAAACCCCTCACCAATCCCAAGAGCAAGTCCATCCTCAAGTCCTACAAGGAAGGTAAGAAGATTGAGTTATATCTATGAGAGGTGTCAAAATCAAGCACATGAAGAAGATCCAATAGGTGAGATAGTAAATTTTGCATTACTTGCTAAAGTTGATTTTGAGCCATCATGTTTTGAAGATGCAAGCGCTAATGAGGTTTGGATGCAAGCAATGAATGAAGTGATGGATTCCATTGATAGGAATGAAACATGGGAGCTTGTAGATCTTCCACATAAGAAGAAGAAGATTGGCACAAAATGGGTCTATAAGACCAAGTATAATAGTGATGGGAGTGTTGAAAGACACAAGGCAAGATTGGTTGCTAAAGGTTTCACTCAAAAGTATGGCATTGATTATAAAATTTTTTTTGCACTAGTAGCACGACAAGAAACTATTAGGATGCTAATCTCTCTTGCAGCTCAAAAGAAATGGAGTATTCATCACATGGATGTGAAAAGTGCCTTCTTGAATGGGTACTTAGAAGAAGAGGTATATGTGGGACAGCCACAAGGTTTTGAGATTCAAGGCAAAGAAGATTATGTCTACAAGTTGAAGAAGGCTTTGTATGACCTCAAGCAAGCACCACGTGCATGGTATGCAAGAATTGATGGATATTTTCAACAGAATGGCTTTCAAAGAAGTAAGAGTGAACCTACCCTTTACTACAAACAAGAAGGTAATGATATTCTAATTGTGAGTTTGTATGTTGATGAATTTTTATATATGGGTAGTAATTCAAAGATGAAAGATGAATTTAAAGTTGCTATGATGAATGAGTTTGAGATGAAAGATTTAGGCCTCATGAAGTACTTTCTTAGCATGGAGGTTTATCAAGGTAAAGATGAAATTTTTATTTGTCAAGAAAAATATGCAAAAGATATGTTGAAGAAATTTGATATGGCAGATTGTAAACCTCTTTCCATTCCAATTGCTCATGGAGTTACATTATGTAGAGATGATGGTGCTAAAATTGTTGATGAGACATTATACAGGAGCATTGTGGGGAGTTTGATGTTTTTAACTCACACAAGGCCTGATATTGCTTATTCAGTTTCATTGGTTTCAAGGTATATGACAAATCCATCAGAGGAACATATGAAGGCAGCCAAGAGAATTTTGAGGTATGTGAAAAGCACAGTAGATTTTGGCATTCACTATTCTTCTAATAAGTTTGAGCTTGTTGGCTTTAGTGATTTAGATTGGGGAGGTTGTTTGGATGACCAAAAATATACATATGGTAATTGTTTTTCTTTGGGTTCTAGTTTAATTACATAGAGTTCAAAGAAGCAAAGTATGGTTGCTCTCTCTTCTACAGAAGCAGAATATGTTGCACTCACTTTAGCTGGCACACAAGCTTTATGGCTTAGAAAGCTTCTTGAAGAAATTGGAGAGATATAGGTTCAGCCTACTGTGATTTTTTGTGACAACATAAGTGCTATTAAATTGGCCAAGAATCCGGTTCATCACAGAAGGACCAAACACTTTGATTTGAAACAACATTTCATCAGAGATTTGGTACAAAATAAAGTGGTTGAGTTGAAGTACATTAGCACAAAGGAGCAAATTGCAGACATCTTCACAAAGGCATTTGCAAAAGATCAGTTTTTGGTACTCAGAGATCGAATTGTCAGTCCTCTCAGCATCAAGGGGGAGTATGAAGACTAACGCCAAGATTGCTGCTGCTCGGAAATAGAAAATTCCAGTTCCACCACTATTCACAACAATTAAAATTAGAACTTTCATGCATAGTTGTTAGATTGCATGGTTGTTGGCAGTTTTTTAGTAATTTCTAAATTTGATGGTTAATAATTCATGCAATCATGCTGAAGATGCCATATAGAACTTGAGATTAGGTAGTAGTTTTAATTAGTTATTTTCTAAATAAGTATACCAGCAGTGGTATTAAATGTAATAGTTTTTTGAAATAGTATAATCTGTAATAAAAAAGTTGTTTTGATTCTGCTCTAAAAAATAGAGCGTACTTTGTTTCTTCATTGTTGGAGGTTTGTTTATTTTGCTTGTTTATCATCTTTGCTGTTATAGATTGAATTGTGCTGGTGTTCATATTCAACATTGCTTGCGGCCCACAAGTTCTTTTTATAGATTGTGTTTGATTGCATTATGATCGAGATTCACTGATAGAGCGTCCTGATAGATGTTTTATATTATTGGACTATCTTTTCAGTTTGAAATAAATGTTTTTAAAGTTAATAGTCAAGGAAAATGTGTCCTGCTCACGCAAATAGAGCAATACTGTCAAGGTTCACATGCTCGAGAGTTTAAGGAACAGGTGAAAGCATATGATAGAAGAGGATATCAATGCTTAGAAGAAATATAGTTTATCCTTTTCCACGGTAGCTGACGATTATGCAGAAAGAATGTTCGAACATAGCCCAATCTTCTACGGTTATTCTAGGGCAGATTCTCCAATTACTATCTTGTCAGACAGTGAAGAGTTCTCGTTGATTTATATCCATGTTGGATTATGAAACTTAGATCAGGTTTCCACTGTGTTGATTAGTAAGTTACATTAAATAGTGCACTACAATTTCTAAATCAAAGGGGAATGAAAGCACTAATTGTATTTAAGTAGCAATAATAATTTATAAGGAGATTTGATAATAGTTTCGCATCATAAAAATATTATTTATATTTTAAGCAGATTATAACATTGATTATATGTGCTTTCCACTGTGTGCATTAGTAAGCTTCATTAAATAGTGCACTACAATTTCTAAATAAAAGGGAGATGCAAGCACCAAGGATTTTAATTGTATTGAAGTTATATTAATTATTCTTAAGGAGGTTGGATAATAGTTTCGCATCGTAAATGTATTACTTATTTTTTAAACAGATTCTAACATTGATTGATATATGCTGAAGTGTTTTCTAAGGTTCAGATAATTTCTTTGATCAAAAGTCATTTTGTCAAATTTTTCCATGTATTAGAGTAGGTGAATGAAGAGTTCAAAGTTAAGATTTCGCTATTTGGGTATTCAAGGATCTCTATGTAGGGATTGTGGAATGCAAAGACATCCAAACATGTCATTTTGAAACACTTTTGATATCTACTATGCTCATTTACCAATAATTACTCACTCAAAAAAACACTAGTACTAGTCTTAATTTTATATATTTAGTTAATATTTATCTTACCGTTTGGAAAGATCCCAATGCCTCATTTATAATAACAACACACTTGACATTAATGTGGCTATGTACACTAAAGCATGTATTTATAACAATGTCATGTTGTAGATTCAAGTATAATCAAATAAAGTAGCTTTGGAGGTGGCTCACTTTCAAGAGCTTTTGGCTCATTGGGGAAATGCCCCTTGTACAGTAGCTCGTGTTCCACTGGATTTAGCCTTCGGCAATCGTACTCCTCCTCATGGTCACCATCGAGGATGTAGTAGTTCTTCTTGCCACTCACACACGCCTTGCTCTTAGCCAGACCACTCTCCCAATGGTGGTGCTTTTGGTTGGCACCACTCTTTTGGAGGATCTGGTGGTTGGCACTGCTCTGCCTCACCTCCCTAGAGGTCCAGTTTGTAGTGGCTGCCAATGGCTCCCCCTGCTACTCCTACTACTGGTTGGCTCTCTACTGACTTAGACCCCAAGTGGGTGTTTCCCTGGTTGGACTTAGCCATTTCTCCTTCTAGGCCTGAGAGAAAGAAAGATGAAGATAATGTTGCTTTTGTTGATGACAAATGGGCTCCCATTGAGCCATCTACTCACCCCACCCTCGGGTGGGGCTCTCATGATAAGGATCCTCCTCCTTGGCTGGCATTGTGCTAGTGACATAAGGATTTCTTTACTTTTTGATGTTTTCTAAAAGTTTGTTTGGATGAATAGTTGATTTTTGGCCTGTGGCCATATGCACTCGTGGGGTGATTCTATTTACCCCAACACTTTTTTTGTGAATATGTAAAATTATTGTATTTTTTTAATATAAGGATGGGACTATTCATAAAAAAATATTCATCTTTGTTGAGATGAGTAGAAGAATTTAATAATTTTCTTTATAAGTATTATTAAACATAATTTTCTAAATAATAAAACTGAATGGAAACTTTTACATTTGTATAGTTTATATGGGACAACAAATTCAAACATTAGTTCATAAAATAAAGTCTTTAAGTGATTAGAGTAGGAAAAAAGGGAAAAGATCATGGATTTTTTAGTTTTCCCTAGGCAAAAGAAAGAATTATATTTCTCATTGAGAGACCCTAAACATAAGCATTTATTGTCACTTTTTTATTTTCTTCTTCATTTGCATAACTAGACAAGATGGCAAGATACAAAAATAATGTTTTCCACAATTAGACCAATAAGTAGATCTCAATGATTATTAGCATTTCTATCAATTACTATTATTGGATATGATAAAATATCCAAGAAGAATCAGTGAAAAATGAAGTATCCTTATGGAGGACTTTGAGATGTATGAACTCTAGTAACAACAGAAGGGGAATTACTTCAAATAATCAATTAGCTTTATATCTAAACTACTTTAAGTATAAATTTATTAGATTTCATTCTAATAAACAATAGGAAGCTACGGAAAATTATAGCCTTACTATAAAGAAAAATATAGTGATAAAAAGTAGATTTTTTCTTTCTAAATTCTAATTAGAATTTAAAAACATGTCAAATGGCTATAATTTTTTAAGGTATGTGAGACTACTAAAAAAATGATGAGAAATTAAAAGTATTTTGGTTTTATAGATTATTTAGAATATGTAGCACACATTACACTCTATGATTAAAAAAATTCAAAATAGGCATTGGACGGACATGTGTTAATTACAAAAGAAAAAGTTGGGAGTATATTAGCTCAAATGTAAACAAATAGAGGCCTAAGAATAAACAATATAACCCAAAAAAGGTTAAAATTATTTCCATGTTTGTCATTCAATTACATGGTGTAAAATCTCCATTATGAAAAAATGGCGACAAAAAATGTTACTACAAATTCAAGGTTCAAATGACTTGCAATTGGGGAGAGTTCTTGTGATATCCTTGTTTAAGGATTATAATTTTAGAGTCTTGTGTCTTAGAAGCTCAATACTTTTTGTCAAGGTTTATGTGAACTAATGCCCATTTTCAAAATCATTTTAGATAAGATATAAATATAAATATAAACACACACACACACACACACACACACACACACACACACACAAAAAAAAATTAAAAAAATTAATATATGTATACAAATATACATAAATATATATATATATATGTGTGTGTGTGTGTGTGTGTGTGTGTGTGTGTGTGTGTGTGTGTGTGTGTTTACATATACATCTGCATGCGCATGCACACACACATACAACATTAGTCAATTTGAGTTAAATATTTTTAAAAATAAAGATAATAAATGGTAATGGTATAATGAGTTCCTTAAAAAAGTTATTAGCATGCTCAAAATAATTATTCATTATAATGATATTTTTTATTCCAATAGCCTTGATATAAAAATAAAGTATATAATAATTTTAAATGAAAAATTTGTGAATTTAACAAGATCTCTATATAGGGATAATAAAAATGAATAGAGACAATTATGGAGCATAATTCTTACTGATGAATAAGGCCTTTTCTATTAATTGATAATAGAAAAGTAAAATTTCACAAAAAAGTGTTGGGCGATATAGGATCTTCCTACAAAATTCTTAGAACCCACAACTAAAAGGAAAAATAGCTATTTATAAAAAAATGTACTACCACCTTAAGTAGCCAAAGTAGTACAAGCTAAGGTAGGTGGGTCATTTTGATCATCCTCTCCTCTTCTAATTTTGGGGTCAATTGGCATGTTATGATAGACCATCCATCATCATCTTAATCTTTTTCCTTTTCATTCATGAGAGGTAAAATAGACAAGCTTAGGTGGGAGAACCACTTGGAGGAGGTGGCAAAAGGCCATGAAGAGCCATCAATAGGAGCAACCCAAGAAGCAAATGAAATAGGAGAAAGAATCATAGTCAACATGATCACCTCCTACAAACGAGTTGTAAAAGTCTTGGGATCTTTTTCTCTATGAGCTAGAGGAATCAATGCCACAAAAAAGTCCATATGATAGAGTACAACTCACAAAATTTGGTTCTAGTGGCACTATGGCAACCATAAATGGGTCATTTCCCCACTATTAAATAAGGTCATGGAGGTGGGCCACCTCAAGATCCACCTTATTGATTTGGACCTATATCTACATAATCACATTATTTCATATGCAAGAATTATTCTATATTATTCAAAATTTATATCCAAAAAAATGTGAGTGATAAGAAGAACATTTCTATCCTTCCAAAGAGTGAATAAAATATCTACTATGAAAGAATTTCATATTTATGAGACCTTGAAGGGTATTCTAGAATAATCACCTAACTGAACTAAATGCCAATAGAAAGGTTCGAGTTTAAATGGCTTAAAAATTAGTGAATCCATCTAAAATATTATTGAGCTCATCAATAGAACTAGAAAATATGAAGAAAGGTTTCTAAATGTCCACAAAAAGAAAACCTAGGAAATGGAACTCCCAAATTATTGAGGAGATAACCCAAGAGACAACCCCAAAAGACAACACACTAATAAAATTCTATAGTTTTTGGCCAAGTAGTAGATGACCAAATAGTAAGAAAAAAATTTATGTAGGATATTTTGGTAGACTATAAGTGACAAACACTGGTTTATAATGGTGACCATAGGTAAATGTTGTATCAATCAAGAATACCCCATCTTGTGCTTGTAACTCAAAAAGGAGTACAAGGATACCATATCCAATATTTCAGACAAGGCTTAATAGGTTAAACACCCAACTTGTGAAGCATGTGAGGTGGAAGGACAAAATCTAGTAAGTCATATGTCTTTCGATTTGGAAGAGATAAATAAAAATAGACCTATAAATCCTCCCAAGTTATAAGACTCATGGTTCCTTTGTAAAATAAATCTTTGGGTTCCCTAATGTTGTGTTAATGAAAATCAAGAACACTAACTCTATGATCTTTTGCAAGGAAAACCCTTGCACAAAAAAAGGGGATTATGAGGGACCTTTTAGTGGGTTTTTAAAGCTTTTGATGGCTTTCCTAGTTTCTTACAAAATTATTTTTACTAATAATTTGATAGTATTTTTCTAATTTCAAAGTTTAGTTCACAGTTCATCTTATCTTAGCTTTATAAAGCCTTGTGAAAAAAATTGTCTTTTTCAATTTATTTTAAAAATTGCTGAAAGTGGCCAAAAAGAATGTTTTACAAAAAAATTGCCAAAAAGGATAATTTTAGATTTTTATTTAAATTTATAATTTTTGTAATTGTAAAAGAGAAGGATTTTGAAGAATTATTAGGAAGAGATGTGATTTACAAAATACTATGGTGTTTTCTCTTCTCTTATGTTTATGTTAATTATTTGTAGAATTTTGGTTGTGTATCATCTTAAAATGGAAGAACTTCGGTCTTGGTAGGATTAATAACCTCTTTTAGTACGTTTATCATGATATATTTTCATTTAGGATGCATTCCACACTTGATTCATTTATTTTAAGTGAAATTAGGGTTAGGATCCCAAAGATTCTCTTTAATTTCCCTTCTCTATGGCTCTATTTTTTGGATAGGACTTAGGAATAGATCCTCCTAGCCTTTATCATATTTTTTATAAGACTTGATGTATATTTAAGCAATTTAATCCTATTTTGATGTCATTTCTAGGTTTGTAGGCATCCTCTAAATCCCCCTTTTTCTGCTTTGCCTAATGATGATTCTTAGGTCAACCTTGACCTAGGGTAATGTTGACCAAGTCAATCCTAACCTAGGGAAAGGTCATGGTCAACCCTGAGCCAGGTCAGGGTTGAGGTTATTCCTTGACCTCTCTAGGAGTATGATCCCCTTTTCATTTTTGGTCCTAGAGGGCTCCAAAATTAGTATTAGGCTTTTGATTTGAATACAGAAGGGGTTAATTTGAGATTCATTTAATTATTTTCTCTCGTTGGGTTGTTATGTTGATTGGACCATAATTCAAGGTGAAATTTGAATTATGAGTCCTCACATTACTCTAGGAGCCTTACCTTGAAGCCACTATATAAAGACTCTTATTTCCATCTTTCTACAACTAGACTACAACTAGAAGAGAACTAGAGAATACAAATGTGATATGCAGATGCAATATTGTAAGAGAATGATATATGAGATCAATATATTGTGGATAGAAAACATTTTTATACCATTGTAAACACCTATTTGGACCAATAAGAGATCCAATCTTCCTTAATTTTCCATTATCGATATTCAAGCACTCAAACATACTGTGATGGGTTAGAAATTATGGATTATGATTTTAGTAGGAGTGCTTTAGCTTTGGGGATTTCGTATGCTTTCTTATCTTATAGCAGACTATGTGTTACTTTCTCATGCACACACACACACACAGATATGTGTGTGTGTGTGTGTGTGTGTGTGTGTGTGTGTGTATGTATATGTGTGTGTGTGTGTGTGTGTGTATGTATATATGTATATATACACATAAATATATGCATATATGATGTACATATATACATATATGTATATATGTATGTGTACATATATGTATATATCTACATATACATATATGTCGATATATATATATATACATATATATATATATATACATATATATATATATATATATATATACATATATATATATATATATATATATATATATATATATATATATATATATATATATATATATATATATATATATATATATATACGTATGTATGTATGTATGTATGTATGTGTAAATGTAGATATATATATGTATACACACACACACACACACACACACACACACATGCCAGAGTTTCAATCTAGTATATCAGATCTTGGCATTGCACATTCAATACACACACATACATTCTTTCATATTTGACTATTCGTGGAGGTGGAAATCACCAAAGAGAGGGTTTAACTAAGGAAAAACCTATACAGCCACCCCAAAACCCTATTTTAAAACATATGCAGGTGTTTTATCAAAGATCAAAGTGTAGATTTGGATACCCTTTTTGATAAAATTTCGAGATCCGTGAACAAAATTTTAATCAAAGAAAAAAAAGGTCAAGGTCAACATTTTGGGGCACAATCGTACCCCACTAACAAGGTCAAGGTCAATGTCCCTCTAAAAAGACAAAATATTGCTAGGTTTTCTTCATTTTGACATTTCTAGATCAGAATGGGTTATAGATTTTCCAAAAACTATGCATGGGCATCAAAAAATAGGTATTTTCATATTGGGTCCAATTCGAGCTATGTATCTTATCCTATCAAATTTCAAGCATTTCTATTACTTATTTTGTATCTTCTCTAAAATGAAAGCAAACAAATAAATGAATAGTGGCGAATATCCTACGTATTGTTATAGTTTCGTTTTTACACTATTTATGTTGTATCATCTAGTATTAGGGCTCAAAACACATGATAAAGGGAGATTTTGATAGTTGTGTGGTTGTGAGTTAATGTTATGTAGGTTTGGAAGAGGAACTACTTTCTAAAAGTCAAGGTAGAGAAGAGAAAATACCAAATTGAGGTAAAGCCAAAGAAAAAGCAAGGTTAATGAACCTTTTTGAAGAGATAGATTTATTGAAGAAGCATTTGTATAGTAAGAAAGAAGAAAATAAAATCAAAGAGGAAGAGAGGAAGAGGAAGGAGGAAGAGATGAGGTAAGTAGTGTTGAAAGTAATATTAAGAGAACTACAACAATGTTTAGAACTATTGTGAAAGCTACTAGAGCTAGAAATAAAAAAATGGTACCTACCAATTAAGAAGAAGATTACATGGCCTATTCAAAAGATTATTTAGAAGAAGCAAAGGAATGAAAAGACAGAAAACAAAGAGGATGGGGTAAAAATGAAATGGTGAGTATACTTATGAGTTTTTGACATCAAGAATTCAATAAGCCAAGATTATTATAGTTACAGATGTTGGAAATATTCAAGACTATGCTAGGTTACTAAGAGGAGAGGGGTGAATTAGTAACCTCTAAAATTTTATCAAATTCAACACTTGATAGCAATATACCAATTATCATTTATTGATCTAATTGCATGCATGAGAAACTGGAAACATAAAACATTCATAACACTTGAATACAATAATTTGGTGACCCAGAAACCTTCGAAATAGAAAGTAAAACTAGCGTGGGGATGATACCCACAAAACTTCAATACTATAGCATAAAGTTGTCCTATTAAGGCTTACATTGATCACTTCTGATGATCTACCCTATTAGGAGAAAATAAGGCTGCTACGTCAACCCTGTCGAAGGATTTACAAACACACAATGAAGTATCCACTTGGTAAAGAGATTTTAAGAAAGACTATTAAGTCTACTTGTTAAAGGATTTGGATAGATTCACCTGTTAGAATTAAATAGTAGATATCTTACTTAAAATTGAATTACTAATAGAGATTCCTTGAAATACTAATCACCTTTTGTAATGGATATATCTCTGCTACTCCTTTTCTGATATGGCCTTCAAAATATACTTTATCTGCTGGTTGATTACATTCACATTCTTACACTTGTATTCATGAATTACATATGCACACATGCAAATTGGATATGATACAATACATTACATATATACCAATCCAATTTATATAATAACAAAGTTAGCCATTATACAAGTTAACACCAATATTACAAAGTCAACCCATATAAAGACACTTGGGTTTTGAAGACTGACTTTGTGAAGTTTTGATACTTGGCATCCATTGCCATTACTCAGCATCGTCATGCACTCGGTAGATACTATGTAACCTAACATAAACTGAATTACTAGTTTACCATGACTTCACTTGGTAAATACTAACTTCACATATGGCTCAGTTAATACTAGCTTTACATCACATAAACTGCTAGCTTGATAAATACTGGAGTGCTCAGGTTGAACTGCTAGACTTCACATTGCCTGATTTTGCTTGATTTGAACTATTGCACTTCACAGTCACTAAATTCCCTTGGTAACCACTAGAATGCTTGATGGCCACTTAGAATTAGTCCAGAAGACTCGGTTGCAACTGTAGGGTTTGGTGGCTACTGAATTACATAGAAAACACTGTAGATTGTTTAATAATCTTGTAGCCATACAAAATTTGAACAAGTGTTGTCACTAATACCAAACTTGACTGATATGTCAATAATCTCCCCCTTTGGCAGTAGTGACAAAAACAATTATTAGCCATAACTTATATACATCACCATGTGATACTGGCTTGCTAGGATATACTGTTTTGAGATTTTTTCAAAAAAATTCTTTGTAAGTATATACAGTATACTATACAACATATCTGCAAAATTCTCCTCTATTATATATATTTTCTCCTTTTTGCATGATTCTCCCCCATACAATATACATAGTATCTCACTATACATAGTCTCCCCCTTTTTGACAATAATACCAAAACTTTACTCAAAATTATTTACATGGAGACACAAAAATGAGATAGAGACTTATAATGTACCTTAAGAATAAGTGCGAGACTTTTATCTTAATTTTCTTGCAAAATCTTGCATGTATGTAGAGAAATTTGTACTTCTGCGGAGAGTTCTACCATGTGATCTACAAGAGAGAAGTTATTGTCATGGATCAAGGTTTTTGACTAAACAATGTGTTTCTACATTGTATCCATGATTGGAGGGATCATATTCTGAATATCTATCAATGTAGACCAGATCCCTACTTCTTCTCTCAACAATTCTTCTTACATGTCTAATAGAAATTTGAATTTCATATGATGTGTAGAGCTTGAACTAGAGTGAAGTTGGAATTGTTGTGCACTGGCTTTTAGATCCTCATCAATCGTTGTTAGTTTTTTCTTTATCTCCTTTGTGAACTTGGTAACATCACACAACTTGATGAAAAGTGATGTCACATTAGTGGAAAATGATTGAAGATTGGTCAAAATTGATGAAAGCTCAACTTGTTAAATGGCAATCTGTTGAGCAATGTGCTCAAGCACTTTATTATCAAATTTCTTTTCTACTTTCTCAATTAACTTATCTTGACCACTAGTGTCCTCATTAAAATTTTGGACTACCTTAGCTTATTGTAACAAAATAGGTTGAGAAGAATCTATCTTAGTACCTATTGCCTTAGACAAAATGTTCTTGGCATCATCTATAATTTTATTTTCTCTATCTCTTTCTTCTCTCAATTTCCTCTGCTTTTCCTTCTTTTGGAGGAGTTCACCATCTATATGCATTTGATTTGTAGTAAGATTATCAAAGTCCCATTTGGGAATTTCAATTTTCTCATCTAGGTCTATAACTTCTTCTATCTCCTTTCTTTTACCCAAAAATCTTGTACTCGGTTGAGCCTTAGGTTCAATTGTCCTTGTACTTAATTTCTTTGTATCCAAGATGCAAAAAATTGTAGATATACTAGGACTTGCTTTGAAAATTGATATATCAAAAATTGATTGAATACTAATAGGAATGCTTGCTGAATCCAAAACTAAAGAAGTCATAACTGAAGTATCCATTACTAAAGTAGACAAAACTATAGTATTCAAAACTGAAGTACTTACTACTAAAGAGTTCAAAATTGTAGAATCCACTTTATTCATGCCTAATGACTTGGTAGTTGAAGAAGTGAGAGGTTGTAGCTTGGTAGATGAAGTGGAAGTCACTTCTACTATAGATACATTGAGTTGAATGGGGGTGAAGAGTGATTGGACATTTGAAGTTCCTATAGTTGTCACAATCAAACTTGCTAAATTTATCTCCAAGCTTGATGTAGTTATTAATTTTCTTGGAGAGTGAGGAAGTGAGGCAATGAATGTAGCTACTATCTTCATAGGGTCAATCTCCTAATCATCTTCTTTGTCCTCCTTGGTAGCTTCCTCCTCTTTATCTTCTTCAACTTCCTCATCGTCAAAATGTGTGGGTTCAGTGTAAGTTTCTTCTTCCTCATCATCACTATCATCATCCTTAACATCTACTAGGAAGTCACTTTGTTTATGCAAATGACAAATAATCTTCCACATGCTTGTGACATTCTTAACCACATGCTCTATATCCTCGATCAAAATTAAACAAGTATTAAATCTAAGAGTCATCTTATCTTTATTTTTCTTCGAGGACTCTTTTACCTCAGCATCAATCATGCTTGGTAGCAACTGCCTTAGGGTTTGTGCATAAATATATATTTTTATTTGCATTGCAAAGTCCCATCTTGTCTTTAATTTCTCTAATAATTCATTAGAGATTTGGGAGGCTATCTGATCTAGTGAATACTTCCATTTTCCCATTTTGGTTAACACCAGTTCTTCAACCCATTTCTTGTTTACCTCTGTCCTAGTTTCATACATCAAGGATTTGAAGTTGGTTACACCTGCATCTTCTTCCATTTGTTTCAATTTTTCTTGGAAGGAGAGAGGACTTTTGCTAAAGACAATATCACTTCCTTTCTTCCTAGACCTCCTTGTAAAAACTGCAACGAATGGCTTTGGTGACTTGGTGATGATCACCTTGTCTTTCTTCTTCAAGGGTTCTTCTTTCTTTCTAGACTCATCCTCTACCTCTTCATCTATATCTTCTCCTTTTTCCTCAATTAACATAAGAGGTGTTCTTGATTTTAGTTTTTTAATCCTCCTCTTACCTTTTTTAACCACTTTTGGGAGCTTTATCTTCAGCTCTATCCTTGCATTTTCCACATCATATGTTTCAAAGTGTGGTGCATTTAGATCAATAGGTTCATTAATTAGAGCTTCAATAATGTCCTTTGTTTCATCAATGTTTACCTCATAATTCTAGGTTTTACCCATACAATTCTAGGTTTTACTACCTCAATGTAGACTTTGTTACAATCAACCATGAAGCATATATCCTCTTTCTAATCTTTTACTAACTTCTTAGGTATTCTAAATATGTTATTCATTTTCTCTTTGAATACTTCAAAGTAGTTATGCATAATGCTAACAAAATTCTCTCCCATTTCTGCAATGTATTCATTAATCTGGTATAGTACAGGCACATCTTTTATCCATACTACTGTGCCTTTGGAAGGGAGGAACTTTTGAACATAGAAGAAGAAATAAGTCAATAGATAGCCAAATTTGTAGAGGTTGTTCTTAGAAGTCCAAATACTTTCCATTTTTTTGTTGAATTGCTTCAACAATAGGTCTGCCAAGTCATAAGACAAATTGTTCTTGACAACTTTATAGAATAAATCTATAGCTTCACATGATACACTATTGAGGAGGCTCGAACTATATATCTTGTGAGCTAATAAATTTATCCTAAATTTCAATTTTGCATCAGCTACACTAGTGATTTTCATGCCTCTATCATCCCCCTCAACTAGGGTTTTCTTTTCTAGCTCAGCCTAACCTAGGGTTTTGGTGGTTTTGGCTTTAGTGAGCATGGGTAGGCTGGTTATGCGATGAATCATTTTATTGGTAATCAAAACTTTTTTCTCAAGCCATAGCTGACCATTATGCAGCCAGCTTAGAATGTATCTAATCCACTTGATTTGAAAACCTTGGGGCATCTAAGGAATGTGTGTCAAACCTTTGTCTTCCAAATGCTTGTGTTTGGGTTTGAGAATTCTATTAACACACAATTTTTCTAGGGCATCATCCATTTATAGGGTTTCAATTTCCTAAATAGAACAGTTGAAATGAGTTCAAATATCATTAAGAAGGAGTACCTAAGGTGGGATTTATGATTGAGCTTTGCTTGGCTTGAGGGTTTCTACAATTGTGAGTACAAGTTTGAAGTCTGGCACTTTCCACTCGACTCCTCAAACCAACATCTAACAACCTTTCTTTTCTTTGTTATTAGTACTATTGGATACCATGATTACTCAATAAATTATTAAAACCTTGAAAAAATTGCTGCAAATTCACTTGAAGTCACTTGATCGCACTAGAATTCACTTCTTTGCAATAGCACTTAGATTTCCAATGAAAGTGAATTTGATTTCATACTTTTTGCTAAAACTTTGCCATTAATGCTTGGTACAAAGAAAGATAGGTTGACATCATGCTTGACATTATGCTCAAGAAGCTATCATCCACTATTCTATTGATTACTCAATGAAGGCTCAATAACTTGGTAATCATGTGTGTCCTTTTACTCCAAACCTTGCTTGGTAGAGTTTATGACCTAACCTTACTCTGTAGAGAAGGTAACTCAGTGATAACTGATATGGTTCTTCCTTAGTGATCCTTTTGCATCTTGAATACTAATTTGGATCTTTGTCACCTTTCAATTGAAACTGTTTGAATGTGATCTTGATAACATAGTTCTAGTTCTTCTTTGGAAACCTAGTTAAAAATGGTGGAGTCACCCACTTCTTGAGTGACATGACCATCATTACTTGAACTAGCATCCTTGGTAGATTTGGGGATCCATTGTTGCCTCATCTGCTTTTGGTTTCTTTTCATCTTCAACTCTACCTATATTCATGCAATTCTTGGCTAGATGGCCAAGTTCAATACAAGTACAAATCTTATGGTGGTATCTCTTTTCCTTGTGTGGTGTTTAACATAAGGGTATGTGTAGGATGATGGTGTGCCAAAAAGTGGCAATTTGAAAAATTTGTAGTTTTGAAATATCTCAAACCATTTCAAAATCTATTCCAACATTTTTCCCACCCACCTTGATACTAAATGAAAAAAATTAATATCTTTATAAGGTCTACTATATCTTTTGATACCAAATCTATATGGTCAACTTCAAAACATTTTTAAAATCTACTTTTGGCCTATTTTTATGTGATTTTTAGTTCAAACATGTAGCTAATGACTTTTTTTTCACCAAAACTTAATGAAATGAAAAGCATTTCTTAAGAATGTTCTTATCTTTCCATAAATGTAAGATTTGTCAAATTATGAGTTTAGTAAGTAACTATTACTTATTTTCTAATGGAGTTATCTATAAAGTGTTGAATGACACACTACTTGAAAAACAACTATAACTTTCAAATGGTATAACATTTTTTAAATCCAAAAGATGCATCACATTCTATGTTTCTTCTGCTATAAGCAAAAAAAATGAAAATTTGAATTTTGCAAAGTTTTGAATTGGTTAAGATGGTCAGACACAAGATTTTTTTTATTACAAAAATACTAAAATAAAAAATTATTTGCTTATTATTTATTTAGAATAAAAATACCGAAAAATATGTCACATTCAGGCATGAGTCTACTACTTATATCTAAAATATTATTAAAAAATATTATCATTTGATTTTGATTAAGGTGGTCAGACATATGTCTACTTATTTTTGTTCTAAATTTTTTTTAATATTGCATTAAAATTCAAAATTTTGACCAATCAATTTTTATTTTTTTGAGACATGTCTTACTAGTTTAGAAACTAGATTCAATTTCCTAAAAATTCTTTTCTCTCAACTTTTTGAGATAAAGTTAATAACAAGTAGAAAATTGCACGTCAAGTTGACATAACCTTGATTTTCTAATTTTTTATTGCCACTTAAGAGCGTAGTTTGGTTGACCATGATCCTGCAAATACCCACAATTCATTCCAATGTTTTCATATTCATGACAGTAATGACATCTACACCAAGTGTTGTAGTCCCACTGAATATTGCTCTCACAATTTTTTTTTCTAGATTGAATGACTTAAGTTTGCAATCTAATGTCTTGTGACCTTGATTCTTGCATTTGTGACACTTGCCTTCAAACTTTGGTTTCTCTTTGCATTCATTAGCCTTGTGATCATGTTGACTATAATTGTAGCATTTTCATTAAATTTTACTTTACAATTACTCCAACATTTGTTTGATGTATGACCTATGTTATCACAATGATTACAAGGTCTTTGATTCCTTTGAGCACCTTGTTCAGAAGATTCACCTTCTTCTTTGTATCCAATTCTTGCTTTACCCTTTTGTCTATAGAGATTCTACTCATTCACTTGATTTAATTGATTCATGCTTTCTTGGGATTTCATCATTCTTTCATTGATTTTCTTTTCAGTGTCTAGGTCATTTTTCAATCTTTCACTAATTTTCTTTTTAGATCTCAAGCATGGGTATGTGCAGGATCATGGTGTGCCAAAAAGTGGTGATTTGAAAAATCTGCGGTTTTGGAATATCTCAAACCATTTCAAAATCTATTCCAACTTTTTCCCATCCACCCTAATACTAAATGAAAAAATTAATATCTTTATAAGGTCTACTATATCTTTTGATACCAAACCTATATGGTTAACTTTAAAAACATCCTAAAAATGTGCTTTTGGCCTCTTTAATGTGATTTTCATTTCAAATATATAGTCGATGACTTTTTTGTAACGAAAATTTGATGAAATGAAAAGGGTTTCTTAAGAATGTTCTTATCTTTCCATAAATGTAAGGTTTGCCAAATTATGAATTTAGTAATTAATTATTACTTATTTTCTAATGAAGTTATGTATAAAGTGTTGACTAACACACTACTTGAAAAACAACCATAGCTTCCACATGGTACAACATTTTTTAAATCCAAAAGATGCATCACATTCTATGTTTCTTCTACTACAAGGAAAAAAAATGAAAATTTGAATTTTGTAGAGTTTTGAATTAGTTAAGGTGGTCAGACATGAGAGTTTTTTTATTTCAAAAATACTAAAGTCAAAAATTAATTATCAATAAAAATATGTGTCGCATCCAGGCACGAGTCTACTACTTATATCTAGAATATTATTAAAAAATATTATCAATTAATTTCGATTAAGGTGGTAAGACATACATCTACTTCTTATTTTTGTTCTTTTTTTTTTTTAATATTGCATTAAAATTAAAAATTTTGACCAATCAATTTTTTTCTTTAGATAAGTCCTAGTATTTTAGAAACTAGATTAAATTTGCTAGAGATTCTTTTCTCTAACCTTTTTGATATAACGTTAATAACAAGTAGAAAATTGCATGTCAAGTTTACATAACCCTAACTTTTTGATTTTTTATGGCCACTTAAGAGCATAGCTTGGTTGACCATGATCCTACACATAACCACATTTCTTATTCTTTCATTGATTTGTCTTTCCAAATTTAGATCATTTCTTAATCTTTCATTGATCTATCTTTGGCTCATGATTTCCTCATTTGCATTGGAGATTTCATCCATATGGTCTGCATGCTAAAGGGATTGGTTCTAGATTTCATTGTTTCTTCCATCCATTTCTTCTTTTATCTTGTTCATCTGTTCCAAGATTTCACATAGCCTTACTGACTAAATTTCTTGTTCTCTTTTGAGTTTTCTTACTTCTCCTTGCAAGGAACCGTTCTTTTCTTGGAGTTCTTTGATTGCATCATTTGCTTCATTTGAACTTCTTGAAGGAAAAAAGTCTTGAATTATTTCTTCAATGTATTGATGATCATTCATCTAATTTGGAAGTTCCTTCCTTCATTTCAGGGATTGGAAAAGTTTCTCTTTTTCTTTCTTGAGTTGTCTAATGGCCATTTCTAGATCCAACTTTTCATTGTCAATTGCCTTATCAAGATTGAATATCTCCATATTCTTTATCTTTGTTCAAGTTGTTAAACTTTCTCCTGAGAACCACAAAGCTCTGATACCAATTGTTGGAAATATTCAAGACTATGCTAGGTTATTGAGAGGGGAGGGGTGAATCAGTAACCTCTAAAACTTTATCTAATTTAGCTCTTTATAGCAATATACCAATTATTATTTATTGATCTAATTGCATGCATGAGAAATTGAAAAAATAAAATATTCATAACACTTGAACATAAGAATTTGTTGACCCAAAAACCTTTCAAATGGAAAGTAAAACTGGGATGGGGATGATACCCACAAAATTCAATACTACAATATAAAGTTGGCTTGTTAAAGCTTACATTGATCACTTCTAATGATCTACCCTATTAAGAGCAATTATGACTGCTAGGTCCACCTTGTTGAAGGATTTACAAACACACAACGAAGTATGCACTTAGTAAAGAGATTTTGAGAAAGAATGTTAAGTCTACCTTGTTAAAGAATTTAGACTGATTCACCTATTAGAATGAAATAGTAGATCTCTCACTCACAACTAAATTATTGATAGAGATTCCTTGAAATACTGATAATCTTTTGTGATGGATATATCTTTGTTGCTCCTTTTCTAAAAAGGCCTTCAATATATACTTTATCTGCTGCTTGATTACATTCACATTCTTACACTTGTGCTCATGAATTACATATGCACACATGCACATTGGATATGATACAATACATTACATATATAAAAATCTGATTTACATAATAACAAAGTCAGCCATAATACAAGTTAACACCAATATTACAAAGTCAGCCCATAGCAAGACACTCAAGTTCTAAAGAGTGACTTGGTGAAGTTATGATACTCGGCATCCACTATCATTACTCAACATCATCATGCACTCAGTAGAAGTAGAAGCTCAACCCATACTAATCACCTCAAAGTAGTCTTGAACTTGGTATGCATTGGTGACTCAGTAGATACCGGGTAACCTAACATAATCTAAATTATTAGTTTACCATGATTTCACTTGGTAAACACTAACTTCACATATGGCTTAGTTAATACTAGCTTCACATCACATGAACTGCTAGCTTGGTAACCAGTGGAGTCCTCAGGTTGAACTACTAGACTTCAGACTACCTAATTCTACTCAGTTTGAACTATTGCATTTCACACTGACTTAATTCCATTGGTAACCACTAGAATGTTTAGTGGCCACTTAGAATTAGTCTAGAAGACTCGATAGCAATTGTAGATCTTGGTGGCTACTAAATTACATTGAAAACACTGTAGATTGTTCAATGAGCTTAGTAGCCATACAACATTTGAATAAGTGTTGTCACTAATGAAAACTTGACTGATGTGTCAATAATAGAAGATTCTTTCCATAATTTTCTACCTAATGTTTAGAATGCAAAAATATAAATGGTTATTTATAATAAGATGTCTAATATGAATTTAATTTTTTTTTTTGTTCATGTGGAATATGTATATTTGCAAGGATATTATACAAATTATGGTAATGGAGAATATGCTAGAGTATATGTTGAAAATACAAATGATAAAGGTACAAAGGTATTAAAAAAAAAAAGAAATTTTGGTTTCTAAAAGCTAAAATGGTTTTGAGTAGAATATGAGTGAAGAGAAACAAGAGGAAGTGGGATCCATTGGCAATTGAAAATTTGAGGGATAATTTCTCACATTATTGGAATACCATAAAGAAGAAACAAACTTGTATTCAAGAATATATGCATTTATTATGTCCAATTCAATAAAATTTATGTTTGGTACAATGGAAATGATAATATGTAAAAAAAGAAGCATGCATTGAAAAACTACTTGAAGGAATTGCATTCTTTTCAACTAGAGGAGAATGATGCAAACGTTTTTAGTTTTTTATCAAAGCTTTTAATGGATTTATTTAGTTTTTTAAGAAATTAGTTTTATTATAACTTAAACATATTATTTCTTATTTTCAGTATTAGTTGGAAGTTCATCTTATCTCATTTTTAGGAAGTTTTGTGTAAAAATTCATTTTTTTAAGTTTTTTTTTTAAACTTACCCAAAATGACAAAAAAATTGTGTAATGAATAACTACCAAAAAGGGTAATTTTGGAATTGTATTAAAAAAAAAATTTCTTTAACAATATCATAGGAGAAATTGGAAGATTAATAATGAAGAATTATGGGTTACAAAATATTTTAGTATTTATTCTTCTCTTATGTTTATTAATTATTTATAGAATTTTGGTTGCTTTAGGGGATACGACAAAATATTATGTTGGTTCATTGAAATCCAATTGTGGAACCCAACACTAGCTCAACAAAGTCACAACTTGATAGCCTCTAGATATTTCTAAAACATCTTTGTCATAAAGATGCCCTGGATCTAAATAGGTTCTTTCTTAATAACAAGGGTTTGAAAATCAGTTCCCTTCTAGTTTGGTCTACTAGTAGGAGAACTTGAGGAAATAAAATTATTGAGATGAACTTTCTATGCCTCATATCTAGATAAGGCACAAATAACACATTTAGCACGCAAAGATAAACTCTACTTCTAGTTTGAGAGAAGGCCAAGACTTATAGATTTGTTGAGAAGATAACAAAATTTTGAGACAACTCTATAAAACCCATGTTTGTTAGCCCCAAAGGGGCAAAGTAAGTCCTTATAAGCTTATCCAATATCATACAAGAGGCTTTTGAAGGGTTATAATATGAAGAATAATAAACATGGGCGAAAGCTATGACCTTATAATAAATATGGAATTTACCTACCAGAGAAAGAGGCTTCATGATCTCGTGTGCTAATTTCTTCTCAATTTTGGAAATAATAATAGCCAAGAGATCCATACGTGATTCTTGAAAGGAAAACAAATAATAAAAGAAGAATATAATTCTGTTTTGAATCCCTCTAGTTTTATACTATGAGATCCATGGAAGAAAATCAAGGAATACTTGTTAGTAGTAAAGGTTCTTGTGATATGGAATGGTTGAACTAGAAGAAAGACAAAATTCTTTGATAAGCCAAAGAGAACTACTTACATTATCCCTATCCTTAACAAGATTCAAAAAATAATGATTAGAAAAGTGACCACTAACAAGTTGAACAAGTGACTCAGGTAGAGAAATTCCTATAACAAATCTTAGAAGAAATAACATTAGCAAAAAAATATATAGAAATCCTTTAGTAACAATAACATAAAGAGAAGAGATAAAGGAAAAACCCCAATAGATGGAACTAAAGAGGCCAGAGAACTCAAATTTCTAATACTTGAAGGTAATGGAAGTAGAGGTGTCTCAAAAAAAACTCTACAAAAATTGAATAAATTTTGTGCTAAAACCTAAATGTTGAAGCATTGCAAGAATAAAGGGCCATTCAATATGGTTGTAGGCTTTGGAAAAATCAATCTTGAAAAATGTTATTGATTTCTTGGATATTTTATCCCACTTTGTCCCTTTCTTAATAAGAATGTTGTAGTCTAGAATGTATCTATACTTGATAAAGTAAGTCTATTATAACCACACAACCACAAGTAGGAGGTGACAAATTTTGAGAGTTAAATCATTAGAAATTATATTTTAGGATAGATTGAGAAAGGTAATAAGAGTTGAGTTGCAAATTTTTCCATTATTAATGAAATTTTTATTACCAATGTTGATGAAGTTTATATTTCCTTTTTGAATGATTCCAAATAGAGATTGGGAGTGAAAGACTTCCAAATAGACTTTAGGATGAACAAGGCAAGTCAATCCAAAGTGGATTTGTAGAGTTAATTTATAAGGAAATCCTTCATATCCTAGGGTCTTGTCATCTACCTATTGGAAACTATAGTTTGAACAATTTTTTTATTTTCATTTATGTAAAACCTTATTGGTGACACATTTTCTAATGGTGTAGACTTCCATATTAGTTGATTGATGAAGAGGATTTAAAAAGGAGAGATACCAAGGTGAACTAGTGAAGTTGCTAGGTAAAGAGGAGGAAGTATGATGGAATTACAAAGGGCACTTGATTAGTTAGTCTCTGACAAGATAATGTGTCATTCAACCATTACACAAAGTGAAGAACATAGTGGAGTTAATGTACATAAGAGAAGAAAAGAATTTGTGTAAAATAATAAACTTGACCGAGTGATACTTTTTCTAGATCAGAGAAGAAGATGATTATGAACTTATGAGATAGTTGACCAAGAAGTATCAACTGAGTGATAGTTATGGCCGAGCAAGATGAAGTAGAAAACTAAAGAAGTGATTGAGTATATAGTAAAGACCAAGTGTACTAGTGTAAGCTATGAGATCCAACATAATAAAGACCAAGCTACCTAGTGATGACCAAAAAGAAGAACATAGTGATGACCAAGTGTCATTATTTTCATAGGTTGTGAAAGAATTGAGATTTTTGGCTAACATTGTTTAATTTTAGGATTGGTAAAAATGCATAAATGATAAGGATTGATGAGCGGGATATTTAATGCATGAATTAAGTTTGGAAAGGAGATCTAAGGTGAGTATTCAAGGAAAGTTTATAGAAGTTTTAAGAGAGAGGAAGAAGGACAAAATGATGGAAAAATTAAATAAATCTAATCAAACGCTAACATCTATGGTGATGTTTACAGGAAAAAAAATCAAAGTCACCTATTTAAGGAAGGAAAAGAGATGTTTTAGGTTGGTTGGTTTGTTCTTTATAAGGGAATTTTTGAATAGCCTATGAAGAATATAGTAGCAATAGAAAAGTGAGAATATTGGTGAAGTGGGATTGCTTGACTAGTTGCCAAGAAAATAAGAGGTGGAAAGTATAATGAATTCTAGTTGATGAACAAGAGATTGAGTGAAATGGAAATTTGAATTTGCAAATTGAGTTGTATCTTGATAGATCAAACCTAGGTGCTACTTTCTAACCTTTGTGGTACCTTTAGTCAAGGTGATATTCTAATGGAATAATCCAAATACCTCTAAGAAAACCACTCCTAATAAGGTGATTAAATCCTTTAATAGAATCATGCATAACCATGTATTTTATTAACTTTTATAGGGTTGGCTCTTAACTAAGCTCACTTTAGAAGAGTGAAAAATGGTAGCATGTTACTTTGTGCTTTTTCCTAAATTAGTTTTCCACAATAAGTCCTAGTGTTATATATGTCTGAATGTTGTTTTTTGATGCATGCTATTTATTGTTATTTATTTTAATTAGTTGGTATATACTAAACAAAGAATTAGTGATGAATGAATAAGTTAAGTTACTAATAAGTTTTTATATTGTGGAGTGATTTTATGAGATTGATTATGTTTTTTGAAGTTACTTAAAGATGAAATGGTACATATGGACTTGAGCATAGCTAATTCATCCCCCTCTCATTTATTTTGAATATTCTAACAATTAATATCTAAGTATTGGTTCATGTGAGGAATGTTTGAAGGGACTTAAGCTAAAGGTTAAGTTGTACAAGAGAGAGGTACCTTAGATGAACAATTAGAACTTCACAAGATGGCAATGCTTGATGAAATCACATCTATCTAGAGTTGGATATTTTGCATTATACTTCTTGGAAAATGAATACATTGAATTACCTAGAGCCATGACTATTGATAAAATCAAGGAGAAGAGGAAATACAATCAAATGATCAAAGATTTTGAATCTTGGTTGAGTTATATTGAATTTGATGATGTAAAGAATTGCACTATTCTAAAGAAAATTTGAGATAAGTTGGCACGGATTCATGGAGGAGAAAAAATGTGTTATGGGATAAAGAAAAAGGTTTGAGAGGAAAGGTTGATGACAAAGGTAAACTTCCTATTATTAGTTTTACATGTAACAATGTTGATCATATAGCTGCAAGATGTCTAGATAGAGATGAGGAAAAAAAAAAGGAAAGAAAAAAACACCATGGAAGAAGAGATAACACAAATAGATGAGGTAACAAATAATACATAGGAATATGTAAGAAGCCATGTTGCATTATTCAAGAAGATGGTTATGATAGTGATAGTAATGAGAATCATGAAGAAGTTTTATATGTTGTAATGAAATATGAATCTAAAGAGGATGAGAAAATTTCTCTAATCTCACATGTGGATAAGAATGAGACATGGATAATTGATAGTTATTTTTCACATCATATGACTGGTGATACAAGTAAGTTTGAAAAGCTAGAACATTAGAATGAAAGTAGAGTTAAGTTTTAAAATTATGAACCATGTTATATAAAAGGTAAAGGATCAATAATATTGAATGACAAGATCATATATGTGACAATATTGGGTTGATGGTTTGAAATATAACTTGTTAAGTTTAGCATAGGTGAACAATTTAGGCTACTAATTTGAATTCCAAAACATGAAGGAAAATATCTATGATCCTACTAGTGAAGTAATTGGAACTGGAGATCAAACAAGATGTAACTTTCTCTATATATACCTATCTAAACATGCATGTCTATTTGCACAACTTGAATATGTTTGGTTATGGCATAAGAGGCTATGTCATGTGCATTTTGACAATTTTGTAAGCATTAGTAAGATGAAAAGAGTAAGAGTATTACCTAGATTGAGAAAACCTAATAAAGTGATATCATGCAAAATAATGTCAAATGGGTAAAATGACAAAGTATAGTTTCAAGAGGAGAACTTATTTTTCTGATGATATTTTAGAGTTGGCTCAAACTGATTTATGTGCTCTTATTGGAGTGAAAAGATATTATAATGGAGACAAGTACTTTATTCTATTTGTTGATGATTTCTCTAGAATGGTGACTGTGATATTTCCTAAATAAAAATCTGATGCTTTTCAAATGTTTAAGTGGCATTTGTCTAGAACTGAAAAGGAAACAAGTCATAGTCTAAAATGTTTGAGATTAGATATAGGATATACATTCATATCAGATGAGTTCAATATATTCTATAATTACAAAGGATTCAAGAGAAAAATGATTGCATGAAGGACTCCATCAGAAAATGAGATAGTTGAAAGAAGGAATAGATTAGTCATGAACTATGCAAGAGAACTGCTGATAGAAAAACATGCTTCACTTAAGTATTGGAGAGAAGCTATAAGTGTTGTTGTTCATACACTGAACCAAGTTCAAGTTAAGAAAGGTACAAACAAAGCCCATTTTGAAGTTTGGTATGCCTATGCACCTAATGTCAATTATTTCGAAGTCTTTGGTTGTGACTGTTACATATTCAAAGATGCAAGGAAAGAAAATGTGATACAAAGAGTGACGAAGTTAGACTCCTAGGATATTACACTAAAACCAAGGAATACATGTGTTCGAATATTAATGCTAATAAAATTGTGGAAAATGCAAATGTTAGAGTTGATGAATTTGCAAAAATAATGAAAAGAAATGTAAGAAAGAACCTAAAGATTACATTTTTCTTCTAAGTCTATGATGGAGAGAAAACTCTATTACCTTCCAATCATCAATGGCCAAACACTACTCAGGTTCATCATAAAATCTCCTCTTAATATCAGCATGCTATTGAGAATCAAATTGTAGGAGTCAAGTCACATAGAGAAGAAGTCAAACATTAGATAGAGGAAACCAACACCAGATAAACAATGTTGAGCTATAGCCAGAGATACCTAAAGAAGACAAGAAACTAGGACCAAGGGATATGACACAAGAAGAAAGAGGATATAAACCTATCTTATGAAAATATGTGAGAAGACACCATAGACTATATCAAACCATTGGAGAAAAATATTCAAGATTCTTGACGAGAAACAAGTTGAAGAAGACTACGTGTGTACTATGTGAGTTTGACACTAGATGAGTTAAATATTTTTTTGAGAATGAAGATTTAATTAAAGAAATGAATGAGGATATTCATAAAATATAGAAGAAAAAGACATTGATATTAGTACCAAGGCCAAACAAAAAAAATGTGATTGGAAAAAACATGGGTATTTAGTAATAAGATGAGTGAGAAAAGTTAAGTCATAAGGAATAATAAAAGACTAGTTTGTAAGGGATATGCACACAAGGAAGGAATTGACTACGAAGAGATATCTTTCCCAATTTCAAGGTTGGAAAGAGTAAAAAGTTTACTTGTATATGTTTCTTACAAAGGATTTAAGGTATATCAAATAGATATGAAATGTGCATTTTTGAATCGAATCTTTGAAGAAGAAGTCTACATTGAATAACCTGAAGGATCTCTTGATCCTAGCAAGAGGAATTTGGTATTCAAGTCATACAAATGATTATATGGTTTGAAACAAGCCCATAGAGAATGGTATGAAAGGTTACACACTTATATGGGCAAAATTAGTTTTGCCAGAACTAATGAAAATAGCAATCTATACATAAAAATTATATATTTGAGAGTAAGATATTTATAGTTGAAATATTTGTTGAAGATATATCATGTTTGGAGGCCATTATATTCTATTAGAATCATCTGCTAATGGGTCAAAGAAAAAATTTGAGATGTCAATGTTTGGAGAGATTAAACAATTTTTTGGTTTGCAAGTTTTATCAAATTGAATACTTTTTGGAATGGAGGATTCAATAGCAGTTGGAACACCTATGGTGATTGGTCATAAAATTTCAATGAATGATGATTTTACTAAAGTAAATCATGTATTGTATAGGTCAATGATTGAAAAATTGATATATGTTGTTCATTGTAGACCACATATTACATTAGATGTTGGTATTGTTGCAAGATTTTTTGTTAATAATAAGGTGAATCACATGATGGTTGTAAAAATGTTGCTAAGGTATCTAAATAGAACATAAGACTATGGATTATGGTACAAAAAGAATGAAAATTTTGAGCTAAAACTATACATAGATATTTATTGTGCTAGAAACATTGATGAAAGAAATATTACATGTAGAGGCACTTTCTTTTAAAGAAATAAATTGATTCTAGGCACAAGAAGAAGCAAAATTGTATTTCTCAATCCACATCAGAGGCTGAGTATATTATTGCAGCAGTTTATTGTTTGAATGTTTTGTTCATCAAGCATTTGTTGAAAGGTATAAAGGAGGATTTTTGGATCCTATAGTCCTATAGTGTGATAAAAAAAGTTCTATAAACACATCTAAGAATATTTTGAAGTACACAAAGACTAAGCATATTTCAATCAAGTATCATTACTTGAGAAAAATACATAAAGAAAAAGAAGTCAAACTAGAATATGTGAACAAAAAGGAACATATAGCTATTATATTCACTAAATTATTACCTAAATTCTTTTTTTTTTAGTATCTAGGAGGTAAGTCTTGACATTATAGTCAAGTTTATTTATTAGTGACACACACACTTGACCAAATGGTTAGCATCTACCAAACTTATCTAGAAATTTACAGTGTTAACCAAGTAATTCAAACTCTATCAAGTTCTATAGTTGCTACTTATTTTTAGAAATAGTATTCAATTCACACTAAGTAGTATCTACCACATTGGTGATTATTAGTGTAAATTGAGATTCATAGTGTTTAGTGAGTTTCTTAGTTCAAATCGAGTTCTCTAGTATGTACCAATTTTTTAACAATAGTGATGTGAATCTAGTGTTGACTAAGCTAGGATGTGTCAACCAAGTGATTCAATTTATACCGAGCTCCTAGTAATAGTATTGACCTAGCTATGCAATGTCAACCAAGTGATTCAGTTTATATGTCAAGTTTAACAGTATTAACCATGTCACCAATGCAAACTAAGTTCAGACTACTTGGAAGTGATTAGTATGAACCAAGATTCTATGTCTACTAAGTGCATGATGATCCCAAGTATTGATAGTGGTTGTCAAGTAATAGAATCTGATTGAGTTTGTCTTTAGAACTCAAGTACTAGTAGTTGGGCCGACTTTGTGTATTTTAGTGAAACTTGTATTGTAGTTGACTTTAGTGAATTGTAATTTGGATTGGTATATATGTAATATATTGTATCACATCAAAATAAGTATGGTATGAGTATAAAAATAAAGTAAGAGCAGAAGTGTGAAGTAAGAAGGCTATATGCAGTATAAGGAGCAACAAAGATTTACCTATCACAACAAGGTGATCATTACACTACAAAGGAATATCATATAGAAAATCAGAGTTGTAGATAAGAGATCGATCATTGGTTCATCCTAATAGTTGGTAAAAGCATAAACCTACATCACCCTTTTACAAAGGAAAAGGCTAACAAAAGTATAATTGTTCACCTTCAATGACATAAAACTAGTATTATTATTTAGAATTTGAAAATGAAGTGAACAAATGAAATGTGTAGAAATGGATGAAGTTGAGGATTATAATTTTTAATAATTATTTGGAAAAATAAATTACATATTTTCCTATTTTTTAAAGATAACTTTTAGTTGCTAAAAAATGCTGGAAATTAGGGGTCTAGTTTCCACCATAAAACTACACGGAATGATCTCAAATTATGTTATAGATAACATATGTGGCTAGAACAATCAAAAATAAAAAATTTCTTTAGATCCATATTTTCTCTTTTGTAATGATTCAAATCTCAACTTATTCAAATTGATAGTTTTCATCTCCCACTATATTTTTCAAAATAAATCAATTCCAACCAAAACAAAAATTATAGATTCTGGAAGAGGACTCTCTCCTCTAGAGCATCATCTAATTTTTAAATTTTTTTAAAGTGACTTTATATTTTTTTCTTTCTCAAAAATGACATCTTCTCAAGTGTTAAAATATTTATTGTAGAATTTTTTAATTATAATATACTATACCTAATTAAAATTCTATAAACTCTATATGAGAATATTAGAGTTTGAGCTCTATAAAATGGTGGTTATATGTTATTAAAAAATTATCATAACAAATACTAATAGTTATTGAAATGTTAGTTTTATAAAATAATTGTATTTCTTTAGTAATTGGATACTAACTAGTAGAAAACAACCATTTAATACACATTTCCAATTGGAAAAGTGTGAGACCATATATAACTTAGCTATAATAAATTTATCAAGATCATAATTTTGAACAAAATATATTTTTAGATAGAAATACACATATTTATTCACTCTGATAAGTCAGCCTGAAAGGTGACACAACTTTTTACTTTTACCCAGGTGGAATAGAGAAATCCTTTCACAAGGTAGACTTAATGGTCTTTTGTAAATCTCTTTACCAAGTGCATACTACGTTGTATGTTTTGTAAACCCTTTTACAAGGTGGACCTAGCAATCCTTATTGCTCCTAACAAGGATGATAATCAAAAGTGATCATTGTAAGCACTAACATGCCAACTTTATACTACAATATTAAAGCTTCTAGGTATTATCCCCACCCTAGTTTTACTTTCTATTTGGAAGGTATCTAGGTCACCATATTATGTGTCAAAGTGTTTTGAATATTTCAATACTTTTAGTTTTTCATGCATGGAATTAGATTAGAGTACATATGATAGATTTATTGATAAAATAAGAATAAGTTTTATTGGTTCTAGATTCACCCCTCCCTTCTTAGTAACCTAGCCTATCTTATATTTCTAACAATTGGTGTCAAAGCAAAAGTGGAGGGGGAAGATCAACTTTTCAAATTTCAAATTATGCTTCAGGCGAGATTCCACTAGTTGGCTAGGATTAGAATAATGGCCTAGGCCATGGTTTGAAGGGAGGGGATAAAGATTGTTAGGGGAATATAGAGATCAAAGAATCAAAATAGAAAGGAGATGGAGACCCACGTGATCCTTTCAAGGATCCAGGTAAGTGTCCTTCAGTGTCCAAGGTAGGAGTTCTTGGGGCACAGACTACCAAATGGTCTTCTCTGTTTGGAGTCAAACCATCTAGTAAGTCTTCTTTTCTAGCTATTATAGTGGTCCCTGGGTCTAAAAAAGGAACTTTTGAAATTGCTATTCTAGACAAGCTTATTGACTACAACATTTCTTCTATGGCTTCTACCCTAGTGGGTATGTTCATTGGGAAAAGGTCAAATATAAACATTGTAAGATCTTTCATGAAGAAGAAATGGAACCTAAAATTTCAACTCACAATCATTATGATAGCTAAAGGATTTATTTCTTTCAACTTTTCCTATAATGATGACCTCTCAAACATCCTATGTGAGGGGCATTGGGTTATTGGCCAGTTGACATTGGTTTTCTAGAAGTGGACATCAAAGCTGGACCTGAATGATTATGTTTTTGTTAAAGCTTCAGTTTGGGTAAGAGTTCTAGCACTAATACATTTGGTACCAAATTGTAATGGCAGTGTCATTGCAGTTTTTCCATCACAACCTTGTCGTTGTCACAATTGCGATGACGACAAGGTTGTGACAAAAAAATTGCAACGGAGACGATGACAAGGTTGTGACAGAAAAACTGCAACGGCATTTCTGTTGCAATTTGGTACCAAATGTATTAGCATAGAGATTCCTCTAGAATTCTAGGATGAGGATGTTTTCATGGGAGTTGCTAGCTCCTTTGGAGAGCTCTTCTCTCTATAGACCTAATAATAACATCACAAAGAAGACTAATCTACACTCGTATTTGTATTAGAGTTGGGAAGGGGGTTGATATGTTAGAGGTAGTGAGCTTCCATTCCAAACTTGGAACTCATGTTAAGAAGATGGTCTATGAGAGTGTTCCTTTTGCCTACTTTTATTGTTTGAAAATGGGCCATAAGGCAAAATAATGCTTGAATTCTAAGGAAGAAAAGAATAGGAAAAATACTACCCCAAGCCCAAAACTCAATAGGATTGCAAAAGTATTTGGAAACAAAAGACCAAGAAGGGACTTGATACTAGTTGTCCTAATAATCAGGTGGTGGTTGCGGAAATCCTTGTAAAAGAAGTGAATATTTTGGCTCTAGCTGATCCCTAGATCAAATATGTTGAAGGAGGACCAATTAGTAGAGGAAATGGGCTCAATAAAGAGAGCATCCTACCACCTATTCAAGAAGAAAGTGGTCATTAGGATACCTCCCTTGAAGGATATAGTTGAGATTCTTCTCTGAAGGGGATGGGGAAGGAGTCAAGAATGAAAAATGAAGAGGAGATTGATGTATCAATTGTGCCAAAAAATCAAGGGCCTTAGGGAGACAAGGAGGTCCTCTCCTCACCCTCTAGGGACCTTTTAGCTTCCCCCAGTTTTGGAACTAGGATACTAGAACTGGTCAGAAACACTTCCCCTAGATAAATTTATAGAATGGAGGCTTGGCTTGATAATTTCTCAAATGAAAACAAGGGGACTTGGACCCTAGTCCAAAGGAAGAATAGTAAAGATCCTTCCCTAGTATCACCAGCAGCAACTAGTAGTAGAGAAAAAGCTGATGTTGGAGCTAAAACTAAGACATCAAGCAGAAATAGTTTAAGCCAATCCATTCAGGAGGAGGCTAGAAGGAATTTGGCTCATGGGAGCCAAAGGACCATCAAGGAAGTATTCTCTATTAAAAAGAAATGAAGATAATATCCATGAATATAAGGAGGATAAACATAGGCCACAAATAGGAGTTTGTAAGGAATATGATTAGAGACCACAGACCTGATTTTATGTTCATCCAAGACAGAAAAATAAAGAAAGATCTAGTGGGTAAGATTTATTTTACTAATACCATGGATGGAGAGGCCACCAATGCAAAGGGTGTGTCTAGGGGTCTTCTCACACTCTTCAACAACAAAAATTTCCTAGTCACCACCATTCAAAATGATGGTAACACCTTATTATGTAAAGTCCTACACATTTATAGTAAAGACACCTAGTTTCTTTTGAATGTGTATGCTCTAAAATATAAGCCAGAGAGGAAGGCTTATTGGGCCAAGATTTGTTCTCCCACTTAGTATTTCAACCTTATTAAGGATATCATAATGGGAGACTTCAATACTCCCATTTCTGATGAGGAAAAAATGCAAGTTTGGCCCTTGACCTACATAGCAAGATGGATCTTTCTAATTTCATAAATAATTTGGTTCTCCTAGATGTTGATCTTTCTAGGAAAATTTTCACTTGGTCCAATAGGTATTTAGGGAGTGAATGTATCTAGGTCCACCTTGATTAGGTCCTCATTTCACCTGACTAGATGAACCTATTATCAAGAAAGCTCTCCCTTCTCCCCAAAGTTGGGTCTGATCATTCCCCTATCCCCCTTTCTTTATTCCCTCTCTCTATAAAATGAAACTTTCCTTTTCATTTTGAAAAGATGTGGATCTCCCGTGTGGACCTATTATCTAGGATCTCTTCTTGGTGGAACATCAACATGGAAGGGACTTCTACGTTTAGGGTTGCTAGGTAATTGAAAAAGTTAAACATAATATCAAAACTAGAATAAGTCAAATTATGGTCATATCTTCTAGGCCAAGAATAAGGTGTTTGATCAACATCGTTCAATTTAAGACATCATTTTAAAGGAAGGATACAACAAGCACACCAAGAACACAGAGATGAGAATTCTCTCTAATCTCCACAATATCATTAGTAGAGAAGATAACTTCTCAAAACAAAATCTAGAATTGAATGGCTCAAAGAGGGAGATCAAAATACCATTTTTTTCCACCTTTCCATGTTAAAGCACAAAAGAAACAACTAGATTTTAGCTATCCAAAAGGACCAATCACTTTTATCTGATGGTATTGATATTTTTGTTGAGGCTGTTAATTTCTTCTCTTCTCTCCTTTCCAGGGACTCCACTTTGTTTGTCGAGGATCAAAAGGAAATTGTTTGCTCCTTACCCCAGATGATTCAGCCTCACCATAATACTATGATGAGGGCTATTGCTAATAGTCTGGAAGTAAAGTAAGCTCTATTCTCTCTCCCTGCTGATCAAGCCTTAGGGCTAGATGGCTTTCCAAATTTCTTCTTTCAAATTTATTGGGAGGTGTTCAAGATCGATGTTTTCAAGGCAATACAAGAATTCTTTGGGGCTAGGAATTTACTAAAAGAGCTTAACTCAACCTTTCTAGTTCTTATCCTTTAAACCCCTGGCATAGATACTATGGACCAATTCAAGAACATTTGTCTCTACAATTTGATCTACAAGATCATCTCAAAAGTTTTGATGAATAGGATTATCAAGGTCCTTGCTTTGATCATTTCACCATAGTAGATGGGTTTCATTCCTAGCAAAGAGATCCTAGAATCTATAATGTTGGTTCATGAATTCATTCATTTTATAGAGGCTAGGAAGAGGGAGGATCTTCTCCTCAAGCTAGGTCTCTCTAAAGCCTATGACTAGGTGGACTAGTCCCTTAGAATAGTCCTCCAGGCCTTTGGTTTTGGCCACTAGGTATGCAAGCTTATATCCCAACTTGTTTCCACCTCTTTTCTATCTATCATTATTAATGGGGCTCCACTAGATTTCTTCAATCTATCAAAAGGCTTAAGGCAGGGCAATCCACTATCTCCCATCCTCTTCATCATCATCATAGAGTGTATTGGTAGACTAGTTCAGAGAAAAAGAAAGGAAGGGTCCTTGAGAGGAATCAAACCTTTGCAAAGGAATTTATCTTTCACTGACCAATAGTGTGTGGATGACATTATAATGGGAGGAGAAGCTTATGTTTTGGAGGCCAAATCAATGAAGAGCTTATTGGATATATATATCAAGGGAACTAAAAAAAAATTTAGTGGGGAATTTTTTTTTCTATTCTTTATCAATATCCCTAAAGACAGATAAAGGAAGATTGCAGGCATTCTTTATTGTAAGGTTGGAAGCCTACCTGCAAGCTATCTTGGACTCTTGTTGGGGACTAAGCCACTAGATTCTTTCTGGAAGAGGCTTATTGACAAGTTCAACAAGAAGCTAGTAGGCAAGAAAGGAACCACTCTTAGCCAAGCTAGAAAATGCCTTCTAGTGAAGGCAACCCTTCAGAACCTTCCCATGTATTCCATGAGTCCGTTTGGGATTCTGATCAAATATATTGAGATAATACAAAAAATCTAAAGATATATTTCTATTGTCTAGAGCAGAAGAACATAAAAGATACAATCTTGTGGCTTGGGATAATGTTTTCCTCCCCGAGTGTTATGGGGGGCTAGGAATTAGAAATCTTAGGCATCTCAATAGTTCCCTGCAAGCTTAGTAAGTTTGGAAAATATTTAATAGCATTACAGAATGGAGAGATGTTTTGGTGGATAAGTATATTAGGAGCCCTTCTCTAAGATATCTGCTCAATCAATCTGACATCCTAACTGGCACAACTATATGAAATAGGATCTTAAAGGCTAGAACCCTAGCTAATTCAATGGCCAAATGGAAAGTGGGAAATGAAGAGAACATCCTCTTGTGGAATGATAATTGGACGATTTAGGGCCATCTCATTAATAACCCCATCTATGATAACTAGGCCAAAACATGTATAAGGATGTTTGGAGTGGAAGTAAGTGACTATAGAATGGGCTAGAGATGGAATGATCTTAAGCTAATAATGGTGATGTTGAACTTTTTGATTTTGAACAATAACAAGGATGAATTGATATGGGAAGGAAATCTAAGTGGATCCTACTTGGTGGCATTAGGGTATAACTCCGTTTGGAATTTTAAGGATAAACCTCTTTGGGCTAAGGCTCGGCTACCTAGCCTTACCCTTAAAATTAACATTTTCTTCTGACTGGTGATTCAAGATAAAATTCTCACTTTGGACAACTTGGTAGAAAGAGGTCAGTATATCCCTAACAGATTTATCCTTTGCAAGCATCACTTGGAAGTAGTAAACCACATCTTTGTTCATTGCCCCTATTCCATAGAGGTCTAGGACTACCTCACCAAGAACTATGGTGTCAATTGGTGTAAGATATAGAATGTCCTACACTTATTCTACTAGTGGGATAGCATGTTCAAAGGTATGAATCTACATAGTGTAAGCACATGGACTTTTCCCCACTTCTAGTGGGGACTATGGAAAGAGAAACAATCATTTTTTTTAGAGATAGAGAGGTTCTTACTAATTTTCTTGTAGACAAAATCAATAGCAACCTGAGAGAAAATTTTATTATCAGGAAGGGTGGCAATCTTAATGAAGGGGGTAACCATAAGTATAGAGATAAGGACAAGAGAACAAAAAGGTAGGAGGTCAAGTTGAATCTCCCCCTTGAAGGTTGGCACAAAGACAACTTCGATAGAGTGGCCAAAGAAAATCTTGTTCCTATTGGATGTGGGGGTGTCATTAGAAATTTCCATGGTGTGGGCATTATTGTCCTCTCCCACCCCTTGGGAAATCAAACAAATCACTATGTTGAAGCCACTACTGGTCTCTACATTGCTAAATTGGTGCTAGAAGGGTGAGTCAAAAACCTATCGCTAGAGGGGGACTCAAATAATATCATTAGACTCATAAAAGGTGATCTCCAACCTACTTGGATCATAGCAAACATAGTGGAAGAAATTTGCACTACCCTTAGCAAATTTTATAGTGTACATGTTAACCATGAGTATAGGGAATCCAACTCGGTGGTTGACTGGTTTTCTAATGAGGTAGTTAGGAATGAGATGGTGAGGATATGGACCACCATAGGGAATATTTTGTTACCTATGAAAGGTCTAATTGATCAAGAGAGGATCCAAGGAGGTATGGGAAAAATCACCAATTAATTATGGAAACTAATGCAAAAATATGTGCAAAGAAATATATTTATTGAAAGTATAGGGTGTGAACTGGTAGATTACACATTTGGTGTCTAATCACAATGCTTTATGGGTTTCTTGTTTTATTTTCCAATTTTTTTGGAATTGAAAGAAAAGGAAGTCTTGGATAGAGTATATATAGGAACACCACAGACACAAAAAGAGCTATGTTTATGTGACAGACAACCACCGAGCGAATTGAGATGGTGGGAGAAAGGAGTAGAAGGGAACCAATTGGAGAGGTGGAGAAGTGGAAATAGAGAACCAAGGTCTAAGAGAAACTTACCAAGGGAGGCATTGCTAACTACATTGCCAAGCTTCATGGGTATGACTCAGCAGTTACTAATCTCATGGTTAATTCTTGGAAGGATGATAGGGTTAAGATTGATGGGGTTTTGTATCATGTTGATGTGGGGGTCATAGCCCATGTTATTAAAATCCCTATCAAGGGTTTGAAATTCTTTAGAGACAAAAAAGTATTTGTGAATGTGGTGAAGGATTTTGCCAAGAACATAGAAGAGAAGGAGCTAGTGAAAATAGAGACTTACTATGAGATGAAATCAATCAAGGAGCTCTAGAGATATGTGTTGCAAGCTATTATTGAGTTTATTTCTCTGGATACAACGTTTGATAGGGTTAGAACTCACCACTTTCTTTTTCTTAACCACTTTTATTATGATGCTAAGGTCTCTTTTCCTTTTTACATTTATTCTTCTATGAATAAGAATATTTCTGGGTATAAGGAAAAACCTATTGCTAACCCTACCTTACATGAGGGTTTACTTCTTCTTCTTTTTTATTATTTTAAAGCCCAGTCCAAGAGTAAGCCCCTGCATCATACTGTGGTTCCTTCTAAGGAGATAGGAAGCTCCAATATCTCCCCAGACACAGAGGGACACCTGAGCTTAAGTTTGGAGGAGGAGGAGGATTGTCCATCTTTGGGGAAGAAGGGTAAGGGGAGAGACAATGGAGCTCCCTCTCCTTGTAATGCTCCTTGTAGGAAAATTCATAGAGGCCATATGCCCAAAATTTCTAGTCAAGTGGAAGATGAATATAATGAGGAAGGAGAATACATGGACATGGAGGAGGAGACCAAGGGTGTGGATGTTGAGACTAGAGAGGGGTCAGTGGGTAACCCCAAAAATAAGTAGAGGAAGAGCACAGAGGAGGATATGCCATTGGAGGGACAAAATGATATGGGATAGGAGCTCTCTATTCCCCCTCCCCCTCCCAAGCCCCTACATAAGCAAGAAAATGAGAAAATGGAGGAGGGCAACACTAGTGATATGGTTGAAATCAAAAATAGGTGTATGGATTGGAAGAAATTCAATGCTAGAACCTCTAAAATGGGGATTTTAACAGAAGCTATGAACACCCAAATTGTTGAAGAGAAAGCGAGGAAAATCTAATTGGAATAACTCATTGAACCAACAATGGTGGCCATTACTTACAATGTGAGGGAGGTGGGTATGAACTTGCTCAACAATAAAAAAAAAAACATAATTGACAACTTTCAATCTATAAAATGGTTTTTTCATGAGTTGGAGGAAGTAAAAGAAATATAGGGACAGATGGACAACCAGGTGAAGAAGAATGAGAAAAGGAACTGGACTGACCTAGGGGACCGAATTAAGATGGTTGAAGAAAGGATGAAAAATATGGAGAACTTCAACTACAACATGGCCAACTAGATGCTCAGTATTCTTAAATCTTTCAATGATAACATTGTCAGTCTGAGTGGCAAGTAGAAAGCTAGGGGGTTTGTTTCGGAGAAGGATGGGAAGGATAATGATGATGATAGGATTGAAGAGGACACCATAATGGACATAATTCAAAGCCACTTAAATCAAAGCTATGAAAAGGACTAGGAACTCTTTGTGAAGGAGTTTTCAAGAGCCAATGGTATGGCAGAGACCATCCAGGACCATGAGAAGGGTGAGGGAGTAAGAAAATAATATACAAGTATTTCCTTTGGCTTTTTTGTCTCTATAGGTTTTTTTTTTCTTTTTTGCTTTCTTCCTATCCTCTATTTTAGCCTTTGTAATGGTCATTGTTCTATTACTGGGCATTTTTTTGTTAACTTTCTGCCCTTTTTATGTAAGAAGTTTTGGGTTTTAGGTAATTGGCATAAGATCTTTTTGGTTCTCAAAGAAGAAGTTTAACAGCTTGAGCAAAGATCAAAGGTAATGGAGGTAGTTAGTCTTGATAAGTCTATTGAAAATAAAAAGTTTTATTTGGAACTGGCTATTGGGCAACTTAAGAAAGAAAAGGAGAAACTCTCTCAATTCTTGAAAAGAAGAAAAGATCTTGTAGTATAGATGAATGAGAAACTCTTCACTGAAGAAAGAATTGAACATATCTATTCAAAAAGTAATTCAAAAGAATCTAATGTGGAAATTAGAGAACTATTAGAAAAGAATGGTAACCTTCAAGAAGAAGTTAGAAATTTGAAAAGAGAACAAGAAATTTAGTTAGTAAGATTGTATGAAGTCATAGAAGAAAAAGATAAGGCAAAAAGAGATATAAGGAAAGAACAATGAAATTCAACATCTATCCCTTCAACAGGAAAACTTCATTAATCATCTTACTAATGGAAATGAAGAAATCATGAATCCAAGATCAAAGAATTAAAGATTTCAAAATGATCTAAACACTAAAAAGTAGAACAATGAGAAGATGAAATCTCAAGTAGACATGAATGAGTTGAATGAAAAAAATCAATACAAATAGAAAGGCAAGGAAGGAATTGGATATACAAAAGAAGGTGAATCATCCAATCAAGGAGCTCAAAAGAATCAAAGGCCTACTTGCAACCATTTTTCTAAGTTAGGTCATACACCAAAAAAATGTTGGGGTAATTGTAAATCTAAATTCAATGAAAAATGTTACAATTGCAATAAGGATGGTCATAGAGCTAATGAATGCAAGATAAACCAAAATTTGAAGAAAAATGTGACAAATGCAAGAAACATGGGCACAAATATTTGAATGCAAAACGAAGATATTGAACATTGTGAAAGCTGTATTTGGTTGGGATGACAACACATGGTGCAGATGTCACTACTATGGAGAATTTGGACACATTGGAGCAAACTATGTGGAACATCACATGAGGATAATACACACCATTAGAAGATATTTTATTTGTATATAACTTGGATAGCTTTCCAAGAACTATATGAAAAATGGAAGAATTGAAAAGGAAAAGAAAGCCAAGGCTAACAACATCAGAAAGGAGATGAGACAAAAATGGATTCCAACATTTTCTAGGAATGCAAGTCCAAGCCATAAAACACATGACACTCAAGAATTGGGCAAACCAACCATTTCTACTTGATCTCTCATAGGGATAACTAGAACTAAGATTCTGAAGTAGATATCTCACATCAATTCCAGTGAGCTAGAGGGAAATATCCATATCAGCATTAAAGATGAAAGAGGGTCACCGAGTGTCTAAGGAAAATCAAGACTCCACAAATCTAGCTTGGGTTGCAAGACCCTACCTTGAATGGTTGGGATACACTAATTTGCTATGTGGGGACTGAGTTATGGTTGACTCTACTGAGCACTAAGATTGAATTGAGTGGAAGACAATCTATCACCAAGAAAATGACCATACCAACTATTTATGGCAATTGGAAAGTGAAATTTGTTAAAATGGAAGAAATTGAACTCATTTGTCACGATGAATTTTTGACAAGCCATTCGTGAAAAGAGATTTATGTGCTTCCAAGTGATCTATGCAATTTGATGTTGAATTTTTCCATGTTTTCAGAAACCCTACCAAGCATGGAAACCTCTAGTAGTAAAAACAAGAATGGATCAAAGATGCTAGTTTGAGGAAATGATTGGAAGATAGTAGACTTCAAATTAAGTTCGGCAATTTTAGAAATACTTGATCCAATCAGAGCTCAGTCATAGATTCCACCAAAGGTACTACTGGCTAATGATATTCACTCACATTTTTATTGTTCAATTCAAGACATTGGAACCCCAGAGATAGATGAAACTTTGAAAAAGTTATGTTTGAATTATTCATTGAAACTCAAGAATCAACACTTTGAGACCAAGGGTTTAACCCAAATTCCACATATGACCTAAGACTAAAATGGATAAGGTTCATCCTTATCCATGTATACAATAGGTAGCTATGGTTAGATTGAGTTATTCCAATAATGAAGAAAAAGATTCATTGAATCATAGGGTTCCAATGAACAAGGCAAAGACTACCAAAACACTACGTTAGGTAGAACTGGAAAGAAAAACTCTTGCTAAATGGGATGGAAGAGGTATGAAGATTAGCTCTATAACTAACATGGAGTTGAGATTTTGAATCCATGTGATAGCACATAAAATACATAGCTCTAGTCATCTCAAAAACATATCATGTGAAGTAGTTGATCTAGTTGTTAAGGTGGTGAAGGAAAACATTTCCTTCGACCTTGTTGAGCTTATGCTAAACCAATTCAAATAAAACATGGAGAGCATCAGGACTTTGAAGAATAACCTATGTAAGTTTAATTCACACTTAATCTAATTAATCTTCTTTCTGCAAAATATTTTCCCCTCAAAAGGTTCAGTCATATCAAGAAAAGATTTACCAATATTATATCAAATTAATGACTATATATAGAAGAGATGCATGAGAATTTTGTCAGTATCATGGACAAATATGTTGATTCATCCAAGGAAAAGATGAATAGTAGTTTTAGAATTTCCAAGAAACTTGTAGAAGATTACCTGGATGATGTTTGTTATATGGTAGACTATGACAAGGTATACATTCAAGCAGTCAAAGCTAGAGTAGTGCAGGTTAAACCTCTATGCTATGAGGTTAACATTGATGACACCAAGAACATCATTTATGCAATATTGAATGAACTTATGGATCCCAAGGCTACATATTTTGGTACTTATGATGAAGCCAAAGAAAAAATAGAACTTGAATTAAAAGCTTCCTCAAGTAGTCAACAAAGGAAAGAAGAGGATAGAAAAACTGAGGCAAGCTAGATCTACTATGCTATTGACAGAAGGAAAACAAGATGATGCAAAAGAAACTAAATTAGAAGAAGATCCAATCAAGAAGAAATGTAAGGTTATCATAACCAGACCTACCAAGTCATCTACTATAGTCTTCACTAGAAGAACATCTAGAAAGAAATTGAAATTAGGTGAAGAAGCAAAGGATGTTATTTTCAATAGGTCTCCACCTACATTTCAAGAGAAAATAAAATAAATTGATGTAGGATCCAGCATGGAAAACTTAAAATCACTGAGATATGAGTCCATGAATATAGAAGAGAAGAAGCAAGTAGAAAACATGATTATGTCCAAGTTAGGTAAATAGAAATATTCACCTATTCAACTTATGCAACCAAATTTCCAATGAACTAAAGGAAAGACTCAAACCTAGATGGGAACATGCTAAAAAGACTGCAAAGGATGGATTTGAATAGAGTTTGAGGTAGCTCATGCCAAGTCTTAATTATAAAGAAGTGAAAGAATCCATCAAGAGGAATGAAGAAAGAATTATTCTAAAATTCAACACTTGGTTGATATTGGGGAATGACATTGAACATGTGGTGAAGTATCTACTACTACATGGAAAAATATCTACAATCTTCATCAAAATAGTGATTTTTTTGTTCGTATGAGTGATAAAGATGGTGATGAAGATGACAAAAAGGAAAAGGAAAATAATGATAAGGAAGATATAGAAATAGATGATGTTAATCAAGATGATGAGAAGGAAGAATAGGAAGCTACCAAGGAGAATATCCCTAAGATTTAGAGTATTGAGGAAACCAACCTTGAGAAGATTGTAGTAGTAGTTATGGACTCATTTCCTCACTCTCCAAGCAAAGCTTCCAAGCCATCAAGCTTAGAGAAAGTGTCTACTGAGTTGGTTGTGGAAACCTCTACAATTACATGTACCCAACCAATCTTTGCACCTATTTAGCCAAGTACTACATTGACTAAAGTAATCAACACTTCATCCACTAAGTAGTTGGTGCTTCCTCCATCATCAATTTTGGCTACACAACTAGGTATTTTTGTACTATTAGTGCAATATCTACTTTTTAAGCTAGCTTTTCTATTTCTACTATTGTTACAATCCCTAGTGTACATATAGTTAGTACAAAGATAGTTGAGAGCAAGCCCCAATAGAGTACCAAAGTTTCTAGCAAGGGCATTGATCTTGATGAGTATATAGTTATCCCAAATTGGGATATTTCTACTTTTAATAATGACCAAATTTACATAGTATGTGAGATATTACAAAAGAAAGCTAAGCAATAGAGGCTTAAAGAGGAGAAAAATATAGAAAACCAAGTTCTAGAAGGTCAAAAGAACACACTTGCAGATGCACTTAGTACAAAGGCTGATACTACTCAACCTATTTTGGTTCAATTAGTAGAATTTGATCATAAATTTAGTGAAATTTGAATGGGCAAGAAAAGTTGTTGGAAAGAGCAAAGAAGCAATTTGAAAATAGAGCTTTGGAGCTAGTTGCACAAAAAATTGCAATATATCAAGTAGACTTGTCTACTATCCTTAGCTCATTGGAAACCTCTATCAATAATGTTACTTCATTATTTAGTAAGTTATGTGATGCATCTATCTTTACCTAGATAATCAAAGATAAACTATCTATGATAGATGAATATTTGAAAATCAACAATTCATCTACAATGTAGTTAGTGCTTCCTCCATCATCAGTTTTGGCTGCACAAGAACTAGGTATTTTTGTACTATTAGTGCAATATCTACTTTTTTTGTTAGCCCTTCTATTTTTACTATTGTTACAATCCCTAGTGTATATATAGTTAGTACAAAGATAGTTGAGGGCAAGCCCCAACTAAGTACCAATATTTTTAGCAAGGGCATTGATCTTGATGAGTACATAGTTATCCCAAATTGGGATATTTCTACTTTTAATCCTTACCAAATGTACATATTACATGAGATATTGCGAAAGAAGGCTAAGTAATAGAGGCTTACAGAGGAGAAAAACAAAAAAAACCAAGTTCTAGAAGGTGAAAAGAACACACTTGTAGATGCACTTAGTACAAAGGTTGATACTAAACCTATTTTTGGTTTAGTTAGTAGAATTTGTTCATAAATTTCATGAAGATTTGAATGGGCAAGAAAATTTCTTGCAAAGAGCAAAGAAGCAATTTGAAAATAGAGTATTGGAGCTAGTTGCACAAAAAATTGTAATATATCAAGTAAACTTGTCTACTATCCTTAGCTCATTGGAAACCTCTGTCAATAATGTTACTTCATTATTTAGTAAGTTATGTGATCCATCTATCTTCACCCAAAAAATCAAAGATAAACTATCTATGATACATGAATATTTGAAGGTAGGTGCACACTAGTTGTCACTTGACCCAAGGTATAGTTCTTCTCATTATTGAAAGATAAGATTTCTGACTAATATGCATGCAAAATTATTAAGGGAAGAAGCTAGGATTAGGCCACACTTGTAGACATTCAAGGCATGATTCTTCCAAACATGGATGCATTGCAAAAACTTGTTGGACATGCCAAAACTCTGATACATGACAAGAACTTCTCCATAGCTAATCACATGATGGAGCTATCTATAGAAGTGTAGATTACGCTTCATGCAAGCAAGGTGTTACAAGAAAATTGGGACAAGACAATGTCATTGATTTTGAAGGTACATTCTAACTTCTTGTCATGCTTTGGCATCACCATGTAGCATTTATGTCAGAAAGGGGAAGAATATGTGAAGACACAATAAAGGAGGAGAAGATGAGAAGAGAAGATGTTGTTGGATACAATTAATTAATTGTGTGTCTTCTTTGATGTTACAAAAATATCATATCAGTTGACAGTCAATGCATGTTGAGCTCACTTGGTTAGTGAAGATAGTTTTACTCACCTATTGAGTGTTCCTAAGTTTACTTTGTGTAGAAATTAGTTTCTACCAAGCTCACTCGAGCATCAAAGGAAGTTAAGAAAAAAAGAGTGTTAACTGATCTCACTCGGTTAACAAAGGGAAAGTTGAGTAGAGTCAGTGTTAACTAAGTTAACTTGGTTTCCAAAAAAATTTTATAAGTTCGTAGTGTTAATCAAGCTTCTGTTGGTTAACATAGGAAATCACTTTAGAATAAGTTTTTACTGAGCTAGGTTGGCTACAAAAGGATTTTCTTATTTTGGCATGTAAAGCTTAATTATTTTACCTATTGATTCTATCTAATTAAGGTGATGAATATCAATTGGTTATTCTAATTTTTATATGAGTTTACTTGACAATTTGAAAGGTATAAGTAATAGGTCAAGTTGTGATTTCAAAGTGTGTGTTTGAATAAGTTGAAAGAGATAAGAAGAGGAAGTGAACTTGAATGATAAGCAGATATCCTTGTGGAGTAGAAAAGTATTATTCGGTCAGGAAGGATCAAGTATGAACCATAGTAGAGATCTGTAATCAGCAATTTAGTTGCATCACAATCAGGTCATTTCATTGTTACTTTCTAACCATTGTAGTAGTGAACTAAAATCTCTTAATAGAGTTCATTCAACAACCATTTGTAAATCCTCTAATAAGGTGGCAATTCTATTGAATTATTTTAAGACCTTTTACAAGGCCACTCGTAACATGGTGATTAAAACCTTTAATAGGGTCACACCTAACGATGTTTTTTGTAACCTTTAACATGGTTGGATTCTAATAGGGCTCACTTGAAAAGAGTGAAAAATAGTAACTAGTTACTTTGGTGGTTTTTTCCGAAATTGGGTTTCCACATTAAATCTTGGTGTCTCATGTGTTCATGTTATTTCTCTCATGCATGAAAGTTATTACTAATAACATCTTAGGATTCACTAAAGTAAATCACACTCTATATTTATCGAGTTACAACAATTTATGTATGTTTAATCAGTATCAGCAGTAATAAGTTTTATTAGTCTAAAGCTTATAGTTGACATCTAAGGGATTTGGGATTTATTTTATAGTTAATTGATTCAACCCCCCCACCCCCACACCACCCCCCCTAAGTTACTCCTCTTTATTCCAATAATTGGTATTAGAGCTATTAGTGCTTGTAGAGAAGGTTTCAAGGACCTAAGCTAAATATTAGTATGTCTTAAAGGAGAGAGATTCAAAAGTTGAACAAAGAGAACTTTGAAGCATGGCAACGACTTGTGAGGCTTGATTTGGCTATGATCATTGATTTAGGATGCAAATATCTTGATGAAGAATATAAAACTCCCACTGGAACATTATCAGTTGATGATATTGCTAAGAAGAAGGGCCATAACATCATGATGATTGACACTGTATTTTCTCTTAGTTATGTTGAATTTGATGAGGTCAAAGACTGTAAAACTACTTTTGATATGTGGAACAAGCTGAAAGAAATATATGGAGGAGATGACAATGTAAAAAGAGCCAAATTAGAAAGCCTTAGAGGACAATTTGATCAAATGAGGATGAGAGAAGATGAAAATGTTGCAAAATATGTAAAAAGAATCAAGGCCAGTGCTAGTGCAATCAGAGCATCTTGAGGAGAAATCAAAGAGGAAACTCTTGTAAGAAAAGTTTTGAGAACTTTGCTTCCCATCTATGCAATTAGAGTCTCTTCTATTCAAGAAAAGTGATGTGATCCAAATAACAAGATAGGTTTGGATGCCCTAGTAGGAAGACTAACACCTTTTGAACTTGACAACTTTGAGAACTATGTTCCCGCTTCCAAGAATATTGAGTATGCATTTGAAACTAAAATCTCACTCAAAGAGAAGGAAAAAAAAAAAAGATAATCAATCAAAAACTGAGAAAGACACTAAAGAAAGTTCTAATAGTGATCTTGAAATTGTTGAAGCCCTACTTGCATAGAAATGTTTCAGAAGTAGAGGAAACTACAAAGGCAAAATCCCTCTAATCTATTTTCTTGTGAAGAAATTGATCATATTGATGCTAGGTGTCCAAACAAAGAAGGCAAGGAAGAGAAGAAAATCCACAAGTACAAAGGCAAGAAGGAATTCAAAGGTCACAAATCCTACAAAGACAAAGGTAAGAAAACTTATTTTATGGCTAAAGATTATAATAATAGTGAAGTTGAAATAGCATATATTGCTATAAAAGATGAATTTGATGATGAAGGAGGTAAGATGGAACTTGTCTCTCATGTTAGCAAAAATAACACATGGATAATAGATAGTGGATGTTCTCACCATATGACTGGAGACAAAACTAAGTTTGAACATTTTGAACACTATGATGGAGGTAGTGTAAGGTTTGGAAACAATGAACCTTGTTGCATAAAAGGGAAAGGCGAAATCTCATTAACCAATAAACTTGTGTGTGACATTTCTTATTGGGTTGAAAGACTAAAAAATAATTTACTAAGTGTCACACAACTAAACAACATTGGTTTCAAGGTAGAATTAAGGAATGGTAAGGCAAGATTGTTGGATAACGAAGGAAATCTAATTGATCGGGTAGGCAAATAAAAGGTAACCTATTTTATCTTGATCTTGGTGATTGTTCATGTTTTATTGCTCCAGTAGAAGAAAGATGGCAATGGTACAGAAGGTTATGTCATGTAATCTTTGATAAAATGGTCAAGATTAGCAAACTCAGAAGAGTAAGAGGTCTTCCTAGTTTCAAGAAACCTAATGTTAGATTATGCAAGAATTTCCAAATTGGTAAAATGGGAAAGATTAGTTTTAAAAGAAAAATCTATTAGTCAGAAGATGTCTTGGAAATTGTGTATACTAATTTATGTAGACCCATTGAATTAGAAACTTATAGTGGAGAAAAGTTTTCATTCTTTTTGTTGATGATTATTCTAGAATGATGGCTATTATGTATTTGAAAGAAAAATCAAAGGCTTTTGAGAAATTCAAATGGTATCTGGCTAGAGTAGAAAAAGAAACTAAAAAAAAATTAAAATGCTTAAGATTAGATAGAGGTGGTGAATTCATCTCAAATCAATTCAACAATTTTTGCATTGAAAGAGGAATCAAAAGACAAGTATCAACCCTTGGTACTCCTGAGTAGAATGAAATAGCTAAAAGAAGAAACAGATCCATCATGGATTGTGCAAGGACCCTAATGATTGAAAAGAATCTTGCTATCAAAAATTGGAAGGAAGATACCAGCACTGTAGTTCATACTTTGAACTAAGTTTAGTTGAAGAAGGACTAAAACAAAACACCTTATGAACTATGGTTTGGCTACAAACCCAATGTAAGTTACTTGAAAGAATTTGGCAACAAATGTTATATCTTGAAAGAATCTAGTAAAGGAAAATTTGATGTAGAAGGTGATAAGGTATATTTCTAGGATATTCCTATAGAAGTAAAGTATACAAATGTAATAATTTGTCTACTCACAAAATCATAGAAAGTGCACATGTGGTAATTGATGACTTTACAAAAAAGATTAAAGAAGAAAGAAAAAAGGAACCAGAAGATTGTAGAATATTTCTCAACTATGAACCTAATACATTACAAAACACATTTGTAAAAAAGAGACTTCATCTTCCAAGCTCTCCAAATCTCCATCAACTATGGAGTTTTAGGAAGTTCAAACCAAGTCATAGTGACCACACTCACATTTAGGGGCTACCGAGTTGGTGCATATCGAGTCTGAAGAACCTGAGCCACAAATAGAAGGACTTGAGCTAGAAGATGAAATTCACAATGAAGATAGGGAAATTCATTCAAAGTTCAAAGAACTTGTATTGGCTAAATATGTTAGAAAGTATCACGCACTTGATCAAATTATTGGAGAGAAATCTAATGGAACAATAACATGAAGAAAACTAAAAGGCACACATTTACTTGCTGAATTTGAACCTAGAATTGTTAAAGATGCATTAGAAAATGAAAGTTGGATTGAGGCTATGAATAAAGAAATATAATAGATAGATATGAATGAAGAAATATAATAGATAGAAAAGAATAAAACCTAGACTCTTGTACCTAGGCCCAAAGATAAAAATGTGATTGGTATAAAATTGGTATTTAGAAAAAAGATGAATGAAGATGGAAAAGTGTCAATAAATAGAGCAATATTGGTTTGTAAAGGCTATTCTCAAGAGAAGGTATTGATTGTGGTGAAATTTTTGCCCCTATTGCAAGACTGGAAGGTTTTAGGACTTTACTTGCTTATGCAGGTCAGAGAGGATTTAAAGTATATCAGATGGATGTTAAATCTAAATTGTTGAATGGAATTCTTGATGAGGAAGTCTACATTGAACAACCAAAAAGTTTTGCTGATCTAGACAAAAGGGACATGGTCTACAAATTAAAAAAGGCCCTAGATGGTCTCAAACAAGCTCCTAGAGCCTAGTGTGAAAGACTACATAACTATTTCATACAAATTGGTTTTCAAAGAACAAATGATAACAACAGCCTATACATCAAGGAAGGACTAGATAAGAAGATTTGGTTAGCATAAATATTTGTAGATGATACTCTTTCCATAGGAAATGATGACCTATGGAAAGCATTTTTAGAACAAATGAATAAAGAATTTTAAATGTCCATGTTTTGTGAAATAAAATTCTTTGTTGGATTGTAGATATAGTAGAACATAAATGCTATCTATATCACTCAATCTAAGTACATCAAAGAGATACTCAAGAATTTGGAATGGAAGATTCAAAACCAGTTGTAACCCCCATGCGTACTGGACTCAAGCTTACAAAAGGTGATGATTCCAAAGAAGTAGATCAGACTTTATATAGATCAATGATTGGGAAATTATAGTATGTGGTACACACAAGGCCTGATATTGCCTTAGCAGTTGGGATAGGAGCAAGATTCTTAGCTAAACTCAGAGAAAACTACATGATGGCAATAAAAAGAATCTTAAGATATCTAAAATGTACTAAAGAATATGGCTTATGGTACAAACTTGGAGGCAACCTTCATCTAAAAATATTTACTGATGCTGATTGGGCAAGAAATCTTGATGACAAAAAGAGCACGAGTGCTGGAGCATTCATTCTTGGTAAAGGGCCGGTATCTTAGACAAGCAAGAAGTAAAACTACACATCTCAATCCACAATAGAAGAAAAATATGAAGGAGCAACAGTGAATTGTTCTAACATTATTTGGTTCAAACAGTTGTTGGAAGGAATGAAGGCTGAAATCAAAGAGCCAATAGTGATGTATTGTGATAACACTATTGCAATCAACATATCAAAGAATCTAGTGATGCATTCCAAAACTAAGCACAGTGTTATAAAATATCACTTTGTAAGAGAATTGGTACAGGAAAAAGTAATTAGATTATAATATGTGCATACAAAAGAACAAATTGTAAATATATTCACCAAGCCATTACCTAAGGATGCATTTGGTATCTAAGAAGTAAGCTAGGGGTCATTTCCCTATCTGTAGCTCACTAAATAAAGTTTAATGATGCATCAATAGAAATGAAGTTGAAGATCAATTAGTTGACATAGTATTAATAATGATATATTGTAGATGAATTTGTACTCAAGGTACATTGCTACAAATTAGAATTGTCTTTGGCATGTGTTGTCAAAAAGGGAGATGTTTACTATCATATCTTTCTTAAATTTTGTTGAAGGAGGAGTTACGAAGTTACTTCAAATAGGGAGAAACTTTTTGATAGAAGGAGTCTTGTTCTCAAAATTTCATTGTGCTATGACATGTTGCATTGTCATCAATGCCAAAGAAGGAGATTGTTGGATAAAAGTGATTAATTGTGTATTGTCTTTGATGTTACACAAATGTCATTGTAGTTGACAATTAGTGCATGCCAAGCTCACTTGGTTAGTGAAGGCAGTTTTCCTATTCTACTGAGCATTCCTTAGTTTACTCTATGCAGAAGCTAGTTTCTTTTGATCTCACTCAGGCATGAAAGGAAGTTAAGTAGAAAAGAGTGTTAACTAAGCTCAATTGGTTAACAAAGGGAAAGTTGAGTAGAGTCAATGTTAACCGGGTTAACTCAATTACCAAAAGAAAATTTTTAAGTTCATAGTGTTAACCGAGCTTCTATTGGTTAACACAAGAAATCACTTCAAAATTAGTTTATACCATGCTAGGTCAACTACTAAAAGATTTCCTTATTTTGGCATATATAGCTTAATTGTTTTATCTATTGATTTTAGCCAATTGAGGTGATGAATATTGGTTATTCTGATTTGTATTTAGCTAACTTAATAATCTAAAAGGTATAATTAATAGGTCAAGTTGTGATTTCAAAGTATGTGGGATGCAAGTTGAATAAGTTGAAAGAGATAAGAAGAGGAAGTGAATTTGAAGGATAAGAAGATATCCTTATGGAGCATAAAAGTATTATTCGATCAGGAAGGATCAAGTATGAACCAAAGTAAAGATCTATAGTTAGCAATTTAGTTGCACCACAATTAGGTCATTTCATTATTACTTTCTAACCATTATAGCAATGAACTAAAATCTCTTAATAGAGTTGGTTTAATAGCCATTTGTAAATCCTCTAATAAGGTGGCAATTCTATTGAATTGTTTTAAGAACTTTTACAAGGCCACTCATAATAGGATGATTAAATCCTCTAACAAGGTCACACCTAATAGTGTGCTTTGTAACCCTTAATAGGGTTGGCTCCTAACAATGCTCACTTCAAAAGAGTGAAAATCAGTAACTAGTTACATTGGTAGTTTTTCCCAAATTGGGTTTCCATGTCACATCCTAGTGTCTCATTTGTTCATGTTATTTCTCTCATGCATGCAAGTAATTATTGATAACATCTTAAGATTCACTAAAGTAAATCACACTATGCATTTACCAAGTTACAACAATTTTTACGTGTTTACTGAGTATCAGTACTAACTAGTCTTATTAGTTTGAATTTTATAGTTGACATCTAAGTGATATGGGATTTATTTTAGTGTTAACTGATTTACCCCCCGACCCCTCAGTTACTTCTCTTATATTTCCAATAGATGTAATATAAGAGACATGAGATATATGTATATAACAAGTATGTATGATGTTTATATAGATATATACATATATACACATATACATATATATGTATGTATCTATACATATATATCTATATATCTATCTATCTATCTATATATATATATATATATATATGTAGTGGAACATCGTAATATTATACATATACATTTGCAAATGATGAGAAAACATCTCTTACAAAAGAAAATTTGAAAAATCTTAAAGAGTATGTTACTGAGTCGAAGACATGGGATAGAGATTAAAGATTATTTATGAACCTAAAATTTTTGAGAATACAATTTTGATTGATAAGTGTTTTTCTCACTAATGCCAGAGGGGAGATTGTTGACATTACAATCAAGTTTGTTTATTAGTGATACACACACTTAATCAAATGGTTAGTAGCTACAAAACTTATCTTACAATTTACAATGTTAATGAAGTAATTCAAGCTTTACTAACTTCTACATTTTCTACTGAGTTCCAAAAATAGTATAAAGTTCACACCGAGTAGTATCTACCAAGTTGGTGATTATTAGTTTAAATTGAGCTTCATAGTGTTTACTGAGCTTCTCAATGAAAATTGAGTTCTCTAGTATTCACTGAGTTCGTAGCATCAAAAATGTGAATCTAGTGTTGAAAAAGCCAAGATGTGTCAACCAAGTGATTTAGTTTATACCGAGCTAGCAGTAATAGTGTCGATTGAGCTATGTAATGTCAACCAAGTGATTCAGTTTATATGTTAGGTTTCACAGTATTCAATTAGTCACTAATATAGACTAATTTTAGACTACTTGGAAGTGAACTAGTATAAATTGAGATTATATTTGTACCTAGTGCTTGATGATGCTAAGCATTGACAATAGTTTCCAACTATTAGAAACTCACTGAGTTTGTCTTTTGAACCCGAGTGCCAACAGTTGGGTTGACTTTGTGTATTTTGGTAAAACTTGTATTCTAGTTGAATTTGATGAATTATCATTTTGATTGGTATATTTATATAATATATTGTATCATAGCAAAAGAAGTATGGTATGAGTATAAAAAGAAAGTAAGAGCAGAAGTGTGAAGTAAGAAGGCTACATGTAGTATAAGGAGTAGCAAAGATTTATCTATCATAGCAAGGTGATCATTACACTACAAAGAAATCTCATTCAACAAATAAGAGATCAGCCACTGGTTCATCCTAATAGGTGGAATAGTGAAATCCTTTCACAAGGTACATTTAACAATCTTTTGTAAATCTCTTTACCAAGTGCATACTTCATTGTATGTTTTGTACATCCTTTTACAAGTTGGACCTAGAAGTCCTTATTGCTCCTAATAGGGTAGATCATTAGAAGTGGTCATTATAACCTTAATAGGCCAACTTTATATTGTAATACTAAAGTTTTTAGGTATCATCCCCGCCCCAGTATTACTTTCAGTTTCAAAGGTTTCTTGGTCACTATATTGTGTGTTAAAGTGTTTTGAATGTTTTATTTCTTTTAGTTTTTATAATACATATGAAGGATTAATTAGTGAAATAAGAATAAGTTTTATTGGTTCTTAATTCACCCTTCCCTTCTTAGTAATCTAGCCCATCTTATATTTTCAACAATATGTTATGGTTCATTCCCCTATCTGAAGCAAGCCAAGAAGAGATGAGGCATTGGATCAAATGTTATGATTAGAATATCATATAGAATGATGCATCAAGTCACACTATAGAAGCTATCTAAAGTTGTGAAAATATGGATAGAGGAATGAGTAGATGAAGATAAAATTAAAAGATTCCAAAGGGAGTGATATTTCAATATCAGTGATGATAGTGACAAAAATGATGTTGTGGGTATTTGTAGGATCATTGTCAACCAAACTATGGCCTTAAGTAGTACTGAAAAATTAATGAATTAGTGTTGTGTCAACTTCACACGTAATTTTAAATTAATTATGGACTTTACATCAAAAAATTTATAGGAAATTAAATATAGTTTCTAAACTACTAGGCCTTATCTAAGAGAAAAGATTATTTGATTGGTCAAAATTTTGGATTATAATGTAGTAATAGAAAAATTTTAGGGTGAAAATGAAAAGTAGGCATATGCCTAACCACCTTAGTCAATATCAAATGATAATATGATTTAATATAATTTTAGATATAAAAATTAGACTCATGTGAGGTTGTGACTCATATTTTTGGGTACTTGTATTCCAAATAAAGAACTAAATATAATTTTTCTACCTTAACATTTTTTAGAATTAAAAAACTCTCATTTTTTACCACCTTAACTAATTGAAAACTTTGCAAATTTTTTTCTTAGACTAGATGAAGCATAGAATGCAACACAACTTTTGGATTTCAAAAATATTATACCTTTGAAAGTAATAGTTAATTTTCAATCAATATGTCAAACAACACTTTCCAAAGATCTTCATTAGAAAGTAACAAATAAATACTTATCAAACTCATAATTTGATAACAATGATATCAATGGGATCTTGAGAGTGTTCTCAAAAAATTCTTTTTGATTCATTGAATTTGGATGAAAAATATTTTTTTAAATGGCTAGTTGAATTGTGAATGTTAGGAAAACATAGCTCAAACATAGTTTTTGAGTTGACCAAATAGGTTTGGTAAATACCAAGCCTAATTAGTTACCCAACACGAAATCAGGTACTCAATATACAACTCAATACCCAAAATTTGGCAGCAAATTACAAAATTTCAAATTTTAGATAGCGGGGACCAATTATGTATTTTACACAAAAAGGTTGACAAACATATTTAAATATTTTTTACATTTATGATATAATGAAATTTGAATATTATTATTATTTATTTTATTATTGTATATTATAGACTAAATTTTATTGTTATAATATTATATATAGTATTAAATATGATTAGATAGTAAATTAGGATCAAAGTACTTTATACTATTATATAGTATTCCATATTATCTATAGTATTATAAATGTTATGTATAAATTATATATATATATAAAATTAAAATATACTATCATAATGTATATTTTAACACAGTATTACAAATTATTACATAGTATTATATAGTTTATTAAATTAAAATATGTCCTAAGGTGTTCTATGTATAGTAGGGACATATTTTGTGATGATATAGGTCAAGGGGGTTGTAAGTTACCGTTGACCCATATGATCAATTACAATATGTCCCTAGGGATCTTAGGACCCCCAAGGACACATATCATAATGAAATAGCTTGAAGGAGGTCGTAGATTAGCCTATGACTGCCTTTGACCCATATGGTAGATTATATTAGGATCAAAGTACTTTATACTATCATATAGTATTCTTTATTATCTATAGGATTATAAATATTATTTATAAATTATATATATAGATATGAATTATAAATATATATATATATATATATAATTAAAATATACTATTATAATGCATATTTTAACATAGTATTAGAAACTATTACATAATATTATATAGTTTAATAAATTATAATATGTCCCAAGGTATTCTAGGTATCCTAGGGATATATTTTGTGATGATATAGGATGAAGGGGATCATAAGTTATTGTTGACCCATATGATCAATTACAATATGTCCCAAGGGGTCCTAGATCCCCCAAGGACACATATTTTAATGAAATGGCTCGAAGGGGGTCGTAGATTAGCCTATGACTGTCTTTGACCCATATGATAGATTAGAAAATGTCCCTAGGAGTGCTAGGACACCTAGAGAAAAATTTCATGCTGAAATGGGTTGAAGGGGGTTGTAGATTAGTCTACAACCTCATTCAATTCATATGATTGATTAGAATATGTCCCTAGGGGTCCTAGGAACCCTATGGACACATGTATTGATGAAATGGGTTCAAGGGAGTCACAGGTTAGCCAACAAACCCCTTTAATCCATATGATCTATTATGGTATGTTCCTAGGGGTCATAGGACCCCTACGGATACATGTCATAATCAAATGGGTTGAAAGGGGTCTTAGATTATCCTACAACCCACTTTGACCCATATAATTAATTACAATATATCCCTAGGAGTCCTAGGAACCCGAGGGACACATTTTCACAATGAAATGGGTCGAAAGGGGTCATAGGTTAAGCTACAACCCCATTCAACCCATAAGATTGATTATGATATGTCAAACCCATAGGGACAATTGTTTTGATGAAATGGGTCAACAGGGGTTGTGGATTATCCTATGACCCCATTCAACCCATATGATCAATTATTTTATTTCCTTAGGGGTCCTAGGACCCCAAGGGACATATGACATGATGTAATGGATCAAAGTTGGTTGTAGGCTAGCCTATGACCCATTCAACTCATACAATCAATTACAATATGCTCCTAGGGTGGGGCACATGTCATGATGAAATGGGTTGAAGGGGGTCGTAGGTTAGCCTACATCCCCATTTGACCATACAATCAATTACAATATGTCCCTAGGGGTGCTAAGACCTCCAAGGAAATATGTCATTATTAAATGTGTCAAACAAGGTTGTAGGTTAGCCTATGACCCAATTAGACCCATACAATTGATTACAAAATGTCACTAGGGTCCAAGGACCCCCAGTGACACATGTTGTTATTAATTGGGTTTAAGGGGACCATAGGTTAGGAAACGACCCCATTTGATCGATATGACCAATTACGATATGTCCCTAGGGGTCCTAGGACCACCAAGGTCACATGTCATGATGAAATGGGTCTAAGGGGATTTTAGGTTTGTTTATGACCCCATTCAACCCATATGATTGTTTACAATATGTCCCTAGGCACACATGTGATGATAAAATTGGTCAAAAGGGGTCATAGGTTAACCTATGACCCCTTCGACCCATACAATGGATAATGATATGTTCCTAGGGGTCCTAAGTCTCCAAGGGACACATGTCATAATGGAATAGGTTGAAGGTGGTCATAGGTTAGCCTATGTCCCCATTCAACATGTATGATTGATTACGATATGTTTCTAGGGGTCCTAGGACCTCCAAAGACCCAAGTCACGATGGAATGGGTTGAAAAAGGTCATCACTTAGCTTATGACCCCCTTCAACACATATGATTGATAATGATATGACCTTAAGGGTCCTACAACCTCCAAAAATACATGTCATGATCAAATGGGTTGAACCATTTGACCCATATGATCGAGGATGATATGTTCCTAGAGGTTATAGGATCCCCAAGGATATATTTTGTGATGAAATGGATCAAAAAGGGTCGAAGCTTAGCCTATGGTCCCCTTCAACACATATGATCAATATCATGATAAAATAGGTTGAAGGGGATCATAAGTTCACCTACTAACCCCTTTCAATAGATACAATGGATTATTAAATGTCCTTAGGGGTCCTAGGACCACTAGGGAAATATGTTATGATGAAATGGGTTAAAGGGGGTGGTAGGTTAGCCTATGGCCCCCTTTGATTTGTATTATTAATTATGATATATCCTTAGGGGTCCAAGGACCTGTAAGGAAATATGTCATGACGAAATAGGTCAAAGGGAGTCATAGGTTAGCCCACAACTCCATTTGACCTATATGTTTGATTACATTATGAAGGTTAGCCTATGACCCTGTTTAACCCATACAATTGATTATGATATTCCCTAAGGGTCCTAAGACTATTGTGGACATGTCATGATGAAATCATCTAAAGGGAGTCGTCAGTTTGCCCACAACCCCATTTGATACATACAAATGATTAGGATATGTCTCAAGGGGTCCTTGGACCCCTACAGATACATATCATGATGAAATATATCAAGGGGCTCACACATTAGCCTATAACCCCATTCAATCCATACAATTGATTATGATATGTCCCTCAAGAAGCATGATTAGATCAGATATTAAAGATCTTCATAGATTAGCCTACAACCCATACAATCGATTATAAAATAATATATAATAAATCCACATATTTATATATAATATATGAAAACTATATTATATAATTTAATATTTAATAAATAAATTTTATATATTTGTATAATTATTCTTAACTATATATGGTTACATAATAAATAATATATATGATTACAAATACTATATTGTTTAACAATAATACTATGTTTTTTATATAATAATAATTTATAATTTTTGTCAAGTAAATAATATATGATTATAAATATTATATATAATCAGCCCAACTTGATTTTCCTCCAAATTTTTGGTGCTGATTTTGAGTGTTGGAATTCCTTAGATTAATTGAAAAGGGGGGTGAATAAGTTATCCAAGGTCCAGATGTACAAATATAACTTTTCAATGCTTAGTAGAGCCATATCCATAAAACCTTATTGTGCATGCATCCATTAGATCATGCAATACTTAAACTTTGTAGGTTACTCTCATAGATCAAAACAACTTTGCAGAAATGTAAACATGAAACATAATAGATTCAATAACACATTTGACATGAGGATTTCACATGCAAATTCAATTTGGGAAAATCCACCAGGAGCATGAGCTACTAATTCCCAGTCTTCTGGAGTGATGCCCTGTGAAAGGCTAACCTTGTTAAAGATTACACTACACATTTTTGAATCTGAACTTGTTAAAAGATCTAGTCACCTTGTTATGAATGATCCTTGTTAAAGGACTTTAGACTATTCTATTAGAATTTCACCTAGGTAAAGGATTCATAAATGACTGTTAGGTTAACCTTAATCTAAAGGATTTACCATAGACAAATACAATGATTAGAAAGTAATAATAAAGCTTGATCTAATAACATATTACAACTCACTTCCAAATTATAGATCTGTTTTTAAATCCTCCATTCTACTTGGAATTCACACACTTCATCTTTGATAACTTTAAGAGCCTTCAAGAATTCATACTCTTAAGCCTTCTTTCTTTGCATGCCAACTGCAATCACTTCTATTTGGCCACTAAATGAAGCAATACCCTAGACTCCTTATCTTCATTAGGTTTTTGCACATGGAATTTTTTTCTTCTAATTAGATATCTCTATAAATAGAGAATTGAGATCTTTTTTCTCTTAACCACAATCATTCATTTTATGGTTAGGTAGGATATAATGAATCTACCCACTTTCCCATTTGGTTCCTCTAGAAACTTATTCTTCAATCCTCCTTGAACTCACCTCATAAAATTTTACCTTGAATTCTATGTCACCAAATCATCATAGTTATCTTCCACACACTTCAAAAAAATTCAAGAAAACGTAATAGCCAGCTAAGATTTGTCAAATATTCAATTTAAAATAGTTTTTGGCACTTAACATCAATATGATGTCACATGCATTCTATACTATTCTTCTACTCGACCAACATTAGTTTACTTGGCAAACATGAAAGTTTACTGATGCTCAGCATCAATTGAAATTTACTTGACATATAATAACAATCACTCAACTTGCACTATTTTTTGGCTCAACACCTCTTCTTTTTCACTCAGCTTCTATTGATATTTTCTTAGCTTGCACTAACTACTCGGCGAGGCTCAATAGAAACTTTTCATACATAATCTTCTTCTAGTGTTAACATGAGTAATATTCCATTCCAAAATTTAAGTAGAGAAAAAATACACTATATTATAAATGTCTTACTTGGTCTTAGTTCTTCTTTTGTATGCCACTCAACCTTTCTCTAAGTGTTATTGTTATCTTCTCTTTTCAAATCCTCTTCATCGATTAACTAAATGATAGCTTTCATAATAAAAAGAAATTGTCTCACTAGAAAGTAGGAGCTTTGACATTATTGACAAAATAATGATTGTTATAGTATAGGTTCTTCACTGCAAAACAATCTTATATCAACAATCTCCATCCTTGGCATTAATGGCAAATCAATACCAACAATAGTACCAAAAAGAAAATAAATCTTTGAAATTTCTCCCTCTATCAATGTAGTATATGTCCCTTCTCTATTTAGGGTAATGTGAGCTTTTCCATGTTCCTTTACTATTGTTTATTGTATCTTCCTCTGTACTTTCTCCCTCTTTCTAGGTAGATGTATTTCTTCAAACTTATATCTCGAGCCTCTTTGAAGACAATGCCAAAGACTTGACATCTCTGTACATAGACATAACCAATTTCAATTTCTCTATTTGTCACCTTTCATGTCACTATAAATCTTCTAATTCAGCTCCTTCATTACTTTAGGTAGCTCCTAATTTAATATCCTCTATTAAGATACAATATTCAAGTTAACTGATGCAGGGTGCTACTTATGCATCTTAAGTATCTTTGCATAGGGCTATCACCCCTAGTTTACCTCTAAGATACTCATGAGCATCCTTAGGTAAATATTTTGTGAAGATATCAGCTATCTGCTCTTTATATTTGTATATTCCATCCTAACTTCTTTTTCTTGAAATAACTTTCTCAAGTAATAATATTTGATTGCAATGTGCTTAGTCTTTGTATGCATCACATGGTTCTTTGATATATTTATAGCACTTCTATTATCACAATAGAGTGCCATAGGTTTAGTGATTTAATCCTTCATACCTTTGAGTAGTTTTTTTATCCATACAATATTTGTATAATTTACTAAAATAGACACATATTCAGCTTTGGCAATAGATTGCAATATAATTTTTTTTCTTACTAGGCTAGGAAACCAACTTATTTCCTAAGAAAAATTCTCCATTGCTTGTGCTCTTTCTATCATCAATATTTATAGCCCAATCAGGATCATTGCAAGCTCTCAACTCAAATTTTTTATTTTTCTTGTAGTATAGACCATAGTCTTCTATTCCTTTCAAATATGTTATAATTCTCTTAGCAACCATCAAATAATTCTCCTAAGGATTAGTAGAGAATATTGCAACAATCCCAATAGATAATGCAATACTAGGTCCCCTATGTACTAAATATTACAATTTTCCAATCATAGAGCTATAAAATGCTTAATTCACATCAGTTGAATCATCATTTTTTGACAACTTATCTCTTGTCACCATAGGTGTGCTAACTATATTTGAATCTTCTAATCCAAAAGTTTTCGATATTTCCTTCACATACTTAGACTGAGTGATGTATATGCTGTTGTATTTTAACTTTCCTACCAAAATTCATAATTCATATTGCCCTTCCCGCCTTTGAAATATCCATAGTCAAATACCCGTGAAATATTAAAAAATACCAAAGTTTTAAACCTGATGATATATTTTGCGGCCCGCAAGTTCTCTGCCGTCAGATCTGAGGAAGATCTACGAAGGGTGGTGTCTCACTATGGTGAAGTTGTGCAAGATTTATGTTAGTGACATCGCACCCTGTTGACGCATGTCTGGTGGGTCCAGTTTGCAGGTCGTCCAAGACTTTACAGTGGGTCAGAAAGATTCCATGACACTGTGGGCACTATGTCACTATCATGTGTTGGCCAAAAAATTCTCATAGTGACATAGCGCCCGACAGAAATGTCTGACGGTGGGCAGGTTACGTCACCGGGAAAGTTTTACGATGGACAGTTAGTTTTCATGGACCAGAAAGTTCAAAAAGTGACAAGGTGCCATATCGCCATCGAAAAACCCATGAGTTTTTCGATAGCGACATAGCGCTCGACCGACTGGAGGTTGTTTCTAGCATGAGTCCCAGTGTCGACGGCAAGGTTCACAATGACGAAAAAGATCAACGGCAAGAGCTTCATTCAAGTGGTTGGGTCCCATTTTGTACCTCATCTACCCAATTGGTGGAGTTCAGTGCCATGGTGGTGAATCATTGGAAGACACGTGAAAATTAGAAGACATGTCATCAGTTGGGCGCTATGGTGCTATGGTGAATTGGCCTCGATTTCCTTATAGCGACATAGCGCCTTGTTGACACATGGCCGCTCTGTGGGGTCAAGTCTTGGATCTGCTAGGTTGATGCTTCGAAGGCCATTAGAGAGGTGCCAGGTGTATGAGTTAGAGCATATGTAGTTCACGGGCCCAGCAATTTTTAGAGGGAAGGATGTGTAGAGTACGAGGTGGTTCTGATCATCAGATTGAAATTGATCTACGATGGGTGCCATCGCGCTATGGAAAAGCTGTGCAAGATTTACAATAGTGACATAGCACCTGGGTGCCATGTGTCCCTTAGTAGGGTCAAGGTAGTACGGACCCTCCAGGTTGGTGCCTTGTCAGACCAAGGTGGTGCTTCATTAGTCTAATGGGGAACAACCACATATGCCAGGTCAATATACAGTCAGCGCATGGGACCAGATCTTCAACGCGGCCAGTGCAGTAAAGGGTTAAAATCTCCACTGTTGGATCTACAGAGATCAAGGGCAGGTGCTATCGTGCTATGAAAAAGCTGCGCGAGATTTACCATAGTGACATGGCACCCTTTCGACATGTGTCAGTGGGCCAAGTCTCGCCAAGGTGCGATCGCTGAGTTGATGCCAGGTGTGCTGACAGGAGAGGATCGAAGTGCAAGGTACGACAAGTCTCCACGATTGTCATATTTAAGGCAGATCGACGGTCGACACTATCTCACCTTTCGAAGTTGCACAATGGATACCATGGTGACACAACACCTTGTTGACACGTGTCTCGCTGGCTCGACTAAAGTTGGCGATTGACGGCTGGCAGTTAGTATGATCGCTACAGTTAATGATAAAAGTTTGAAGGGTGGCGCAGTTAGTTCAATAAAAAGAGGTCAACCATAGAGGACTTCCTAGGTGGCAGAACAAGAAGAAGCGATTGGCCTGTGTGGCCCAGTTTGCTTGTGAAACTAGGTTGACTCTCTGACCCCCTGCAGATTCATGAACCAAGAGACAAAGGTAATCAATTTTGTTGAGTGATCTGATCTTCATGATTGATCCAAAACCACCAGAAATGAATACAAAATATAGACACTCCACCATCTCAGTCGGTCCATCTATCGGGTCAGAGTGCAGTTATGGTGCCATTTTCAGTCCTCTCAGAACACCTATTGCAACAAAAATCAAATTTTCCTTAGATTCCCATGATTGTCCTCCGCATGAGTTAATGGTAGGTAGTTGCAGGGTCACTTCAACAGCAAAAGATCTCAGTTATGCCTGAACTATAAAAGGAAGATTTTGTAGTTTTGGAAGGAGACTTTTCTCTCTGATTTTTTCCTCTAGTTTTGCTCTACAATTCTAATGTGAACTCCCTTGTGCCTCTAAACTGCCTGATTCTCCTTTTATCTCTTTCAGCCATTGGTATTAAGTGCAAGAATTCTTTGCCTGTGCCATTTTTTTGTGGAAATTTGTAATTCGCATGACTTTATCCCTGCTAGCCTGTGAATGGTATATAAGTGAATTTCTTCCTTGTGTCATTCATCTTGGTTTTCTGATCTGTGTGTGGTTATTCAATTGAAGCAAGTTTGGATGTGTAATATCCTTAGTTTCATTTTGGTTCAGTAGTGCATGTATGGGCAGAGAATTGGTCTGAAAACTCTATTTTGGTGCATCACCTCCTTAGATTAGACTAGGTAGATTTGCTTTCATGCCCTCCTTCTCCCTTTTCCTCTCCAAGAGTAGATAGGTGCACCCTGATAGTAAGAGGAAGCCGGCCTTCGCCAGAGACTCAACCTCGTAGTTCAAGTCCCACAGCTTGGAGGTTGTTTCCATGTTTCACTAGGTTGTCCTCGCGCATAGGCCTTGGACAAGGGTGCAAACCTAAGTGACAAAATTTTTTGGCATGCCCAGTGGGACACTTTTTTAAATAAAATTTAAAGTCTACTGGTGTCAAGAAGAAAGAGTTTCAAAGATTAATGCTGAAGAGGTAGTGCTGGCTTCAATATTCAAGCCTTCAAGAGGCTGATTCTTCAAAGTACTTGGTGACTCCGAACATCAACAAATCTGGTTCTAGGCCAAAGTTGTAGAAATTCATGCCCAGAGCTGAAACAAGGGTGTCTTCTAGAGGTAAATTTCAATATCAAGAGCTTTCTCTTTCAAATCCTAGAAGAAGGAGGACTAGAACTTCATTATCACCAGTTAGCGATGTAATAACAGTTTATATACCTGTAAGATCTGTCTCTACTTCTCCTGTTGTTCGAACTCAGCCTAGATTGCCATCAACACTCATCAATAGAACACTTGTTTACATGGCGCAGCCAAGAGTTCATGCTTTTTCCACCTTTAATGGTGGAAGTCCTCTATTGTTAGCCCAAAGACATGATATACCAATATCTGCACTAAAAAGTATACCTAATTTTACTAGTGAAACTTCCATCTCCCCTTTAGAGCATATCCAAGAAGTAGCAAATGTCTGTAATATTCATGGTATCACAGAAGATGATGTCGTTGTCAGACTTCTGGCCTCATCTTTAAAAAGAAAATCATTACAATGGTATAGAGGCTTAGCTCATGGTTTTATAACTGATTGGGATGGACTAGGAGCAAGGTTATGCAAACATTTTGAAGACAAGAGTGACTATCTGTCACTTTTAGAGCAATTGACTACTATTAAAAGGGCCCCCCATGAATGTATGACTGATTTTAACTATAGATTTCAAAAGACATGGGATAGAATACCTACTACAATGAAACCTACCCCCGGTAATGCCTTCTTGCATTACCTTAGAGCTTTTAATAGGGATATTGCCACTACAATCCAAACTATGGGAGGAGATACCTTGCCTAATGCTTATGAGATAGCCATAAAAGCTAAGAACATCCTGATACAAGGAGGAAAGTTGGCTCCAAGGCCCCCTATGCCTTTCTTTCCTGATGTTCCCGACCACCAACTACCAATAGCCCCTCTTCCTACAACTTCTACATCACAAGCCCTTACTCCAGTTCCCCAAGCTTCCACATCCTCAAATGGGATAGATGAACTCAAAGAGATGCTCCAAGGTCTAGTGCTAAATACAGATAAAAGAGAGAAGACCCTGGATAAAAAGTTGCAAGAATAGGGGAGGGAGTTGAAGGACCAAGGGAAGAGATTAGAGGATAGTTTTTCTATAATACAAAAAATGAGTAACAAAGTGGTGGCCTTGGAAAGGCAGCAAGCTCAAGGTGGCAAGCCTCCCCAATTGCAATATCAAGCTCCAAATGGTGTTAGGCCTCCTAACTAGTGGAATAGCTCTTTTGATTAGGGTAGGCAAAATAGTCATGCTTCTACTTCAAGATCAAATCAGAACAGAGCTATAGACCCTCAAAATAACTTGGCCCAAGATCAAGATTTTTGTCCTTCCTACAACTATTCTTATACCTATTGCATGTGCCAGAAGGCAGAATCTTATTTGGCCCTAACTGTCCAAGAACCTATAGTGAAGAAACCATAAAAGGAGGATCATCCCAAGGAGGCCTCGTATATTCAAGGACATGATGATTTCTCTTTCATGAATCATCAGATTGGGGAGCATTGTAATGGAAACTAGGATTTCGTTGCTCATAACACTATAAGCAAAAGGAGAGCTATAGAACATGCTGCCCCTCCTTCTCCTAAGCAGGCCTCAACTTCAAGTGCTACACCTCATATACATGCAGCAAATGAACCAACAAGTACTTCACAGCAGCAAAAGCAAGATTCTAGAAAGAAAGATGCAAGTGATCCTTATGTTGCCCCATCTCAACCTCTTATAAGTGCAGCTCCCAAAGTTTCTACCAAAGTTCCTAATACACCTTTCAGTGTGGTAGAGAAAATGAAGAAGACCAATGTGAATATTTCTATGTGGGATGCTATTGCTACCATACCAATGCAGAAGAGGATGCTGTAGCAAGAAATAGAAAAGATTGAACCCAAGGATCAGCCATCTACCATGGAGAGTGCCACAAGTCTAATACAACCAGCAGGGGATGTGGAAACAAATAAAAAGGTTAGACCTCCTCCATTCTATGTTTCTCTGATTATAGGGGGAAAATTAGTCCACAATTGCATGATAGATTTAGGGGCTAGTAGCTTAGTAATGCCTAGGTGTGTTGCTGATGCTTTAGGAATGAAATATGTGCCCATTGTTAGGGATGTGTTACAATTAGATGGTAGTACTGTCAAAACTGTAGGTATCCTTAGGAATGTGGAGATGGCCCTACATGCATGCCCTAGTTGTACTATGATTCAAGACATATCTGTTGCTGAAGTCAAGCCCTATTTTGCTATCTGTCTTTCAAGAGACTTCACTTCTCAAATTGGCGGATTCATATCTGCTAATTGGTCATATATGTCATTTGAGACCAGATATGGAGCCAATGCTTCACTTAGAGCAGAACCTCAAGCCCTTCATCACACTAAATCTTACACCCCCCATCCCATCAACATGAATTTCCCTATTTTAGAGATGGATGAAAATGATGTAGTAAATGAGCCTGCCACTTGCACAGCAGAGATTCTTGATTTCTTCTTGGATGAGTGGGAAAATGCATATCAGTTTGAGCCTATGTCAAAGACTCTTGAGACAGGCCTTAGTACATATTGCATAATAGAGAAAGATGCTCAAGTTCCTGATCTAATTGGGACTAATGATGATATAAGTGGGGCATGGAGTATGTAGTTTGGTGGCTCAAGGAATAGAAATGGAGAAGGGGCTGGTGTTATGTTGATCTCTCCTGCACAAATAAGATACTACTTCTTCTTTAGGCTCCCATTCAGTTGCACTAATAATGTGGCCGAATATGAATCTTTGATTCAAGGTCTCTTACTTGCCCAAAAGAGAGGAATTCAAGCCTTGAGAGTATATGGGGATAGTGAGTTGGTAGTTAACCAAGTGAGAAATTAGAATATCACCAAAAATGGCCTGCTCAAGTCTTACAAACATAGAGTCTGGGATTTTCTTGAGGGCTTCAATGCATTTAATATTTAGAGCATTCCTAGGAAAGAAAATAGACATGCTAATAGACTTGCATTAGTGGGTGCATCTTATGATGGACCAGGGAATCTTGAGAAGAAGGAGAAGGAACAAATAAAGGTGGTAGTGAGGCCTGCCATCCCTGACAACAACACTCATTGGCAGGTGTTTGATTCTGATGAGCAAATTGCGAGTTCCTTGTAGAATGAGGTAGAATTCTCAGATAGAAACCAGTCAAGACTGCAAGATCAATATGGTGATCAGATCATTCATCTTAGTTCTAAAAAGTTGCCCAAGGGCCTCATTACCTTGGAGAGTGTCTTTAATCCTGATGATCAAACAAGAGGCAAAGGGATGAATCTAGCTGCAGAAAAGGATGATCATGCTCTAGTTACAATTGCCGATGGAAAATCTCTGAATATGGGGAAGGTATGTTCTAAAACTGAGCAAGAAAACTTCATTCATTTATGTCAAGAATTTAATGATGTATTTTCTTGGACATATGATGACTTAAAATGGTTTGACCCTAGTTTGTTTCAGCATACCATAGATTGAATCGATAAGGCCAAACCAGTAAGACAAAGACAGAGGCTAGTGAATCCTAAGATTGAACCTCTAATGAGAAAAGAGCTATCCAAGTTGATAGAGGCTAATATAATATTTCCTATCAAACACTCATCATGGGTAGCTAACCTTGTCCCTGTAAGGAAGAAGAATGGAGAAATCAGACTGTGTGTGGACTTTAGGGATCTTAATCAGGCTTCTCTTAAAGATCACCATCCTCTCCCTTCCATGGAGAAAATTCTATCTAGAGTCAGTGGGTCAAGGAGATTCTCTTTTCTTGATGGATTCTCTAGTTATAACCAGGTGTTGGTTAAAGAATCTGACAGATATAAGACAACATTTACTACTAAATGGGGCACCTATGCTTATTGTAAGATGCCATTTGGGCTAACAAATGCAGGTGCCACATTTCAAAAGGCAATGGAGATGGCCTTTAAAAAATTAATTGAAAAATTTCTCTTAGTATACCTTGATGATATAACTGTATATTCAAAAAACGTAGAAGATCATTTTGATCATCTAAGACAGGTATTTCTAAGATGTAGAGAGTTTGGGATTTCCCTTAACCCAGCCAAGTGTGTCTTTGCTACAAACCAAGGAAAATTATTATGACACATTGTATCTAAGGATGGGTTGACCATTGATCCAGAAAGAATAAAGGCAATACTTGCCCTTCCTCTTCCTAAACATAAGAAAGGGCTGCAAAGTTTCCTTGGTAGAATAAATTTTGTAAGAAGGTTTATTCCTAATCTTGCTACCATGGTGAAACCTCTTATAGCTATGCTTAAGAAAGGTATGGTATTCTCATGGACCAAGGAAGGGAAGGAAAGTTTTGAAGAGATCAAGACAGCCATAGCCTCAGCCCCTACTCTCATGAACCCAAATTTTGAAAAAGATTTCATCCTCTACACTCTAGGTGGTGAGTCAAGTATCTCTGTTGTCTTGACTCAAAAAAATGACAAGGATGAGGAGCAGCCCATAGCCTTCTTTAGTGAAGGGCTTAAAGAGTATGAAGATAAGTACAACTTTGTTGAGAAGCAGGCCCTTGCGGTCATCAGAGCCTTGAAGAAATTCAAGCACCTCTTATCCCACAATAAAATCTGTTTGTTGGTGCCCCATGCTAGTGTAAAAGACTTCCTATTAAGCAAGGATATCAGTGAAAAGAGAGCTGGATGGATCACTAGGGTAATGGAATATGATGTTGATATTTAGATTACCAAGTTGGTAAGAGGGAGAGGATTGTGCAAAGAAATGTTATCAAGCCAGGATTCAGATGAAGAGGTTGCTATGGTAATAATAGAGTAGCAGGAGGAAGGAAAGTCTAATGGTCCAAGGAGCTAGATAAATGATATGAAGAGCTTCTTATTAGGGAATGGATACCCTTAGGGATTGGACATAGCTAAAAGAAGACAATATAGACTACAGTCCATTCCCTATGTTGTGATTGATGGTATCCTATTCAGAAAGGATTTTAATGGGACCCTGTTGAGATGCATTGAAGAGGATCAGGCTAAGAGGATGATTAAGGAACTTTATGATGGCCCTGATGGTGGCCATTTCTCTACAAAAACAACTTCCATGAAGATCATGAAGGCTTGTTATTACTAGCCATCTGTGTTCCATGATTGTTATGGATATGTGAGAAAATGTGAGAAATGTGCTTTCTCTTAGGCAAACAGAGGCTTGCAGCTCTCCCCCTTCGTCCTATTGAGGTGGATCAACCCTTTACCCAATGGGGGTTGGATTTTATAGGCCCCATTAATCCTCCATCTAGTGCAGGTCATAAATGGATTTTGGCTGCTACTGATTATTTCACTAGATGGACAGAGGCAGTTGCCTTGAAGGATGCCACAGAACCATCAGTTGTTGAATTCCTTGATGGAATTGTATCTAGGGTTGGTGCTCCTTCTACTATAATCTCAGACAATGCCAAGTCTTTTGTTGGAAACCAGATTTGTGCATGGGCAATGAGTCACAATATCTACCTAAGCACGTCATCAAATTACTATCCCCAGGGTAATGGTTTGGCTGAGTCTTCCAACAAGAATCTGATCTGAATCATGAAGAGGACAATAGAAGATAATCAGAGGGTCTGGCATAAGAAATTAAGAACTACTCTATGGGCTGATAGGATAACACCCAAGAGATCTGTTGGGAATTCACCTTTTGTGTTGGTATATGGTAGGGAGGCCAGACTCCCAATTTCATTGGAATTCCCATCCTTGGAACTGGCCCATCAGCTGGAATTGATTGAAGATAATGCCATGTCAGTAAGAATGGTAGAGCTAATTGAACTAGAAGAAAAGAGAAATAAGGCTATGCAAACCTTAGAGATAAATCAGCAGTAGATGAAGAGGAATTTTGATAAGAAAACTAGGGTTAGGACCTTTAGAGAAGGAGATTTAGTTCTAAAGTGGGATTCTAATAGAGCAAAACTAGGAAGACATTCCAAGTTTGACCCACTATGGAGTGGCCCCTATCTGATTGTCAGTTGTAAACAGGCTAATGCATTTCAGTTGAGTAGGACAAATGGATAGATTTTGCCCATTCCAGTCAATGGGATCTATCTGAAGCCCTGTTTCTAAAAATTTGTGGATCCATGTACATAAGTAGTTTAGTTTCTTTTCTATTGTTTCCCACTTTTCAAGAAGTACGCGTGCACAACCGCCTCCTTGTGAGGTAGCAGATTTTGAGGTGTCTCAGGTTGTAGAGGAAGTTTTGTTTTTTGTTTCTAGTTGTAGAAGCAAAGCTAGGGTTTTCAATGTTTGATCTCCTTACAGACGGGTTAGGGTTTTGTAGTTCTCAGGTTCATACCTCTTAGACCCTATGGCCCAATGGATTGTTTACAGGCACTGGTCATGCATCGAGCAGGTTCATGCCCCCTGTGAGTCGCCAGAAATGTTGTATTTTCACTTTCTCGCCAAAATTCATAATTCATATTGCCCTTCTTGCCTTTGAAATATCCATAGTCAAATACCCGTGAAATATTAAAAAATACCAAAGTTTTAAACCTTATGATATATTTTGCGGCCCGCAAGTTCTCTATCATCATATCTGTGGAAGATCTACGGAGGGCACTGTCTCGCTATGGTGAAGTTGTGTGAGATTTATGTTAGCAACATAGCGCCCTGTTGACATGTGTCTGGTGGGTCCAGTTTGCAAGTCATCCAAGACTTTACGGCAGGTCGAAAAGGTTCCACGGCACCGTGAGCGCCATGTCGCTATCATGTGTTGGCCGAAAAATCCTCATAGCGACATAGCACCTGACGGAAATGTCTGACAGTGGGTAGGTTGCATCATCAGGAAAGTTTTATGGTAGACAGTTAGTTTTCATGGGCCAGAAAGTTTAAAAAGCGGCAAGGTGCCATGTTGCCATCGGAAAACCCACGAGTTTTTTGATAGCGACATAGCGCTCGGCTAGCCAGAGGTTGTTTCTATAGTGAGTCCCAGTGTCAGCGGTAAGGTTCACGACGACGGAAAAGATCAACAGCAAGAGCTTCAGGCAAGTGGTTGGGTCCCATTTTGTACCTCATCTACCCAGTTGGTGGAGTCTAGTGCCATGGTGGCAAATCATTGGAAGACATGTGCAAATTAGAAGACATGTCATCAGTTGGGCACTATGGTGCTATGGGGAATTCGCCTTGATTTCCTCATAGTGACATAGCGCCTTGTTGACATGCGGCCACTCTGTGGGGTCAAGTCTTGGATCTGCCAAGTTGATGCTTCGAAGGCCATTAGAGAGGTGCCTGGTGTATGAGTCAGAGCATATGTGGTTCATGGGCCCAACAATTTTTAGAGGGAAAGATGTGCAGAGTACGAGGTGGTTCTGATCATTAGATTGAAATTGATCTACGATGGGTGCCATCGCGCTATGGAAAAGCTGCGTGAGATTTACAACAATGACATAGCGCTTGGGCACCACGTGTCCCTCAGTAGTGTCAAAGCTGTACATACCCTCTAGGTTGGTGCCTTATCAAACCAAGGTGGTGCTTCATTAGTCCAATGGGGAACAACCACATATGCCAGGTCAGAATATAGTTCGTACATGGGACCAGATCTTCAACGCGGCTAGTGTAGTAAAGGGTTAAGATGTCCACCATCAGATCTACAGATATCAAGGGCAGGCACTATTGCGCTATGGAAAAGCTGCGCGAGATTTACCATAGTGAGATGGAACCCTTTCACCACGTGTCAGTGGGGCCAAGTCTCGCTAGGGTGCGATCGTTGAGGTGATGCTAGGTGTGCTAATAGTGGAGGATCAAAGTGCAAGGTACGACGAGTCTCCATGATCATCAAATTTAAGGCAGATCGACAGTCGGTGCTATCTCGCCTTTCAAAGTTGCACGACAGATACCATGGTGACACAACACCTTGTTGACATGTGTCTCGCTGGCTCAGCTAAAGTTGGCAGTTGAGGGTTGGCAGTTAGTGTGATCGCTACAGTTAACGATAACAATTTGAAGGGTCGCGTGGTTAGTTCAATAAAAGGAGGTCAACTACAGAGGACTTCCCAGGTGGCAGAACGAGAAGAAGCAATTGGCCTGCATGGCTTAGTTGGCTTGTGAAACTAGGTTGACTCTTTGACCCCCTGCAGATTCATGAACCAAGAGACGAAGGTAATCAATTTTGTTGAGCGATTTGATCTTCATGATCGATCCAAAACCACCAGAAATGAATACAAAATATAGAGAGACACTCCACCATCTCAGTCGATCCATCTACCGGGTCAAAGTGCAGTTATGGCACCATTTTCAGTCCTCTCAAAACACTTGTTGTAACAAAAATCAGATTTTCTATAGATTCCCATGATTTTCCTCCACAGGACTTAATGGAAGGTAGTTGCAGGGTCACTTCAATAGTAAAAGATCTCAGTTATGCCTGAACTATAAAAGGCAAATTTTGTAGTTTTGGAAGGAGACTTTTCTCTCTGATTTTTTCCTCTAGTTTTGCTCTGCAATTCTAATGTGAACTCCCTTGTGCCTCTGAACTTCCTGATTCTCCTTTTATCTCTTTCAGCCATTGGTATTAAGTGCAAGAATTCTTTTCATGTGCCATTGCTTTGTGGAAATCTATAATTCGCATGACTGTATCCCTGCTAGTCTGTGAATGGTATATAAGTGAATTTCTTCCTTGTGTCATTCATCTTGGTTTTCTGATCTGTGTTTGGTTATTTGATTAAAGCAAGTCTGGATGTGTAATATCCTTAGTTCCATTCTAGTTCAGTAGTGCATGTATGGGCAGAGAATTGGTCCGAACACTCTATTTTGGTGCATCACCTCCTTAGATTAGATTAGGTAGATTTGCTTTCGTGCCCTCCTTCTCCCTTTTCCTCTCCAAGAGTAGATAGGTGTGCCCTGATAGTAAGAGGAAGCCAGCCTTCTCCGGAGACTCAACCTCACAGTTCAAGTCCCACAGCTTGGAGGTTGTTTCTATGTTTCACTAGGTTGTCCTTGCGCATAGGCCTTGGACAAGGGTGCAAACCTAAGTGACAACATATACCATACTTCATCTGATATACTTGCAAACCAATAAAGAAATTCTTCTCTCCAAACATAGATATCTCACATTCTTTCTTCATTTCATTTGCAAGTGTCGTGCAAAGTATCTTGACCTCTGAATATGATATCAACAACAAAGATTTCAGCTAGTAAAATACCTTTACCTCCTTCAGTCTTCTAGTATAGATTGTTGTTGGCATCAGCCTTCTCAAAACCAATCTTTAATAGATAATGGTGAACCCTTTGATACCATGGTCTTGGGGCTTGCTTTAAACCATATAAATCTTTGTGTAGTATACGTACCATATTCTTGTTGTTAGCATCAAAAAATCCTTCTAGTTATTTTAAACTTTTTCTTCTAATATGCTATTCAGAAATGTTGACTTTACATCTATTTGATAAACTTTGAAACCTTTGTATGCAAAGTAAGAAAGTAGAGTTCTTACTCCTTTCAATCTTGGGATAGGCAAAAATGTTTCTCAGTATTCTATTCCTTCTTCTTGTGCATACCCCTTGTAAAATAGTCTTTCCTTATTCCTTGTGACTTCATCATCTTCATCTAAATTGTTTCTATACACCCACTTGGTTCTAATCACATTCTTGTCCTATGGTCCAAGAACTAGAGTCAATCTCTTGTTCTTCCCAATCTAATCAATCTCTTCTTTCATGGCTTTATTCTAGTCCTTATTTTCTAAGACAACTTTCACTATCTTAGGCTCATGCATGCTCAATAAACATGTATCACTTTTCATCTTGCCTCTTCTCATTATTTTATCATCTTTTTCTCCAATAATTTGTTCAATAGGGTGATTTCTTTTGACATACGTTTACAATCTTGGTTTTTCTTTATTTTCTTCCTGAGCTCTATCAACTTTAGAATCACTATGTACTTCTCTATCTAGTAATTCAAAATCTCTTTCATGTACACTTATCTCATAATTAGAATGTGCCTCAGCTTCTATTTGCAACTTAGCTCCTAACTGTAACTAGTTCCTAAATGCAACTCAACATTCTTTTTATGTGACTTAGTAGTCATTGAAACTTTTTGTTGATTTGCAACCTAATTTAGAACATCTTCATCAGAAGGCACACCTTTCTTGAATTTTACATGGTTCAAGGTATAAAAAACTATACTTACAACATCTTTCCATTATTTCAAAGCAAAATTCTTCTCCATCATGAGTGTCCTAGTATAGTCCATCATAGATTTGTTCCGCCATTCAACAATCCCATTTTGTAGATGGTTCCTAGGTGCAGATGTCTATCTTTTGATTCCTTTATCATTATAGAAAATTTCAAACTCATTTAATGTAAATTATCCACCTCTTTTAGATCTAAAACATCTCAAGATTTTTCATGTCCCCTTTTCACCTCTAGCTAAGTACCACTTAAACATTTGGAAAACATTAGATTTCTATCTTAGAAACATAATCATCATCATCCTACAATAATAATCAAAAAATAGAATAATATACTTGTGACCCTTGTAGCTTTGTAAAACAATTGTTCCACACAAGTTAGTATGAAAAATCTCAAGAATTTCTTTTGAGGCATGACTCTTACTTTTAAAACTATATTTTTTTCATCTTGCCTAATTGAAATTGTGTGAAAATTATATTGCTAGGTTTCCTCAATTTAGGAAAACCCTTGACTCTTTTTAGTTTACTGATATTGACCAAGTTATCAAAGTTAACATGACATAATATCTTGTGCCATAACCATACATCATCAAATTCTACAATAAGACAAGTAGCATCATTCATATCAAGATTAAATAGATTACCTCTAGTTTGATCACCTTTCCCAATTAGTTTTCCATTAATATTATAGATCTTTTCTATCTATTTCTCGAACTCAACTTTGCAACCTGAGCTATTCATTTGTGAGAAACTCAAAATTTTATAGTTAAGTCCTTCAACATAATAACCATTTTCACAAATGATCTTTTCTATAAGTTTGATAGATCCTTTACCTTTTCTTAGAAAAGGTGCACCATTATCAAACCTTACACTATTTCCATCATAATAATTTAGGGCAGTGAACCTACTTTTATTTTTAGTAACTTGATGTGAAAACCTGCTATCAATGATCCATCTGTCACTCTTGTTCACATAAGACACTAGTGCAGTGGCCTCATCCCCATCCTGATCATCCATTATTGCAACATACACCACTTCATCATCATGGTCATCAGATCCATCTTTGTTTTCCTCTTTTGCAATTTAGAAAAACATCTTACCTTTGTCTTTGTAATATTTCTTGTCCTCATCTCTTTTACTTTTGTATTTGTCTCCACTTCTATTTTTATTCTTCTATATACATATAACAACAATATGACCAACCTTGTTGCAATTAAAACACATGATAGGTAACTTAACTTTGAATTTTCATTTGCCTCTATGAAATATCTTTGCTAGTAGTGCTTTGAGGTATTCTACATCTTCCCCATCTGTAACGTTATCACTAGAAACATATTTGACCTTTTTATTCTTCTTTTCAAGTTGTTTTAATGATAGTTTAGATTTGAAAGCAGATTCAACATTCTCATATTTTTTAATTTATCAAAATTAGAGATTTCAAAGACAGTGAGCCTACCTACCAAACCTTCAAGAGTTAGATTATAACGTAGTATACATCTTAATTCTTGTATGGTAGAAATGCTAATAGCATAGATGGGCAATGGCATTCTTAATACTTTATTAATACAGTCTCATAATCAATCTTAACATTACCTCCTTTTATAGCATTAAGAACATCTTTTATTCTAAAGAAATATTGACCAATGTTCTCACCATCTTCCATCCTCATGTCATTGAACTTACCTCTAAGACATTCAAATTTGGCTCACAAAATATTTGTATATCCTCCATAAATAGTGTGAAGAGCATCCCACATCTTCATTGCACTATCACAACCCTTGATGTCATCAAACTCACTATAACTTGGAGTAGAGGCAATCTCCAACATTGCCTGATTATGTTCTTTCTTCTTTTCTAGATCCTTGGATGTTAGGGCTCTAGTAGGGTTAACATGCTTATTGGTGATGGTGGATTGTGCATGGTCTCCAAGACCTCCTACACGTAGCTTCATTAGACTTTTCCATGTAGGGAAGTTCTCCTTATTTAGCGTGGGTATCTCTCTTTAAGATATCTTGATCTTTTGCTTCTAGTACCTTCATACTAGACCTCTCAGGCACTATGGTGCTCTAATAATTTTTTTTGGAATTCTTTAGAATACTTGAGAGGGGGGTGATTCACTTATCCAAGGTCCAGATGTAGAATTAAAACTTTTCAATGCTTAGCAAACCCATATCCATAAAACCTTGTTATGCATGCATCCATTAGATCATACATTACTTAAACTTTATAGGTTACTGTCCTAGATAAAAACACCTCTAAAAAAGTGTGAACATGAAACATAATAAATTTAATAACATATTTGACACAATTATTTATGTGAAAACCCAATTTGGGTAAAACTACCAGTAACATGCCACTAATTCTCACTCTTTTGAATTTATGCCCTATAAAAGGCCAACCATGTTAAAGGTTACAATACACACTATTAAATATGATCTAGTTAAAGGATTTGAATCACCTCTATTTGGATTGAACCTTGTTAGAGGACTTTAGACCATTCCATTAGAATGTCTCCCAGTTAAAGGACAAATACAATGATTGTTAGATCAACCTTAATCCAAAGGATTTACACTAGACTGATACAATGATTATAAGTAACAATAAGGCTTGATCTGATAATAAATTACAACTCACTTGCAAATTATAGATATTTTCTTCAATCCTCCATTCTGCTTAGCATTCACCCTCTTCAACTTTGATATCTTTTTCAATCTATAAACTTTCTTACTCTTAAACCTTCTTGCTTTGCATGCCAACTATGGTCAGTTCTGTTTGGCTAATGAATGAAGCAATACCCTAGACTCCTAGTCTTCCTCAGATTCTCGCACATGATAACCTTTTCTTTTAAGCATCTATCTCTAAAAATAGAGAATTAAGATCTTTTGTTTCTTAATCACAATTATCCATTTTAGGGTTAGGTAAGATACAATGAATCTACCCACTTTTCCATTTGGTTCCTCTAGAAACTTGTTCTCCAGTCCTCCTTGAATTCTCCTCAAAATAGTTTACCTTGAATTCTGTGCCACAAACTCATCATAGTTATCTTCCACATGCTTCACATAATTCAATAAAACAAAATAGTCAACTCAGATTCATGAAATGTTTGATTTAACATATTTATTGGCACTCAGTATTAATAAGCTATCACTTGGGCTTCTATATTGTTCTTTTACTTGGCCAACACTAATTTACTTGTCAAACACCAAAGTTTGTTGATGCTTGAAATCAGCTAAACTTTAGTTGGCATATATTGACAATCACTTGGCTTGCAATAATTTTTTGCTTGGCACCTCTTGTTTTTCACTCAACTTCCATTAACTTTTGCTCTGCTTGTACTGATAACTCGGTAGACCCTTTTCACTCTTGATCTTCTTCTAGTCTTAGCTTCAGTTATCTATCATCTCAAACTTTAAGTAGATAAACAATATTATAGTATTAATGTCGTACTTGGTCTTAATGCTTCTTTTACTTCCAAAATAACTTAAACTTTCTCTTGGTATTATTGTTATCTCCTCTATTCAAATCTAAGTTTCATCAATCAACTAAATGATACCTCTTAGAGCAAAAAATAATAGTCTAGCCATTAGATCATAGATTTTTACATTATTTACAAAATAATGATTGTTCCATTATAGGTTCTTCACTTCAAAAAAATCTTATATCAACATTTGGGTATTCAATATCATATTCGGTATTTGATTTGGGATCAAATACCCAATATTGGATTAGGTCTCTAAATCAGTTTACTGGCAAACTTTTACCAAAATATTCTATAATTGTAGACCTGATAATCATGGTTTTTTTGTCTTTTTCATAGGGTTAAACAATAGTTTTGCAAAAAAATATTTATTTGGGGCCCACAGTTTGTAAAAATGTGGCTACAAAATTTAATCACGTGTCTAATTGTGTTTTTTGAATGAGGATCAGTAGCTGTCGAAATGGTAAACAAAAAAAAAAGGTGTCAAATGAAGATATTGTAACAGATATGGAAAGAGATAGGATAAATTATCAAAGGAAGAGACAAGGTATGTTAAATGGAAATTGATTGAAGGTGGAATTATAAAGTCAAAAAATGAATATGTTTACATGGGGAATGAAAACGTACTAATGTAGAATGATAATGCCAGGATTAAAAAATTGGAGAATAAATGTTTACCAATTTATAATATGAATGCAATGATTGACCATGTCAAAAAAATAAAAGAACACATGAATGTTATATATCTCCTAATTATAACTAAAATGAAGGTCCTAAAACAACAAAATGGTTAATTGAAATTGATGCAATTATTATTAGTGATTTCGAAGGAAAAAAATACAAATAACTATTCATCTATGAGCTACAAGACTATATAAGATGTTTTTTAGCAAGAAGATAGTGGTGGAGCAATGTCAACCTTTTTATGCACTTATTAAAAATATGAAATATGAGACCAATGATTTCAAAATTTAAGATTTTTGTCAATAAGAAAATGGAAAGAAATGTCATTATTGTGAAGAATCTTTTTAGTGCTCTCAATAGTGTTTCCAAAAATGGTAGGAAGAAGGATAAGCGAGTTTCTCAAAGGGTTATTACAATCTCTTTCTTAAGTAACCATTTGAGAAAAGGTAGATATATAAGACAAAATTTATTGAGTTGAACTTAAATCATACTACTTTGAGAAGAGCACTTACTAGATCATAGAGAATCGATGATCCACTTCAAAAATGATACATGGACTTTTGGTGGGAGATCTCTACATTTTGATAAGAAGCTAACTAATGATGTGAAGCAAGAAATTACATAGTTTTTGCACTCTATCTCAAGAGTCTTAGCCAATGTTAAAGACCAATTGAAGTTGAGAATTAGCATTAGAGATCACAGACCAATTCCTATTTACATTATTTGAAGGTAAGTCAAAATATGTTGTTCAAAAAATTTAGAGAGAGTCATCCAAGATTTCATGTATCACAAAGGGCTTTAAAATCCTTGAACTTATTTTATTTTGTTATACTTAAGATTCAAAATATGGGTTGTTACAAATATCATGTGGAGTTTTTTATGCACCACAAACTATTACACCCCATCCATTGTATTTTGTGTAGTAATGAAATGTTGGAGATTTGTGGTGTTAATGAGATTCCAAAATCATCAAGAGACTTACTAGATCAATTTTTATGTCCTAGAGTTAATGATTATTTCTTTTATAGAAATGATTATTTAAATGAGAAGTGTTTAAAACATGGCTTATCCAAGTTTGACACATGTTTCCATGATAGGTGCGAAAAAGATCTTGGAGAGACCATAGTAAAAAAAACAAGAGGATATGAAATGGTGAAATGTACATTAATGGGTGGAGGTGAGGGCTCTAGATGTGAATTGGTTAGAAAAGAAATATGTGTGGCTAATTTTATTTCAGATTTTAGGACAAATCTTTTCCACAAGTATGAAAGGCATGACCATAGGTCTCAGTGGTTGGATAAAAAATTTAGAGTGTTTAAGGAGACTTTCCCCATTGGCACTATTATATCAATTTTTGACTTTGCAGAGAACTACACATTATAGCCCCAAAATAAGGCACAATATCAGTATTATTGTAATACCCCAAAATTGGCACATTGCCATATTAACCAACTTTCATTTATTCAACTATTGCTAAGTCCTATTTTACTAGGCAATTCTAATTCTAATAATCTCTACTTGACCTAGGAGTCAAATGCAAAAAACCATAATTTGCATTAATCATATTATTTATTTAATTCCTAAATATTTACTCAAATCAGCTACACAAACCTATTGATTTAATTTAATTTAATTATACGTTTTCTACTTTAATTAAATTAAAATTACCTCTTTAGCTAATATACAAAGGAATTAAATAAATTTAATTTAATAAGATATCTTTTCTTTTTAATTATTGAATTTAATTATTCAATTAGTTAAAGTTATCCATTTATGAGGCCATATTCTATTTTATTAATTTAGATATTCACTCAAAAAGAAGGAACTAGTCAGCTCCTTTTATCGCTCATAAGGTAGTTCGTCAGCTCCTTTTATCACTCAATAGACACTTAGTTAACTCCTTTGATCAATAGAAAAAGGCTCAGTTAACTCCTTTTATCACTCAAAAAGGACTCAATTAGGTCCTTTTATCACTCAAAAGGACTCAGTTAACTCCTTTTATCACTCAAAGGCAACCAGTTAACTCCCTTTTCATGAGGAAGTTACCCTTATGACTAGCTCTCCTATTTAATCCTTATCGTCCATTTTGGATAATCTTGATCGTTGATCACCTATTTGATTCTATAAAAGAAGCTCTCCATTCCTCATTATAGAGGATGAATTTTGGAATTTGGGTAAAATTTATGCTGAAATTGTTACTCACTTTACTCACATTTTCATAGCTTTATTTGTTTCATTGTAATATGATTTAGATTTTAAAATATGCATCCATTTAGCATACTATTTTTCTTCATTTCTTAGATTAGTAATTGTATCTCTCATCTAGATTAATTGCACTTTCATTTAGCTAGATAAATCCTTCATTCTAGAGGTCTGGTTGCCTCCTTCTCATTCTAAGAGCAAAGGCATAATCCTTCTAGTTAAAAGCCATTAGGTCACTTTGTTAGACTTTTCAAATAAAAAATACAATATTTATTTTGAGATGATCTCATAGGTAATGAGCATTTTGAAGTTTATGTGAGGATTAGAGGCACTTTTTATAATTCTGTTTTTGAGATTTTCACAATTGTCCATAGTATTTTCTAGATTTTCACATGAGAAATCTCATTTTCAAGTGAGGAACTGAGGATTTCGCCTCCTTCATTACACTTTTCCATGCAAAAAATTGTATAAGTGCACATTTTCTCACATGGTGCATGTCATTTTCTCGTGCAGGCCTGTGTGTGATCTTGCAACAGCATATGAAAATACAGTATTCAAAATTTAGAATTTAGATTTATCATTATGCATTTGACTAAAGGTGTTTTCTAAAGCATTTTTATTTCCAATTTTTGTTTTCCTTTCTGTGGCTTGACAGTGGTTTGAAGGATTTTTTCATAGGTTTTGGCTTTTTTTAAAGTTGTTTTATGGGTATCAAAAAGAACAAAAAAAGTTAAATTTTAATTTCCCTTAGTTCTGCTTCCATTTGACTAATGGTGTTTTCTAAAGTATTTTATTTCCAATTTTTGGTTTTCAACAACTTAATAGTGGCTTCCAGGACACTTGACAAAGATACCTTTTATCCAAACACTTCAAACATATACTGACTGCGTGAATGTAGGATGCTTTTCAAAGATATGCATGACAAAGATTTGTTTCAAACCCACATAAACATTGTGTCTTCTTTTACTACTTTTCACACATAGTATAAATAGGGTTTGTGAACTTCGTAGGGTGCAAGATAGGGGAATAAGGGAGTATGCTCTTTACCACTTGGAGGTCATGACCAAGGGTAAATTAGAAACCTAGAAGCCTCTAAAAGATGGCATCTGAGGGAGGCAAGCAAGTTAGTGGTTCTCCCAAACAAAGCCTTTAATGAAGAGATGATGATTTCCTTTTAGGGGATCAAAGTCTTGGAGTAGGAAAAGGTGGGATCAATTAAGCTAACTTGGTGATTAACATGTCTTGTGTGTTTGGGTGAAGAAAAAAGGTAGAGGTGTATGCTCTTTCCCCTCGAGGGAAATCAAAATTTTTTTGCCTTAGATCCGAACCACCAGTTTAAGTTAATCCTTTAAAGGGCCTGCCAAAGTGATCCAACCTCTGAGAACAACCCAAGTGAGCACACTCCTTTCACTAGAGATTCCACCTCACTATAATAAAGAAGCTTTGTTGAGTGAAAGACTCCAAAGCCATATTAATTTCCTCTTCTTCATTCTGATATCACATATCAAGGAGAAGCTCTGTAAACTACACTAGTTGATGCCAGCCCCATTCTTGCTAGTCAAGAGTGTGCAGTTACAGATGCTGATGTGGGCTCCTCAACTTCACTTGTGAAGCCACCAAGGATTAGTATGAATAGAATCCAAGTAAAAACCTATTAGTTAGTTGCTATCTGGTTCACCTCTAAAAGGAGGCATAATCTTTGTGCAAGGAGGGGCATAATCTCTCCTATAGAACTCACCATAGGCATGCAACTAGGTGTTGGAAGGTGGTTTACGTGCTTGACCCCTACCACAAGGATGTTCATTTATCATATATATTATTGAGCCCTTTGAATACACCAAAAACATAGGCACCTTCTAGGGGGTGACATAGCTATGTGAGGTGTACATATGCACATAAGTTGTGGGACAAAGGTTTTGCCTTCTGTACCAATTTTCTATTTTAGGGATAAAAGCATGTTTTTTATTAAGTCTTTAAACATTGTCCAAACCTATCAAACAAACTAAACCTCAAGACTCCCCCACCCCTCTGAGTTGCTTTGTCCTTAGTTGGGTTGTTTGAAACTACTACTTGCTTCCTATGTTTATTTGGAAACCAATTGTCTTGTTCAAAGCAACCAAAATTCTGTCCAAAACTTGAAAATAGTCTTACTGCCTATTTTAAATCTGTCAAAACAACCGACAATCTATCCAAAATGGTCTAAAACTTGTAAAAATTGTTTCAAAATTTAGTATCTACCTATGCTCTAAATTTGGTCTATTATCTACAATATTTTACCTCTTTTCTATCTACAAACAATATCAAACAATGGCTTATTGCTTAGCTAATGACTTTTGACCTACACATAAACTATTCTTGTCTCTTGTTCACTTTTTCTTTGGTCTTTCATGCTTTTCATACTCCATGTCATGATAGTCATCATTGTTTGTTGTTCTAGCCATTACTTGGATGACTCGTACCTTAGTATATAGTACCCTTATCTTGCTTTGTTTTTGAGACTATGTTCTAGTGTGGTCCTTGTTTAAGCCTTCACTTTTTTTCCTTGTCTATGACTGTGGCAACAAGAAGTGGCAAAGTGTTTTATCCCCAAATACCTAGACAAGGTAGAGCTAGGGGTACTAATTGTGGTAGAGGTCACTCTTCAGTCATTACATGGTCTATCTCTAGTTCATCTAGTGAGAAATCTTCACGATCCCCCTCACCTGTCAAATCATCTTGGGTCCATAGAATGTTCTCTATAAACTTGCAATAAACTAGGAATCCCTTGTATCAAGAGGATCCTAAAACTAGCAAAGGTCCTACATCTCCAAACAAAATATCTAAATTCTTTTTCAAAGGACCTTTCCAATCACAACATACTGAAACTAAACATGTTCCAACAATGGCTAATTATGAACCTGAACACAGTGAGAATAGAAGAAACCAAGAGTAACTTAGGAATGACAAAGAAAAATACCATGACATTGATGAGGAGTAGGAAGAGGTGGAAATACTTCCTAAACACATATAAAAGTGTTGTAAAGAAAAAAACATTCAAAAGGTCATGAAAATTTTGCTCAATGAAGAGAAAGAAAAATACTTTCTCAAACTTGGCCAAGAGGGAGCTAAGCTACCCCATCATTTCAATGTGGAAACTATCATCATGCTTGAAGAGGAAAAAACTCTAAAAACAATTGAAAATTATGCAAGACCAACTAGCTTAGATGATGCATGAGAAAGACAAACACACGAAAACATACACCTTAGATGCTTGTTGTCCATTTCCATTTGACAACAGCATAGGTGTGCCTCCTTTTCCAAGAGAAGTAGAGTTACCTAAGTATGATAAATACTTTAGAACTATCGATCCCCAAGATCATTTGTGGGAATTTAGTGCCTTGTCTATGGAATTTATGCATAATTAGACATATCTCATGTGTTTATTCCCAAGAAGTCTAGGTGGTCAGGCTATGGAGAGGTTTTCACACTTGCCTCCTAGTATCAAAACATTTGATGAAATTTCCAACTTGTTTGTCCAACAATATTCTCATAAGATTCAACACCCTGTTAACATCTAAGATTTTTGTAATATTAAGTAGAAGATTGGGGAACCTTTCCTCACATTCCTTCAGAGGTAGAGACAACTTTATATTAAATACTCATGCAAAATCCTAGAAATAGAGAAACTTGACATCTTTATGGATAACCTCGTACTTGATTTTGGGTATAAAGTCAAACTTCAAGGTCCATGTACCTTTGAAGACATGGTCAGGTAGGCTATCTGCATAGAAGAATTCATGGTCAAGAAGGGTGAACTTACTTTTCAAAAGGACACAAAAAAAGGCTCCATCTCTAACAAGGACAAACCCAAGTATGTCAACAAGAACTAAGAAATTGTACATGATGGGGTTATTTAAAATGTAACTCCTAAGCTTGCTAAGGCAGCCTTTAATCTCATAGATAGTCTCAATGCAGCTAAGAATACTAAGAAACCTCCTCCTGACAAAAAGACATCTGGGAACAGATCAAGAAACACATGGGCTACACACCCTAAATGAGAGTATACACCCTTGAGTGAACCTTTGGATGTGGTTTACAAAACATTGCTCCAACACAAGCTTATTTCACCATTGGACAACCCTCGTCCCTATGATCTGCAACCATGCCCACCATGGTGGAATGAAACCTCATTTTGTGGGTATCACCAAAATAAGGGACACAAAATTAGCAACTACATAAACTTGTGCCATAAAGTGTAGGACATGATTGATGCTCGTGAACTTGTGGTAGATGGACATAACAAGAACTCAAATCACAAGCCATTCAACGAGCCTTTCCAGCCTATGAAAAAGGAGAGACTTCAAAACAAAAACCCAACAACAAGGTCAACTATGCATACTCCAATGATGGCAATGTGATCAACATGGTTGAACCTATGAATTCTAAATACTGTAATGTCATTACCATTAAGGGAAAATAGTATAATGATAAACCAAAATCACAATTTTTCTTGAGGGGCCCTACTTCCAAAACAATGGATAAAACACCTTTGCAACACTGTGCTAATGTTGTTACCTGTTCCCATGCCAAGTTGGTGCTCAAAGGCCCTACGCCCTCTACTTTTGATCTTGAACAACATAAAGACAAAAATCTTGCTGGTCCATCTAGAAAAGGTGCAAAACTCATGATGAATTCAACAACAACCAGCTATAGTGTTCTCGATCAACTAAAGAAAACTAATGCCCAAATCTTTATCTTCAAGCTACTTAAAATATTGTCTGCTCATAGGTAGGTTCTAGAAAAAGCCCTCACTAAGGAAAATGTTCCTTAAGATCTTGATCTTGAGCAATTTCAATCCATGGTAGGTCACTTGACCTCACCTTATCTTATGACTTTCTCTAAGGAGGATGATAACTCATTGAGTCACCCACACATTCAACCTCTACATATTGAGGTCATGATACATCAGACACATGTTCATTAGGTACTCATCAATAATGGCATTGGGCTAAAAATTGTCTCTAATGCTCTGCTTAGACAATTAAATTATTCTAAGGACTCTATTGATCCTCATCGTAGGATTACTATTAAAGTGTATGACAAAGTTGACCAAAATACTTTCGGTCTTGTGGTCTTGCCCCTTCGTGTTGGTCCTATAGAAAGGGATGTCACTTGTTAGGTCCTCAACATTCCCTTGGCTTATAACATTCTTCTAGGAAGGTCTTGGATACATGACATGCACAATGTTCCCTCCACATACCATCAATGCATCAAATTCCTGTTTCATGGTTCTAAAGTCACTATTCCTACCAGTACTAGTTACACCTACAATATGCTCAAAGATACTAAGAAATTTGTCTCCACTAACAGGGAGTCTATTGATTATCATGACAAAAAGCTAAAAAAAATTGAGTAGTCAATCAACCTGAAAGAGACTAGCATGGGTGAGTACCATATCAAACTAGTGTTGTCCTTAACATCTCTTTCTAGGTCTCCCCATCATTATGGAAGACCATCTGAGGCAAAGAATTCATTTGTGTTGACACCTCAAACTAAGTATAATGGCACTTTTGTCAAGTCTAAAGTTCCCTTAGAAGATGAAAGAAAAAATAGAGCCATTGATGCATGGCTTTACAAAGAAGAGACACCAGTAGACTTAACAGAACAAGCTTATGAGACCACTCCTTAGAAGTATGGTCTTGGAATTAGACTCATGAAGTACTTTGGCTATAAGGGAACTAGTCCTATTGGGTGCAATAGCAATGGTCTAATTGATCCTATCAAGGCAACAACTCGAAGCAACAATGATACAACTAGTCTAGGATTTAAGAAGTTTCCTTTCCATTTGGGACCTAATAAATTCATACCACAACCTGAGAGTTCATTTGGAAATGTGTCACAAGCTGAGTCTGATACTCAAGAGGAAAAATATGATGATAAGGATCCCTATCCTTATCCTATTCCTCATGATCTTGCTAAATTCTTTACTGAACCAAATGACTTTGTGCCACATTTCAGCACTATGGATGGTACTAGTGATTCTTCTGAGGACAATATTAATTCACACCATGCCCATTCAAGACAAGTTGAGTCTATTTAGGTGTTACATATTGAGTACCTATGTAAAAATCTAGAAGATGAAGGAGAGTATGTCCCTATCACTATTGGGGAGTTCTACAGTCTCTTGCCATGTAGAACTAATTCTAAGGAATATGAGTTTGACTCTCTTTCAAAAGCAACTATTGATAAAGACATTGACCAAGTTCATGTCTATGAAAACCAAATCAAAGAGGGTGAAACATCTAGGGTTAGGTCAGATGGGTCTGATCCAACTAGTGTCCCAGAGTCATCAATTGCTTATGTTAGTACTTAGAGGTGTTCGAACACACCTATAGATGAACTTGTCATAGGTCTCAAATTTCTGGTCCAAGCACTTAATGAATATATTGTGAAAGTAATCAAACCCATTAGTACTCTTTCACTAACACATCCTGAGCTTGTAGACTGGAACCCTAATGCATCTAGCAAAGTCCCCACATTCTAGAGTGACTATGCTCTTACTTGCTAGCTAAACACTATCAAACCTATAACATCTTCCACCAATGAATAGACCATCAACATGACCAAAGTTGACATCAAATATCTCAATCATAGAATAAAAAAGAAAAAACACAAAAGGTTCGATGGTTAAAACTAAATTGTGGTAGTGTTCGAACACAAAAAAGTAAAAACAAAAGATGTATCCAAAGGTGAAAACCTCTTTGAGGTGCCTGTGGATGAGATATCTGATGCACTTCCAGGTCACTTTCAAGAGAGTTCATCAGTGTTGATAGAGCCAACATAGCTAATTAAATTGGGTACAAAAGAACATCCTCATTTGATACATCTAGCATAGTCATTGTCACCTAAAGAAAAGGAAGAGTTCATTGCCTTTTTCGAAGAGAAGAAAATAATTTTTTCTTGGACATATTCTAACATGCTAGGACTAGATCTTGATCTTATCATGCATTACTTTTCCATCACACTACGCATCAAACCAGTTAAAGAAAAACTTTAGAAAATGTATCCTCATGTTGCATTGATCCTCAAAGAAGAACTGGAGAAACTTCTGAAAGCTGGTTTCATCTGCATAATTGATTATGTTAATTGGATATCCAATATTGTTCCAATCTCCAAGCATGATAAATCTATTAGAGTTTGTACCTTCTTCCGTGATGTCAACTTGGCATGTCTTAAGGACAATTTTCCACTTCCCAACATTGATATGATAGTGGACATGATGGTGAGCTATGAGATGTACTCACTAATGGATGGGATTTCTGGTTACAATCAGATAAAAATTCCACCAGAAGACTAGGAGAAAACTGCTTTCACATGTGCATGGGGAACCTTTTGCTGGAATGTAATGCCATTTGGTTTGAAAAATGCTGGTACAACTTATTAGAGAGTAATAATCACAATTTTCCATGACATGATGCATAAGACCATGGCAGACTATGTGGATGATACCTTGGTCAAAAGTGCTAAATGTAACACTCATGTGCAAGATTTGGGACCCATCCTAAATCACATGGAAAAGTCCAGTCTCAGGCTCAATCCTAAGAAATTTGCATTTAGTGTCACAACAGGGAAACTACTAGGATACATTATGTCTGTGAAAGGAATTGAGGTGGATCCAAAGAAGGTTCAAGAAATTATGGATATGCCTCCACTCTGTAACATCAGCCTGATGAGAGGCCTGCAAGGAAGACTCCAGTCTATCCACAAGTTCATCTCATAGTTGGTCTATAGATCACAACCTTTTACAAAGACCTTACACAAGGGTGTCAAATACAACTAGAGTTAGGATTGTGAGAAAATCTTAACACAAATAAAACAATATCTTGCTAGTCCACTGATCTTGAAGCCTCCTATCTATGGAAAACCTTTGATTTTGTATATTTCAGCAACTGAAACATCTTTGGGAATCTTATTAGCTCAAGAGGACAATTATAACAAGGAGAGAGCTATTTATTATTTGAGCCACATGCTAATCTCTTATGAGAAGAATTACAACATCATTGAGAAAGCTTGCTTGGTAGATGTCTTTTCTTCCCAAAAGTTAAGACACTACATGCTTGCCCACACTACATGGCTAGTCGCTAAAATAGATCCACTAAAGTACTTGTTCAATAAAGCATCTCTCATAGGATGATTGGCTAAGCGTATCATGATACTCTGTGAGTTTGACATTTAGTATGTTGAACAAAAAGCTATCAAGGCACAAGAAATTGCGGATTAGGTAGAAAATGCACCTATGTAGAGTCTTCTCTTGATGAACATTGATTTCCCTAATGAGTCAATTCTAACACTCACACACCAAATGTGGGTGATGTTATTTGATGGGTCCTTCACACAATAGGGATCTAGAGTTGGATTACTCTTCATAATGTCACAGAGATATTCAGTACCCAAAGCATACAAGATTGTGTTTCCTTAAACAAACAACATTGCTGAATATGAGGCTTTCATTAATGGCATGAAGATTGCAGCAAAATGGAGAGTTGATTAGTTAGATATCTTCGGGGACTCCCAGCTTATAATCAACCAAGTTAATGATGTGTATCAAACAAAGGATGATAAATTTATCCCTTACAAACATATGGTTGATGACCTAAAGAAGTATTTTGTGCACATCACCTTCAAGAAAATTCCTTGAGAAAATAACAAAGCAACTAATGCAATGGCTACTTTGGCCTCCTTGCTACTTATGCCCAACAATGATCTCTGACATGAGTTCCTGGTGGAAGCGTTACACTACTGAGCCTATCATACCCCTGATTCTAGGATGATCTATTCTATTGTAGGACAATACTCATCTCACTACCATCACATTTACTTCTATCTCTATAACCAAACCATTCCAAATGGTCTAACCTAGAATGAAAAATGCTACCTTATCTATAATGCTTCACAATATGTCATTATTACTGATGACTTGTTTAGGAGAGGTCTTCATGGAACACTCCTTAGGTGTTTAGAACTCAAAGAGTCCAAATGTGCATTAATGGACATTCATGAGGACATTTGCAAATCCAACTCAAATGGCTTGAGACTAGCTCACAAACTCATTAGAGCTAGTTATTATTGGCCTAAAATGGAGCAAGAGGCAATCAAGTATGCCAAGTCCTACAAGCAATGCCAGCAGCATGGGAATCTAATTCACACTCTATCTAGGGAGCTCATTCCATCTACCACAATGTAGCCATTTCAACAATTGGCCTTCGACTTGGTGGGTCAGATTTACCCATCTTCTTCTAATGGACATAAGTCCATTATTACAACTACAGACTACTTGATGAAATGGGTAGAGGTAGTACCCCTCACAATAGAAAATGGAAAAACTATAGCTCTTTTTATCACAAACTACATCATATGTAGGTATGGTGTACCATCCTCCATCATTACTGATAATGGAGGATAGTTTAAAAATAAAGACTTCAAGGAACTATGCAAAAGATTCAAAATCACACAACATTGGTCTTCTATCTATTACCCTCAGGGTAATGGTCAGGCAAAGGCATCCAACAATGTGATCCTCAAGATCCTCCATCTCACAGTGAGAAAATATAGGAGAGACTGGCACCTCTAGATTAATCCAACTTTATGGGCATATAGGACATGCATCAGGACTCCAATGGGTATGATGCCCTTTGCCTTGGTTTATGGAGCGGATGTTGTACTTCCAATAGAGGTAAATATTCCTCCCTTAAGGATCTCTATGAAAGGCCTTATTACTAATGATGATTAAAGAATAAAGAATAACTTAGCTTCAAGAGCTAGTCTTACTAGATGAACATCAACAAGTGGTGCGAAATAACCGACAAGCTTATTAGTAGCAAATTTCAAGAAGCTACAATAGGAATGTTAAGCCATGTGACTTCCACCTAGTTGATCTCATCTTGAGAGAAAATCCTAGGAACTAGCAACAATGGGTCCAAAAAGGGAAGTTCGAACCAATCTGGCTTGGTCCTTACATAATCACTACAGTTTATGGATTTAGTGCTTACCAACTCTCAATAGCTAAGGGAGAAGTGCTCGAGGAGCCTATCGACACTCTCCACCAGAAGCAATTCTATAGCTAATATGATCTTAGAAGCTCTTTGTACATATCTAAATGTCTTAAAAAAATCTAAAAATTGCAAAAAGTCCTGAAAAAAATCATTACCTTGGTGAAAACCTAGCAATAGGCACTTTGGTAATACCAAAATAAAATTGAAAAGTTTCAAAAATACAATAAAATAAAATTTAAAAAATAAAAATAAAAATTTAAAAACAAGAAAGTTCCATTGGTGAAAACCTAGAAATAAGCATCATGGTAGCCAAAAAATAAAATGAAAGCCCTGCCAAGAAGGCAAAAACCTGGCAAATAGGCACCTCTTGTTCCCAATGCTCCATTTTGCAGTGCATCTTCTAGCTCCCTATACAATTTCTTTCCTGCTTTAGTTTACTTCTTTTTGCTCATGTATCCATGGATTGAGTCTTGTTACAGCTCGAGGGCACTACTCTCTAGTGTCCTAGAATCTCTATCGCGACAGTCACTAGTTATTTTAGCTATGTCTGCCTACTCTTTCTAGTGTCATGCTTTTTTGAGATTCTACTCATAGAATCTCTTTCGTGACAGTCATCGGTTGTTTTAGCTATATTTACCTACTATTGCTAGTGTCGTGCTTTGTCGAGATTCTCCTCATAGAATCTCTTTCGTGATAGTCACTAGTTGTTTTAGCTGTGTCTGCCTACTATCACTAGTGTCACACTTTATTGAGATTCTCCTCATAGAATCTCTTTCGTGACAGTCACCAGTTGTTTCAGCTATTTGCCTACTATTGTTAGCGTCATGCTTTGTCAAGATTCTCCTCATAGAATCTCTTTCATGATAGTCACCAGTTGTTTCAATTGTGTTTGCCTACTATCATGAGTGTCATACTTTGTCGAGATTCTCCTAATAGAATCTCTTTCGCAATAGTCACTAGTTGTTTCAACTATATCTTCCTACTATCGCTAGCGTCATTCTTTGTCAAGATTCTCCTCATAGAATCTCCTTTGCGATAGTCATCAATTGTTTCAGTTGTGCCTGCCTACTATCACTTGTGTCACTTTTCAAGATTCCTTAATGGTAGATCTCTCTTGTTTCCGTCACTAGCTATTATGGTTATGTTTGTCTACTCTCACTCAATCCTCTTTATGTTCTTCACATTGAAAATTCCTCTTTGACCTCAGTCACCAGCTGTTCTAGCTGCATTTTCTACTATTGTCATCGTACTGAAGAGATTTCTCTCATCCATGTTTTAGACATTGACACATGACATCAATTCCAAAAACATGAAGTCAAAATGACATACTTGTTTAGATATACTAAGCATTTTCTTTCTTTGTTTCATTTTTGCTTCATCATGTCTCCTTGAGCAACTCAATGATGTCATTTTTTACTAGAGAAGCAAGGACTGGGGGGCATGATCTTTTCTTTGCTTTCTATTGGTGGTTTAGTTCCAATGATCCGCGGTGAACATATAAATGGGGTGTCCGCTATAAGAGCCTCCATCCTGTATTGGATGTCCATTTGTACCTTAAATCCTTTTATATGGATAAATCAATGAGGTTGGTTCTTCTCCTTGCTTTTTGGAGTGAACTCTTTATGCTACGATAAATACTAATACTTGTCCTACTAAGTTAATATATGGGTCACTGTGAGTGTATGTGGCAACTTCTATATCAAGTTATAGACACAAGGGCTATTGCGGATAGAACATTTATTGATTACTTAGCATAAGAGGGATCTCCTATGTGTTTGGTATGTCTATATGCAAGAAAAATTCTAGTCACCCTAGCATTTATGCTCTGATTCTTATGTTTACTTGCTATATTAAAAGGGACAAATGTTTTGGTCATTCTAGCTTCTTATGCTTTGAACTCTTACATTTAATCCTGAAAAAACTAGAACAGATTTCCTATTCATATTCCTATGATTGCAACATCAGTGGGGATTGTATGACATCTAGGATTCATTATATGCTCAGTGATGATAATTATCGAAGCTTGGCAACTAGACCTAGGGTTGCATCTAGTTTAAGATTGTATCTAGCATAAGATTGCATTGCATAAGCAAATGGTTTGATTGCATATCCACTTACATCATTTGTGATGAGGAATTGTTGGCTTATTCAAAGTATCATTTTTCTTCATGACTACACAAATTATTGGTTCATCACGCTCTTGGCTACTTTGATTTCTCTAAATCCATTTTCAAGATTGAATTCAAAATGTGACACACTTAAATAGTTCAAAATCACGTTTTCAAATTTTGGGACTGGCATGATTGAATACTTGTGTAGTCCATTTTTTTCTGATACTTTATGAATCTTGACATCTTTTCAAATCAAACTTTCTTTAAAATTTCCAAGATTTCTTCAAATTGGCTTCTATACTTCTTTTGATCATACTAATATCTTCTAAATTCTTCTAATCATACTAATCTATTCTAAATTCTTTTAATCATTTTAATCTCTTCTATATTTCTTCTAATCATTTTGATCTCTTTTACGTTCTTCTGAGCATCAAATTTCTTTAGTACCTTTTAACATACTGTGCTACATCAAATTTTTGGTGTGTCATCTTTCAATTTTGTTCCTAAGGGGGTAGGATGATTACATCATTGAATCTAATATTCAACTCAAATTAAATCTTTTGTCCTCATCACTGGCGGGATCTTCATTACTCAAGGCATCTTGTTTCCATCTTATGTTCTCACCACTAGGGGCATCTTGTTCCCCTCTATCTAGAATCATTTGTCATCTATCTCATCTTTTCATCAGCTAATCACATCTAATAACTTTTCTAGTCAAAGTTTGATAGATAGGTATCAGGACAATCTAAACCCTGATGCCTGAGGATCAAGCCTCATTTTGAGGATGATTCTACAACTCATGATTGGATCATATCCTCTTTTATGCTTAGTTATTTAGGTGTTCTATCTAGATCCTTAAAGGTTAAGCTTTGTTTTGGAGGAAACCTTTAAAATGATTATACAACTTAGGTATCTAGGTGTTCTATTTGATTCCCTTAATATTAAGCTTTGTTCTAGAGATAATCTCTAAAATCTTGTCAATTTAGGTATCTAGGTGTTCTATCTAGATTCCTTAGGGTTAAGCTCTATTCTGGAGATAATCTTTAAAAGCTTATTCATCTTGGTATCAAGGTGTTCTATCCAGATCACTAAAGGTTAAGCTTTGTTCTGGAGAAAAACTTTAAAATGCTTATCAATTCAAGTATCTAAGTTTTTTTCTTGGATTCCTTAAGGTTAAGCTCCATTTTGGAGATAATCTTTAAAAGCTTATCATTTGGTCTTTGTGTCATCAATTTCGGAACCAATCCCATTTCTTGATCTTTGCATCATGCTTTACAATTTTCTTTGAATTGAACATGCTACTCACACATTCATTCGAAGAGGGGCAAAATATAATACCCCAAAATTGGCACATTGCCATATTAACCAACTTTGGTTTATTCAACTATTCCTAAGTCCTATTTTACTAGGCAATTCTAATTCTAATAATCACTACCTGAACTAGGTGTCAAATGCAAAAAACCATAATTTTCATTAATCATATTATTTATTTAATTCCTAAATATCAACTCAAATTAGCTACACAAACCTATCGATTTAATTTAATTTAATTATAAGTGTTATACTTTAATTAATTGAAAATTACCTCTTTATCTGATATACAAAGGAATTAAATACATTTAATTTAATAAGATATCTTCTCTTTTTAATTATTAAATTTAATTATTCAATTAGTTGAAGTTATCCATTTATGAGGTCATATTCTATTTTATTAAATCAAATATTTACTCAAAAAAGAGGAATCAATCAGCTCCTTTTATCACTCAAAAGGTAGTTAGTCAACTCCTTTTATCACTCAATAGGAACTTAGTTAACTCCTTTTATCACTCAAAAAGGACTCGGTTAACTCCTTCTACCACTCAAAAAGGACTCAGTTAGCTCCTTTTTTCACTCAAAAGGACTCAGTTAACTCCTTTTATCACTCAAATGAAACTAGTTAACTCCCTTTTCATGCGGAAGTTATCTTTATGACTGGCTCTCCTCTTCAATCTTGACTATCCATTTCGGTTAATCTTGACCATCGATCACCTCTTGGATTCTATAAAAGAAGCTCTACATTCCTCATTACAGAGGATGAATTTTGGAATTTGCATCAAATTTATGCTAAAATTCTTACTCAATTTGCTCACATTTGCATAGCTTTATTTCTTTCATTGTAATATCATTTAGATTTTACAATATGCATTCATTTAGAATACTATGCTAGTTCTTCATTTCTTAGATTAATAATTGCATCTCTCATCTAGATTAATTGCACTTTCATTTAGCTACATAAATCCTTCATTCTAGAGGTCTAGTTGCCCACTTCTCATTCTGAGAGCAAAGGCATAATCCTTCTGATTAAAAGGCAATAGGTCACTCTGTTAGAATTTTGGAATAAACAATACAATGTTTATTTCAAGATGATCTCACAAGTAATAACCATGTTGAAGAGTATGTGAGGATCAGAGGCTCCCAATTTCACATATACAATTACAACTCCATTAGAATTTCTACTTTTATCCATATAATATATAGACATGTCCCTAATAGTGTGGAAGATAATTGAAAGATTATTAGAGAAGACTAGTGGAAGATATTACAAGGTTGTGGAACATTGTTTCAAGAATTATTTTGATTTCTTCTAGGAGAATTGGTATGGATATACATATCATTTGGTTAGATAATTACATAGGTCAATTCAAGAATGCTCCCATGCTTTATTGGTTGTAAAGGATGCACATAGACAGGGAAGTGCCTCATATTTGGAGTTTTTAAATTTTGGCCATGGGAAAAAGGAACATGATGTAGCTAGCATCAGCGAAGAGAGCTCTAATTAAGGAAAAATTGAAGATTGTAGGATTAGAGCTTCTTGATGCTTGTAGTATTGTTGATTGGTGTAGTTCAACATTATCACAGGGGGGACTCTTGATTCAATAGTACACAATTTCTTTTGGTTGGTTTAGAAGGGGTCCCTAGGTGATAGGACAGATTGTACTACTATCAAAGATTAATAAAAAAATGCATTCATCATGTTTCTTTGATTTTAGTACATGGAACATTTGGACACAACAATGAGCTTTCTTTTGTCCTAGTTCTTCTTAGTGTGATTAGGATCATTGTGAGGCAAGTGACTGGGTGGACAAATGAGCTCCACATCATCCTACTCCATAGCCTCTATCAGAAATGATCACATGGAAAGTTCAATTGAGAATAACCGTCTATCAGCTCTTCTTTAGCCAAGACATGTCTTTGCATTGGTTGTACCATAGGGAAATAATGAGAAATTAGATTATTGGTTGGTATATTTTGCAAGAGGTGAAAAAATCTTGCACAAACAATCATAGATGATTATGGATTCATATATCCTATTGGTTCAACCTGTGTTGCTAGAACATGGTTGCAAACATACATGATTAGAAGGAATGGATTTCCTGCATTCAAAGCCTATTAGAAACATAAAACAATTCTCATATATTCACATCTTATTATAGAATAAAATTAGGGTGAACTTTAAGAAAGCCGCCTCCAAAAAGAGATATAAAATATTGGTGAAACTTTCACTATTTTCAAAAAGAAAAATTATTTCTATTAGAAAATATCTCAATTTTTAATTCTAAATATTACTAATATTGGCAATTATTTTCAAATTATAATTTTTTTTTGTATAAAATATTGATGAATCTCAATAATAATAGGAAGCTCATTAATCACCATTGAATATTACAAATCTAAATTTAACCTTTTTTTTTAATCTTGTGGAATATTATGAGGATCATTACATATACTTTAAATCAATAGTGAAAAGTTAATATTGGTGATATATCTTTAAAGTAACTAATAATTATTGGTTAGTTCAATTTAATTTCTCCAATAATATATTATATTTAGGTGACTCAAATCTAATCATGTAACGAATATTGTGGTGAATATTTGAGTTTAAATTTTTTAATGAAATAAATTATTGAGTGATTTTAAATATTCTAGAGCTAAATTTTATAAAAATATGGTGATTTAAGTTGTATCAAATGTTAACATATTAGCCAAATTACTAGCCAAAAAATTCTAAAATTAGCCAATTTGTGAATATTAACCATTAAAAAGTACCTAGCATAAAATATAAAGTTGTTGAAGCATCAAGGAAGACCAAAAGTAAAAGAACATTGTAGTATTAGAAATGTTGATCATGAAGCCCTATTGCAAACTCTAAAGCAAAGAGAGGACCCTACAGGAACACTCGACCATGTATATTTACTTCTTATGTTCTTTTGTTCATAATCATTTGGTGAGTTGATGATTATCTTGATTAAATTGAATTGAATTATTATTATGTAGTCACAATATTGATATTTTTATAATATTGGAATATAGTTACATCATGAAGAGTAGTTGTGCATGAAGATAAAACCCAAATAAGGAGTGGAATGAAGAAAAAACTATTCTATTTTTAATACTATGATTTTTTATACTAAAAATTTTGGTAATTGTTTATTGATATAATAATGATGAAACACTTGAGATATTGTAATTATTAACTTTTTAACTTAATGTAAGAAACAAGGATATTTTTAACTTTATGTAATTAATGTGGAGGGAGCTAAAAAATGATGGTTTTACTTAATACTAACACATGAATTACACCACACTCGATGCTAAAAACTTAAAGTAGCTAAAAAATAATTATTTTTTACTTAATATCAGCCCTATTGATACCCTTATTCCAACTGTGAAGATCTTACAACATTCGTTACCACCCTGTACCAAAGAGTTTGTAAATTGTTCTAAGTCTGCTTGGAGATCAATTTTTTGAGGGTTGTAACTCAAATCTTGTGCTGAATATCAGTGAAATTTTGAATAACACAAGATGATAATGTCAAGGTCTACAATAACCTATCTCATTTTGGAGAGATAACATTCTTTTTGGATTTGGTACAAACATATCACCCTATAAAAAATATTATAATGTGCCTTAGTGGTACATTACTATGTAACTTTGAAATCATCAATCATGGAATAAAATTAGCAACACCATTATCTATAGATGTATGGTTGAATCTTAGTGACACCCTTCTTACAACCACAGAGAACCTACAACGTTCATGGTCATCCCATATCAAAGAGTCTCTAATATGCTCTAAGTGTGTTTGGAGATTGATCTTTCAAAAATCCTAACTAGGATCTTATGGGGGTTAACAATGAGATGTTGAATGCTCTAGGATGGTGATATGAAGGTCTATAATAACCTATCTCATTTTAGAGAGATCACATTCTTTTCAATTTGGCATAGTGATCTCACCTGATGCCAAATCTTGCAATTTGCCTGAATTCATAGGTGCATCACTTTTTAACTTTGAAACCATTGATGATGGCATCAAAATTTCAGCACCATTATCTCTAGATGAGAAGGTGAATGCTACTTTCTCTATTTTTTTAACCATAGAGAGCTTACAAACTTCAAGACCACCCCATACTAAAGAGTGTCTAAGATGCTCTAAGAGTGTTTGGAGATTAAATTTCAAAGGGTCATAAATTAGAAATCGTAGGGGCTATTGGTGAAATAATAAAAGCTACAAGATGGTGATGTTGAGGTTTACAATAACCTATCTCATGTTGGAGAGATCGCATTCCATTTGGATTTGGCATAGTGATGTCACCCAACATCAAGACTTGCAGTGTGTCATAGATCATTAGTGCATAAATATGTAACTTTGAAACCATTGATCATGGCATTGAATAATCAATGGCAATAGCTCTAGATGGGAGAGTAAATCTTAGAAAAACTCTTGTTCCAAGCATGGAGAGCCTACAATATTGACAACCAACATGTACCAAAGAGTCCCCAAGATGCTCTTAGTGCATTTGAAGATCAATCTTCCAAAGGTCATAACTCAAAGCTTGTGTGAGATATCAATGAAATGTTGAATTTTTTAGGATGGTGATGTCAAGCTATAACCTATCTCATTTTGAGAGATCACATTCCATTTGGATTTGGCACAATGGTCTCACCTGATGCCAAAACTTGTAGTGTACCTTAGTTCATTAGAGTATCACTATGTAACTTTGAAACAATTGATAGTGGCATAATTTTTTTGGCATTAGCTCTAGATAAGTAGGTGAATCCTACTAAAACACTTATTTTGACCATGGAAATCCTACAATGTTCATGGGTACCCTATATTGAAGAGTCTCTAAGATGCTCTAACTATGTTCGGAGATTGATCTTCTGAGGGATGAAACTCATCTTGTAAGGGTTATCAGTGAAATGTCAAATGATCCATGATGGTGATGTCAAGGTCTAAAATAGCCTATCTTATTTTAGAGAGATCACATTCCATTTTGTTTTGGTATTGTTTTGGTACAGGAATCTTGCTTGACACCAAAACTTCTAGTGTGCCTGAGTTCATTGGTGCATCACTATGTAACTTTGAAACTATTGATCTTGGTATCAAATCATCATTTCCATTACCTCCAGATGGGCTGGTGAATGTTATAGACACTCCTATTTTTCCCATAGAGACCCTATAACATTTGTGACCACTACATACTAAAACATCTCATAAGACCAAAGATGGACTCCTAAGACTTTGTTGGCTGTGGATTTTTCTACTTGTAGACATCTTAAAGGACTATAAAAAATCATTAAATATATATAATATAATTTCCAATTAAACATTGCATCAAAATTAAATGATAATAAAGGTTGATAAAATTTTCTTTAAAAATTAGTACATTTGAATCGAATATAACAAACTATTGGAAATACAATAGGAAAGTAAACTTTGAGAGCACACAAGGGGGAGGTGTGTGGGGGGCTGTGAATCAGAAATTAAAAGTTTTAACCTCTAAAACTATTCACCACACATTTATCTCATAGTTAATGCATCTAAACTAAAATACCAAATTAATCATATACATTAATAGCATGAAAGTAAATATTCAACACATGTATGACACAAGATATTTGGTTACCTAGAAACTGTTCAAAGAGAAGATAAAACTAGAGAGGGAATGACACCAACAAATCTTCACTAATATAGTAATAAATTATATCTAATAAAGGTTATGATGTTTAACCATGAAACATGATTTACCTTGTTAAAAGTCTGTCCTATTAAAGGCTTACAAGATTGTTAGATCTTACCCTATTAAAGGAATTAAAACACCCTTGTGAAAGTGTACCTAGTAAGAGGACTTTAACTTATACTGATGTAGGTACCCTATTAAAGGTTTAATAATAGCTTGTGTGGAGTACTCTATTAAGAGATTTAACTAATTCACATATTTAGAATTGTTAACATCATAATGTTTTTGACACTTGAGTGCCAACACACTTAATCATATTCCACATTGGATGCCGAGTACATCATGCATGCCGAGTGATCTTCATGTGTCGAGTAATTTTTAGATGCCGAGTGAAGATTAGATACTGAGTGAAGATCAGATACTGAGTGAAGATCAGATACCAAGTGAAGATCAGATACCCAGTGAAGATCAGTGCCAAGTGTTAATAAGTGCCGAGTAACATAAGGTACCGAGTAATACAATTTTGATTAGGTGTCGAGCTATTTAGGAAACAACATGTGTCGAGCATCAGCAATACTTTAGGAGCCGAGTAACTCATTAGATCAGCATAAGAGTTTGTAATTGCACAAACTACGATGCAAACAGTTTTTACAGCCGACATAAGGTAAATCTTGAAGGATTTAATGATGAGATCGAATCTTTTATTTTTCCTATGCAATTTGCATGCAGCCAATAAGAAAATGCTGAAGGCATGCAACCAATCAGCAAAAGATAATTATTGAGAAAAAAATGAAGATTGAATGTGGATCATAGATCCATACCTAACCCTAAATCTTCAAATGTCTTTATAAGGAAGATGAAACTTCATTGTAAAATGTAAGAGATGAGAGGTATGAGAAGACATACAAGGGTTCGTAAGGAATTTTATTTTCAGAAGTGAGGATTATCAGATCACAAAAGGATCCAGATCAGAGAAGGTAGAACAAGTGCTTGCAATTAGCAATCAAGGATTGTAATCAGTCGGGTTTATTGTACCTAATACTCTCTAGCAATTGTATTAGAATGAAAATCCTATGGTGATAGGTTAGCTCAATAGCTATTTCGATAAATCCTTTAACTAGGTGATAAAATCCTTTAACAGGGTAACACTTCATGTTAAGTGTTTGAAAGCCTCTAACCAGGTCACTATTGACATAGTGTAAAGCCTTTAACAGGGCAAATAATCAGAAGTGGTTGAACAATATTGCTACAGTAATTTTTGTGGGTATCATCCCCACCCTAGTTTTACCTTCTTATTCCTAGAGGGTTTCTGGGTTACCAAATTCTAGTGTTAAGTGTTATTGATGCATGTGTTTTGTTACATGTTTATTTGATGTATTTACATGCATGCAATTTACTTTCAGTTAAAAGTTTTATTGGCTAAAATATGATACTTATGATTTACCCCCCCTCTCTCATAAGTACTCTTTTGATATTTGAATATTCCAACAATTGGTATCAGAGCAAAATTTAGGTTCTCTTAAGGAAAAAGCCTAACAGCTTGGAGGAAGAGATCTAAAGATGGAAGCTTTCAAACTTGGAAAGATCATTGAATATCAGGTGATAGATGTGCAACTTGCTTTGCATAGCTTGGAGGAATTCATAAACAAGTTGAGAAATTCATTAAAAAAGAGGAAGGATCTAGCCATAGCTGAAAATGATATACACTACAAGGAGATTGATAGCACCAACATATTTTCTAGTGGAGACACTAAAGAGTTTGATGCAGCAATAGCAGAACTGATGGAGAAAAACAAAATTCAAGCAGAGGAGATAAGATCTCTCAAGATGGAACATGAATCATAGGCCATAATGATATGTGAAGTTATTGAACACAAGAAAAGAGTAGTTGAAGATAAAGTGATGTTGGAAAATGATAAAATAAATCTTGCAAACAGACTTGAAGAAAAATGTATTGAACTGACAAGGATCTCAAACATGCAGATGGATACACTTGCCCAAATGATGAACCTTCATCATGAACTCAATGTAAAGGATATTGAGATCTCTACCTTGAAGATGTAGAATGAACAAATGCAGATTGAATTAAATAGAGAAAAAGAGGTAGCAGAGAATCTCAATAAATCAAGTGAAGCCATCAAGTATTTTGAACAGTTGTTGAAATCACCAAAATCTGCCCATGATACATCAGGACTAGGATACAATAGCACTGAAGTTGGAGAATCATCAAAGAGTGCTGAACAAAGAAGTGATAAAGGTAAGTATTCAAAACCCACTTGTCATTACTGTAATAAGAAGGGACATATAGGTAATGTGTGTAGGAGTAGAAAATTCAATCAATCAAACATACCCAAAAGTTTCTGTCACAAGTGCAACATGCAAGGACATATGACACAAAATTGCAGATCCAATGTCACAAGGACTTAAAGAAGAATTTAAAATCGTTGAAAGGAAGGGTTTGACCCGAGTTTTAAGTTTTCCCACTGTATTCAAAACTGAATGGATTAGACTTGTATTGAGCAGAATCCATGGTGGAAACTTGTGGTTAGAAGATATGCCCATCAAATTGAAAAAGGAAATTATACATAGAGTAATAGGGTACCCAACCCTAGATCGGTACAAAACCCTAAGAAGTGAATCGAAGGAGGTCATTGAAAGGAATACTGGTGCTCAATGGAACAAAAGAGGAATGACAATTCATACCATACAAGATCCACTAGTAGAATTTTTTGTTAGAGTCATTGCTCAAAAATTCTATCAATCTAGTAGACTCAACAGTGTACCATGCATTGCAATAGATGTAGGCTACAAATTGGTGAAAAAGGATCATGCTTATGATCTTGTAGAACTACAATTGCAACAGATCAATGGAAACCTAGCTGCCATAAGAAGAACAAAGGGCACACAATGCAAATTTGGAGCAATTCTAGTTTGCATATTCTTTTATGTATGGAATGACTTTCATTCTTTTGGTAAAGTAGCATGGAGGAAGGACAGAACCATCATTGCACAAATTAATGATTATATAGAGCAAATGGGAGAAAATTTTGTTACCTTGATGACAAGCTATTTTGAGTATTTCAAGAAATCCATGAAGCAAAGGTCAAGGATACTAGCTTCCTTAGTAGAAAAGCATACTAATGACATATGTTTCTTAGTTGACATAGAATTTACTTACATTCAAGCAGTAATACCAAGGGTAAGATGGCTAAGGCCATTTGGATACGAAATCAATATTGATGAGGCATCAGCAGCAATAACTGCATTATTGGTAGAGGAAGCAGATAAAAATGCACCACATTTTGGTACCTATGATGTGGTAAGATCAAAAATAAACATGGAATTAAAAATTGCTTCTAGATTGAAGAAGAAAGATAAATTAATCAAGAAAATCAAGAAGAAGTTTGGCAAAGAAATTGAGGCTGAGGCAGAAGAGGAAGAAGATGACAGTGAGGATGAAGATGAGTAGTAAGAAGGGCCAATGGAACTAACCCAAGGTCTTGGAGAAGAAAAGGAGGAAGGTGTAGAGGAAGAAGAAGCCAAGGAAGCACCAACTGAAGCCAAGCCAAAGAAGAAAAAGGCAATAGAACAGCCTTCAGCCAAGCTCAGATCAAAGAAAGCTGCCACTCCATCACCTCAAAAGCCAACAACATGAGCATCAACAAGAGCCTCTACTCAAAAGGCTAAAGAGGAAGTTACCAAGAAGAAACAAGTCAAGGAATCATAGGAATAGTTGAGGAAAAGAAGAAGGTATGTGGCTCAACCTGACACTGATGACAAAGAGCAAATAGAAAAGGTAAGCAATTCATCAGTTGATACCCTATGTAAAAAGATTGCAAGTGGTGACTTGAATAATTTAAATAAAGTTGATTTTATTAAATTTAATAAAGAAGAACAAAATAAAATAGAAGAAACAGTGTATGGAATGATGGCACAGTTCAAGTACACTCCACTTGAACTAGATCGTCAATTGCCAAAAGAACTGTCAAAAATTGTAGAAGATAGATGGCATTTTTGCTTAAAAATGGAGAAGGAGATGAGGGAATCGACCCTAGCCAGTGTATTGCCAGATTTGACCAGAGAACAAGTCAACAAAGTAGTCAAAAGGCATAATAACAGGTTTACACCCAAATATAGGACATTCTTTATACTTCAAAATAGAATAGAAGAAATTGTTCAAAGAATAATGAAATCATGGAAGAATTTGTAAAAAAGGATTGAAGATTTTCTTGAGGAAGAATACAAGGAAGAAGCTGCTATACCAATAGAGGAGAGGAGAAAAAGGAAAGAAGAAGAAGAAAAGAGAAGAGAGAAAAAGAGGAAAGAAGAAGAAGAAAAGAGAAGAGAAGAAGAAAAGAAAGATGGAGAGGAGGAAGAGGCACAAAAACAGGATACAATGGCAACAATTGAGCTAGAAGAGCAACCAGATTAGAGTGTGAAAGACACACAATTGCCACCTCCTAGCACTCCACAAGCATCCATCTCACCTATAAATACTATAAAAATTACTGATGTTCCTGATACTTCTGGTCAGAATATCAATCCATTAACTGCAGAAGATCTGAAAAGAATTCTTGACCAATCAACACAACAAGCAATATTATGTGCAGATCTAGTAATGGTCAGTATAGATGAGTTACAGAAACTAGTAGAAAGTATAGTTAAAGATAAGGTGAATACACAAGAACCACCTTCTATCATAACTACTAGTAGTCAATTTGAAATACCAACAAGTATAATTGATGCTACAAGACAAAAGCAAAGTGCAGCTGCAGAAAAAGGTATAGAACAAACAAGATAGACTATTAGATCTAATCCTACAGGACAAACACAAAGTGCACTTCCACAGATAACAATAATTGATCATGGTAGATAGAAGGAGGAGGAAATAGTAAAAACCCCTAAAGAATAGGAGGCAATTCAAACATTAATAAATTTTCCTACCTTGGGAACTCCTTCACACCAGCCATTGCAGATTTCAGCACCATCATCCAGTACTACCAGAGTTGCAAGGGTACTTCACTATGGAGACCCTGAATTAGATGAAGAGATAGTCATACCGAGCTATGACTCAAAATCAATAACCATTGATCAAATCAATGAGGCGCAGGATGCACTAAATAGAAGGAAAAGACATGAAATACTTAGGAAAGAGTATAAAAATAAGCAAACACTTTATGAGATCAAGGACATCTTTATGGATGCCTTCAGTTTGCAATCACCGGATGAGTCAAAGCATATCACAGAGCAACTAACAGATATTGTTGACCAGGTGACAAAGGAAGACCTAGAAACCAATGCAAAACTTATGGAATGGTCAGAAAGAAAATTTCAAGGGAAAGTGAATGAGAAAATATCAAGACAAATCACACTTTCACAAGTAGAATTGGCAAAGCTTATTGATAAGGTAAAGAAGGTACCTGAGAATATATTCTCACTGTATAAAAAGTTGTGTGATTTTTCATACTTCACACAAGAAACAAGCCAAAAGATACTAAGCTTGGAAAGAAATTTAAACATTTCAAGCATGCAGTTACCAAGTGATCCAGCTCATAGTTAGAAGCATTTTGCTCAATTGCTTCACACTCATAAAGAAATAGCTATCTTAACAGCAGATGAGGCTAATATTAAGGCCAAATTAATATAGCTCTAGTCCTCCATCACCCCACATTTAGAGATACTCCATAAAGAGCAAGTATATGCTGAAAATGTACTCAAGAAAGATCCAAATCTTTCTACATTAGATGGGCTTATTCATCTTGCTGCCGAGACTGCTATCCAATACAAGTCACTAGAAATTGCTTTGAACAATTGGGATGCAGCTCTTAGAATGATTATGGAGGTAAATAGCACATTTTTGGCCAAATATGGTCTTAACCCTTAAACATTCTTTGACATAAGTGTCAAAAAGGGGGAGATACAGATCAAAAAAGGGAAGAAATAGATTAATAAGGAGAGATACAGATATGAGATAAATTAATGGGAGAGAACAGATACAAACAAATACAAAGGAGGAGCATTGATATACAGAGAAGGCACAATCAACTCAAGGGGAGTTACAAATTTTTTGAGGTATATATTGTAAGATTGTAAGTCACAAATTTTGATCAAAATTCTCAATATGTACATACCAATCAGATTAAGTAAATGTACTTATAAGATCAATTAAGTGTTTTTGTCACTCATGTCAAAGGGGGAGATTGTTAACATCATAATGTTTTTGACACTTGAGTGCCAACACACTTAATCATATTCCACATTGGATGCTGAATACATCATGCATGCCGAGTGATCTTCATGTGCTGAGTAATTTTCAGATGCCGAGTGAAGATCAGATATCGAGTGAAGATCAGACACCGAGTGAAGATCGGATACTGAGTGAAGATCAGATACTGAGTGAAGATCAGATACCGAGTGAAGATCAGTGTCGAGTAACATAAGGTGCCGAGTAATACAATTTTGATTAGGTGCCAAGCTATTCAAGAAATAGCATGTGCCGGGCTTCAGCAATACTTCAGGAGCCGAGTAACTCAGTAGATCAACATAAGAGTTTGTAATTGCACAAACTATGATGCAAACAGTTTTTACAACCGACATAAGGTAAATCTTGAAGGATTTAATGATGAGATCGAATCTTTTATTTTTCCTATGCAATTTGCATGCAACCAATAATAAAATGCTAAAGGCATGCAACCAATCAACAAAAGATAAGTATTGAGCAAAAAAGAAGATTGAATATGGATCATAGATCCATACCTAACCCTAAATATTGAAATGTCTTTATAAGGAAGACGAAACTTCATTGTAAAATGTAAGAGATGAGAGGTATGAGAAGACATACAAGGGTTCGTAAGGAATTTTATTTTCAGAAGTGAGGATTATCATATCACAAAAGGATCTAGATCAGAGAAAGTAGAACAAGTGCCTGCAATAAGCAATCAAGGATTGTAATCAGTCAGGTTTATTGTACCTAATACTCTCTAGCAATTGTATTAGAATGAAAATCCTATGGTGATAGGTTAGCTCAACAGCTATTTCAATAAATCCTTTAACTAGGTGATGAAATCCTTTAATAGGGTAACACTTCATGTTAAGTGTTTGAAAGCCTCTAACTAGGTCACTATTGACACAATGTAAAGCCTTTAACAGGGCAGGCCTTTAATAGGTCAAACCATCAGAAGTGGTTGAACAATATTGCTGCAGTAATTTTTGTGGGTATCATCCACACCCCAGTTTTACATTCTTATTCCTGGAGGGTTTCTGGGTTAGCAAAATTGAGTGTTAAGTGTTATTGATGCATGTGTTTTGTTACATGTTTATTTGATGTATTTACATGCATGCAATTTACTTTCAGTTAAAAGTTTTATTCGCTAAAATATGATACTTATGATTCACCCCCAACCCCCCCCCCCCTCTCATAAGTACTCTTTCCATATTTGAATATTCCAACAAGAATGTCTCACCAATGATCCTTTGATTAGCACTCTTATTTGATTTCAGATCACCTCTATACTGATGTGTACTTAATCCTTTCTAATTATATGTACCTCTATTATCCTCTATTTCCTTTCTTCTATTCTCCTTGTAACTAATTCTATAATGCAACTCAATTCATAACAACTTAACCACCATGAATTTTCTCCTTGCACATGCAAACTCTTTTTAAATTTTAGGGTTTATCTTCCTTAAGAAGACCTAGGTGATTTAGAGTTAGGTATGAATCAATTGTAGTGATTAGCACATATTGTTTCTTAAACCTTCTATTTTTCTTATTGGATGCATGTAATACATAAGGATTCACAACTAAGATTTTTCCTTATCAACAAAGATTGTAAAACAATACTTAAGTTGGCTAAAAAATGGATTGTATAGTAGTTTGTACCAATACAGAAAAACTATGTCAAAATTGTATTACTTGGCAATTGAAGTCCCCAGTTCTTTATACTTACTATAACTTCAATGTTGTCACTTGGCATGCACTTCTTTCTTGGCACTTTAATCACTCATTACATACTATTGGCTCAACACTTGAGTGGCTTGACACTCACTATTTACTTGACATGCACTATCTTATATGTTACGCTTAGTATATGCCACTTGTTCAATATGAACTGAGTAGATCACTTAAGTGTATAGACACTCATTTTTCAAAACCAATCTAAGATAAAAAATCTCCCCCTTTGACATGAGTGTCAAAAACACTTGGACATCCATTAATGGTCACATCCTTGTGAGCACAACATGGATAACTAGTATCTATTCAACTTGTATACACACATGTAAAAATATAATTTGGCAACACATGACTTATTAGTCAGACTTCAAAATTTCATAACTTCCTCCAAGTTGATTTTTTCATGCTATATTATGTATTTGATACAAAATCTTTCTCCTACTAAGTAGATTTTCTATTTGTTTAGCTATCTCTATCTCACCCATACTCTTCTTCATTATTACTCCCCCTTTGTCTTTACTCCTCTTTTATCCTTCCTCCCCCCTTTTTAACACTTATGTCAATAGGTTATACACTAATAGTGTTTTTTTTTTTCTCCAAAAATGGTTTGTGGAGCTCAAGTATAATTTTAAGAGCTACATCCCAATTATCACAAGCTAACTCTAATGATTTAATTTGGATGGCCAGCTTGGAAGGAAGTTGTACTAAACCTTCATGTGTAAAATGATGAGAGTCTTTCTTCATGAGAGTTTCATTGTAGGCTAGTTTCTTGTGTAGTATCTCCATGTATGGAGTTAACATAGACTGGAAGCATATCAGTTGAGCCCTAAAATTGGCTTCATCTATTGGGAATATAAAAGGGTGTTGAAGTTTTTCTCACTTTGGGCTAGAGACTTTGGTAGAGTTATGCCAAATTTTTGTATAATGCTCTCAAAGTTTAGGATATGACTCCTAACTTCTTTGGTGAAGAGTGTAGTATTATTTTGTTTGGTAAACAAAGAGAAACTATTCTCTAGTGTCCTCTTCACACTTTCTATTTTGGTTACTAATTCAAGCTGTGTTAGTGTAACAACACTTGATATCTTTTATCAACCTTATGTTGGAGCATTCTCTTAATCCATTCAAGTAATTTAACATTAGAATCTCAGTCTATTTCATTAAGCTTCTCCACCAAGCTGGTTGACTATTTAATTATTGGCTTATTTTCCTTTGGAGCCATCAGACTGAATGGATGAATACAATTTCTTTGATATATATCAAATATTTCTTCTACCTATGGTCTTCTCTAATCAATTCTTGATGCTTCTTCTTTGCTAGAGCTTCTTGGAGTATGCTCATCTACTCAATAGTAATAGTTTCATAATCAAATTTAGGCAATTCAATTACTTCATCCAGCTTTACATCAAAAAATGATGTAACTTCAGCTCCCTTGGATGTACTTAGGTTTGGCCTTGAGGATTGTAATAGTGTAGTTTCTATGCTCAGACTCTAAAGAGCTTGACTAGGAGGAGTGATATATTTTGGTAATGTTACCAATGTCTGTATTACTGTTTTCTCCTCTAGCTTTGTTGTCAAACTTGATTCTTCAATTGTGTCCTTCTCTTCCTCTGTATTATCAGTAACACTTTGACTATATGTTGTATCTGCAAGAGTATCTACCTAAACTATTTGAACTTGAGTTTCTTCATTCTTTTCTATCTCATCTTTCTGATCTTCATCTATCTCCCCCTTGTCATGTACATTTTCCTTTATAGTGACTAAGACTAGAGTAATTTGTGCCATTGTACTGATGGTAGGAGTAGATATCTCCTTACTTTGATATACCGCAAGGCTTAATGTTGGTTGTATCATTTTTAATTGAGGGACTGAAGATGCAATTTTTTCTACAATTCTTCCCCTAGACATACCTTATCTATCCTTTCAATCTCATCAATACTCACTAGTACAAGATTCTTATAAAGTTTAGCTTGGGTGGTGGATTCCACCAGTATCTTTTTCAAGTCATCCGTTGTGAGGGATTTGATACATCCTTTATGTTATAGTGCTATCTTCTTTGTTCAACTCATCTGAAGGACTTGAACTTAACACTAGTGTATTTGGTACACTCTATTCTATTGGTTTTTCATCCTTAGTTGGTGCTTATGTGTCAATGTTCATGTTCGTTCCTCCCTCAACTATATCTTGTTTGGTGCCATGTTCCTTTTCTCCTTCATTTTCTTCATCTACCTCAATAGGCACTTGCAATATTTCCTAAGATGTTTTCAAACCATATAGTGATTAGGTAATAGTACAAAGTTGTGTCACCTTTCAAGCTAACTTATCAGAATGACTAAATTTGAGTATTTCTATCTAAAAAATATTTTTTTTCAAACATATCATCTTGATAAATTAATTCCAGCTAAGTTATATATGGTCTGACTTTTCCAATTGGAAATGTCTATTAAAGGCATGTTTTATGCTAGTTACTATCCAATTACCAAAGAAATACAATTATTTCAGAAAATAGACATTTCGATAACTCTTACTATTTTTTATGATAATTTTTTAATAACATATAAACATGATTTTATAGAGCTCAAAGTAAAGAATATTCTCATATAGAGTTCATAGTGTTTTAATTAGATAAAGTATATTTTAATTAAAAAATTCTACAAGTACGTATTTTAACACTAGAGAAGGTGTCAATTTTGAGAAAGAAAAAAATACTAAATCATATCAAAAAATATTTAAAATTATATGATGTTCTACAAGAGAGAATCCTCTTCTAGAATCTATAATTTTTCTTTTTGGTTAGAACAAATTTATTTTGAAAAATGTGGCGGGAGATGAAAACTATCAATTCAAATAAGTTTAAATTTGAATCATTATACAAGAGAAAATATATGTCTAAACCCTTTTCTTTTTTTTTAAATTGTTCTACCTACATATGTTATCTATAACATAATTTGAGATCATAGGGAAATAAGTTTATTTCCACGTAGTTTTGTGGTGGGAACTAGACCCCTAATTTCTAGCATTTTTCAACAACTAAAATTTATCTTTAAAAAATTGGAAAATATATAATGTCTTAGTCCAAAAAATATTAAAAATTAAAATCTTAAACTTCATCCATTTCTATACATTTCATTAGTTTACTTCATTTTCAAATTCTAAATAATAATACTAGTTTTATATCATTGAAGGTGAACATCTCTACTTCTGTTAGTCGTTTCCTTTGCAAAAGGGTGACACAGGTTTGTACATGTACCCAATTTCCACATCAAAGTAGTCTTTTGTACATCATCCTCAAATTTATTCTAAAATATACTGAATGCCCTATATTTTGGTGCAAAATTTCTAGTATGTTTCTTAATGGATTTTTCCAGTGCACCCTTGCTTAGTTCTGACATTACCTAAGAAACTATTGTTTCTCTTATTTGTTCTTTAAATATTCAAACAATAGTGCCACTTCTTTCAACTCTCTCATACAAAATCTTGGGTATGGAGTTGGAGAGTTCAAGAGGAGCCTTTTTAAACATTTCCATCATCACATATACTACCTCTTCAACTTGATTATTTTCAATCTTCCCAAGATTGTCAAACTCAATATAAGAGAATCCAAATAAATTGGCATGATTTCTAACATTCTCACATAGATTATCTAAATCTAAAGAAGATTGTGACTTACCACTTGAAATTAGTTGGTGTCATTAGATTTAGTCTTCTCTTCATCAGATTTAGCTAGAGAAACATATTATCTCCTCAGTCTCTTCTTAGATTCTTCACCCTTGATAGCTTGACTAGCTCTTTTCTCCTTTGTCTTGGCTACTTCCTTAGCCTTTTGCATAGTGGCCCTTGTGCTAGCCCTAGTTTTAGGTACTATAGACTAAGTAGGTTTTACAAACTTCTTTGGTTTGTTTACTATAGGTAGTGTATCTTTTATTTTTTTCTATCTAGTAGTCTTAGGTGCTTCATTAGCTTCTTCTCCCTTGGCACATTCTACAATTTCTACTTCCTCTTCTTGTTGGTCCTCTCCTTGACCTTGGGTGATGGCAAGTGGTGCTTGGAAAAGTGAACTTTTTTCTTCTTCTTCATCATCATCATCTTCTTCTTCTTCTTCCCCTTCACCAAATTTCTCTTTCAGTTTATTTACCATCTTATTCTTATTTCTAATGATTGAAGCAGTCTTCAAGTTTATTGTTATTTTTGACTTGGTCATATCATAGTTCCCAGAACTTGTAGCCTCCTTGTCTACTTCTTCTGCAAGTTTTGTTGTTATTTCTTTAAAGGCTTCATTAATGTTGATTTCATATCCCAATCTCCTAACCATCTAACTCTAGGAACTACTACCTAGACATATGTATAGTTAGTGTTAACTCGGAAGCAAACATTATCAAAATGTTTTCCACTAGTGAATCCGATATCCTTGCTCTTTTCTTCATTGTTTTCTTGAATTATTCAAAGTAGCTTGTCATGACTGACTCAAAATTATCACCTAGTTGCTCAATGAATTCACCCATTTGCACTGAAATAGATCTATTTACCTTCCATGCAACTTTACCAAAAGTAGGAAATGCATTATGTACATAAACGAATATACATACAAGAATAAGTCCAAATTTGTATTGTAAATTTTTGGTCTTTGTTATGGCTCCCAAATTCTCAATCAATTGTTGCAACTGCAACTCAACAAGATCATTAGTATGATCTTTCTTCACTATCTTGTATCCCACATCCATTGCAATACATGGAACACTATTAAGCCTATTGGATTGATATAACCTATGTGCTATACTCCTCACTAAAAAATTAATTAAGGAATGTCTGATTCTATCTATTTTCATCACTCATTTATTCCATATAGCCCCTATATTCCTTTCAATTACCTCTTTTTCTTCACTTCTCAATGTCATTGGTTGATCTAGGGTTGGATACCCTATAACTCTATGCAGAATTGTCTTCATGATTGTTATAGGCCATTCTCTAACCATATAGAATCATCACGTATCCTACTCAAAATCATCTATATCGATTCCACCTTGCAGATGTTGGGGAAATCTAGGGCATGGGTTAACCATTTCTTCTCAACAATTTTGAATTCATCCTTCAATGCTTCATTTTCACACAATTTACTATATGTCTTCCTAATTTCCATGTCCCTTATGCTTTCAACCTTACATTTATAGCAACATCTAACATCTTGGATCACTAAGACTTGTGGTGGTATCATTAACAATGTACCAGATGGATCTTGTTTATAAGCTATGTCTAGAATAGCTCTAAAATTAGGTTGTTTAACCTCATTACTTATCAATTGTATGTTAAAAAATTCCTTTCCCTCTACAACCTTGTCTACTAAAGAACTAGATGTCATTTCATAAAACTAGGTTATGTAAAAATTCAAACTGCATTGATTAGCACTTAATAAATATCTTTACAAATCTGCAGTGATTGTGTCGAGTGACTATTGAATCCATTTGTAAAAGCTCAAAACAATTTCTTTGGTTTTTCTTTAGCTCTTTGCTCTCTCCTTAAAATTTACATAATGATAAATGAGTATAAATCAATCATATAGACCTCAAAACCTTGAAATTAATGATTAATGCTTACACAGTTGTAAGCTTGACTTCAATAAAGATTTCAAATCACCAGGCTTCCATGAAGTTTCTTTCCACTTAGCAACCACTACAAGCTTGATCAATACTAAAAATTGTGACAGTGTGGCATCAACTAATAATTAAATTGACAACCATAGTGAAACTTTTCATGCTTGACAGCAACAAGAGAACTAATAAAACTAAAAGATTCCTTTTTTATTTTTAACAATACTGCATCTTTCTTCATGCACATTTAATCTTTTCAAAACTAAATCCTTGGAATTGATGTAAAGTATATTCTTTTAGATATAAGTCCCACTTGCCTCTTGATTTCTTAATTAGAGGAGGTGTGATCAACTAACCCTTTAGGTGAAGTGATCCCTTCTACGCTTGATGTGTCACAATATTCCTTTCTCTTCTATATCTTGTTCATTTCATCTCTGATATTCTCAATATCTACTTTTTCTTTTCCTTTTTTGAACTAATCATCTGGTCCCTTTGACCTTGTTCAGCAATTTCTTCTTATGTGACCAGTCTTCAAATAGCTAAAACATTTGGTTTGACTAAATCATCTACTATAGTCACTTCTGAAATGTGTTCTTATGCAATTTTCAGCAACATGTCCATATTCTTGATAG